>JARQOD010000009.1:105951513-106056558 GCA_033576555.1 Oophaga sylvatica | reverse complement strand
CAGCAGAGACGTCGGTCCCAGCGTCTTGCCCATTCCAATACTGTACAGAGACTTGCTGCTGCCCCTCCTGGATCTTCGATTATAGCCAGTGCTGGAGCAGACGTCTTTAGGACGAAGTCCTGCGTTTCCCCTTCTGAGCATGCCCAGGGTAAGATCTCTCATTGGAGATCAGGGGTCATATGTTCAGGTACTGCAGCAGCTCCTATAGGTCCGCCAGGAAGGTCCTGAAACTACATGTGTTTTGAAACAGTTTCTCATTGGTCCTTTTTCTGGCAGGTCTTGTAGCTGTTACTATAAAAGGGTGGCATGGCTGGGCTGCCATGCGCTAGTATCAAATCTGTTATGTGCTTGCGCCAGTAAGGTCATGTATGCATGTGGTTAGGTCTGGCTGAAATAAGCCCCTAGAATACCGGCTTCTCCGGTGAGGAGATTGTATGCACGTGTTCAGGGCTCGGCTGAAAATGCCATTAGAATACCGGCTACTCCGGTGAGGAGATTGTTGCTTGTGTTCTGACTGCATGACCTCAGACTGCAATCCGCTTAGCAGTCATCTGTGTTCCCTGTGAGTCTAACAGGACATAGTATTTTTCTCAGCGGCTCTGTGACGCAACAGGGTTCGCTTTATAACGCTGGTTCAGCGCCCTAGCGTTTTACTTTGCGGCTCACTGAAGTTAAGTGAGTTCGTACTTATCGCCATATAGCGCTGTGGCATTCCCGCTAGCGGCTCTGGGGATTAACAGAGTTCGCACTAACTGCCACAGCGCACTACGGCGTTTATTTTAGCGACTCTGCGGGATAAATGAGTTCGCTACTTTCGCCATCTTACTAGCAGCGGGCTTCGCCTGCACGGTGGACCCCGGGCTGAGAACGCACCTCTCTACTATACTATATCACTGAAGTGTAGAATTGTAAAGGGAAACACAAATTCTGGCAAAATCTGAGATGGTAAAGTATATACTTGAAATATAAGAGTAATATCTTCAACATATTCATAGCAAAGAAGGGCAGTGGAGACAGGGAGAGAAAAAAGTAGCGCATCCCATTAATGCAACAGATTATCTATTAACTACGTGTTTGGTGTAGTTTTTCAGTGCTACAAGTAGCGAAAAAGCACAAAAATTATTTTCTGGTATGTTGACTACAAGGAATATGAACCTTAAGTGTGAGTGCACACGTTAAGGAATGTGTGCAGAATTTTCCTGAGCAAAACCAGACTTTTTTCACTGTAAAAATGCACATTTTTTGCGCGTATTTTGCGCGTTTTTGCGTGGATTTTGCGCATTTTTACCGTGATTTTTCCCTGAACTTTCTAGGTCAATAATATAGCGGAAAAAACGCTAGAATTACGCAAAATTAATGAACATGTTGCTTCTTTTTCCGCGATGCGTTTTTTTGCGGCAAAAAACGCACCATATGCACAAAAATTGCGGAATTCATTCTAAATAATAGGATGCTTCATTCATGCGTTTTTGACGCATTTTTTGCCGAGAAAAAAGCGAAAAAAAACTCAAATAATCCTGAACGTGTGCACTTAGCCTTAATTTCAATATAATTGGAAAAAGGTCAAACACTACCAACCTCTTCCATAAAAAGACTTAAATTCTATTGTATTTTTTATCGATGTGAATACTTTTCCATCCAATTATGACAAGAGCATTCTTAAGGTGATACCTTTATTGGCTAACCAGAAAATTATATGTTCGCTAGCTTTCAGAGCTCAAGGCTCCTTCTTCAGGCAAGATTACATTTGGAATAATAAGAAAGACACATTAGATGCTTACTATAGTAGGAAATTTGTTCAAGACCTGGGAGGTGTGATGCCTTCAAAAGATAAGCAAAGGAAATCAAATTAGCATTTTCTTACAAATGGAGAGCTAGTGGGGATGTGTTATTAGCTATCTGGAGTCCTTCTGGTGAAGGTGTGAACTGTGTCTATGTAATGAGTCATAAAACCGGGTGTTAAGTTGAGTCCTAAGGGTATGCCACACTAAACAACATCGCTAACGGGATCGCTAAAAAACGTCACTATTTAGCGATCCCGTTAGCGATGTTGTTGTGTGCGGCATCTGTCAGCGACGAGGCCCCTGCTGTGATCTCGCTCGTCGCTGACATCGTTCCGGACCCTATTTAGATCGTCGGCGCCCCGCAGGTAAGTATATATCGCTAAGTGTGGCACCTTTTCTTAGCGATTTAGCGGTACTTTTGTACCGCTAAAGTCGTTAAGAAGATCGCTAACCGCGATAGCGTCGTTAACTATATCGCTAAGTTAAGCCGCACTTAGCGATATAGAAACAATCCCGCTAGCGATCGCATTAGTATGCGTCTTTATCGCTATCGCTAGCGGGATTGTTTAGTGTGGCAGTACCTCTAGTGTCAAAGTATTGAACATCCTAATAAGTTTGAATTCCCATATTTTTCTCTCCCTGTCATCCTTAAAATGACCTTTTAGTATTAAGACTTTTAAGTCTTTCATACAATGTCCAGTTCCAGAGAAATGTTTTCCCACAGGCGTGTCCATTTCATTCCTGATCGTATGTCTGACAAGGAGATTCCTTAAGTTAGGGGGGTGTTTGTAGGAGAGGAGTGGTAGTTCTGGGAATATGTCTTTCAATTTGTGGTCCCTGTGGAATATGGGTTGGAGATCAGCACCAATTTTCCTTAGGATGCTCATGTGGGGGTTGTATGTGACCACAAGAGGTACCCTGTTGTTGTCCTCTCTTAGTTTGTAATCCAGGAGGTTGCTTCTTGGGATTCTTGTAGCCCTGTGGATCTGTTCATCTATTACCAGTGGATGGTATCCTTGTTGTAGGAATGTATTCCTCAGAGATAGCAGCTGTAGTTCCCTGTCTTTACTGTCTGAACAGATCCGAATATATCTCAGAGCTTGACTGTAGATGATGGATTTTTTTGTGTGTCCTGGATGAAAGCTGTTCCATCTAAGGTATGCTGGACGTCCTGTGGGCTTATGGTAAATTGATGTTTGTATGGCGTTGTCCTTGATGTATATGGTCAAGTCCAGAAAATGTATTTGAGACTTTGAAAAGTTGAGGGTGAGCTTGATGGTTGGGTGGTATTTGTTGAAGTTATTGTGGAAGGTGAGCAGATCATCTTTTGAGCCTGTCCAGATTATTAGCAGATCATCAGAAAAGCTATACAATCCTTAAAAGCCAACAACAATATCATCATCAAACCAGCGGACAAAGGAGGAGCTATAGTCATCATGAACACGACAGATTACATCCAGGAAGCAAACAGACAACTCTTGGATATAAAATACTACACTCCACTTCAGGAAGATCCTACCAAACAATACACTGAGGAACTAACACGTATCATCAATGGATTTGATTCTACTTCATCCTCACTACTGGAACTAGTACCAGGCAATCCCAAAACAGGTACCTTCTACATGTTGCCTAAAATACACAAAGAAGGTAATCCTGGGAGGCCCATCATCTCTGGTATTGGGACTTTAACTGAGAATATCTCCGGCTGGGTGGAGAACATTCTAAAACCCTTGGTGAGGAGCACACCCAGCTATATCCAGGACACCACGGATATTCTTTGCAAATTGTCAGCGCTGGGCCCACTTCCAAGGGACACGATACTAGCCACCATGGACGTAGAGTCTCTCTATTCCAACATTCCTCATGAGGATGGAATCACAGCATGTAAATATTTCCTTCAAAAGAACAATCTGGCCACAGAACCAACACTGCAATTCATCAGGTTTGTGCTTCATCACAACTATTTTTCTTTTGGGAACAATTTATACCAACAGTGCATGGGCAGCGCCATGGGAAGCAAAATGTCCCCACAATATGCCAACCTATTTATGGCGAAACTGGAGGAGGAGTTTTTGTCATCTTGCCCTATTAAACCTCTTGCATACTTCCGCTACATTGATGATCTGCTAATAATCTGGACAGGCTCAAAAGATGATCTGCTCACCTTCCACAATAACTTCAACAAATACCACCCAACCATCAAGCTCACCCTCAACTTTTCAAAGTCTCAAATACATTTTCTGGACTTGACCATATACATCAAGGACAACGCCATACAAACATCAATTTACCATAAGCCCACAGGACGTCCAGCATACCTTAGATGGAACAGCTTTCATCCAGGACACACAAAAAAATCCATCATCTACAGTCAAGCTCTGAGATATATTCGGATCTGTTCAGACAGTAAAGACAGGGAACTACAGCTGCTATCTCTGAGGAATACATTCCTACAACAAGGATACCATCCACTGGTAATAGATGAACAGATCCACAGGGCTACAAGAATCCCAAGAAGCAACCTCCTGGATTACAAACTAAGAGAGGACAACAACAGGGTACCTCTTGTGGTCACATACAACCCCCACATGAGCATCCTAAGGAAAATTGGTGCTGATCTCCAACCCATATTCCACAGGGACCACAAATTGAAAGACATATTCCCAGAACTACCACTCCTCTCCTACAAACAGCCCCCTAACTTAAGGAATCTCCTTGTCAGAAGTGTCCTTTTGTCACCATCAGTGACTGGCACATTCCCATGTAACAACAAAAAATGCAAAACTTGTACCCACATATTACCAACAAATACAGTCCGTGTACCAAACACAAATCAGGACTATAAGGTCATGGGTTCCTTTTCATGTACATCCTCCAATGTGGTGTACATGATACAATGTACAAGGTGCCCTGGAGCTATCTATATTGGGGAAACCATGCAAAAACTACAAACAAGGATGAATCTACACAGACATACGATCAGGAATGAAATGGACACGCCTGTGGGAAAACATTTCTCTGGAACTGGACATTGTATGACAGACTTAAAAGTCTTAATACTAAAAGGTCATTTTAAGGATGACAGGGAGAGAAAAATATGGGAATTCAAACTTATTAGGATGTTCAATACTTTGACACTAGGACTCAACTTAACACCCGGTTTTATGACTCATTACATAGACACAGTTCACACCTTCACCAGAAGGACTCCAGATAGCTAATAACACATCCCCACTAGCTCTCCATTTGTAAGAAAATGCTAATTTGATTTCCTTTGCTTATCTTTTGAAGGCATCACACCTCCCAGGTCTTGAACAAATTTCCTACTATAGTAAGCATCTAATGTGTCTTTCTTATTATTCCAAATGTAATCTTGCCTGAAGAAGGAGCCTTGAGCTCTGAAAGCTAGCGAACATATAATTTTCTGGTTAGCCAATAAAGGTATCACCTTAAGAATGCTCTTGTCATAATTGGATGGAAAAGTATTCACATCGATTTTTCTGGCTAACACGGTACCACAATATAATTTATTATTGTACACCATTGTATTTTTTAAAAACATAAATATATAAAATCAATAAAAGAAGTTAAAAAAAACAAACCAGATAGCAATGTTGGGAATTTAATGGTGCCATTAATGGGATCCCTTTCAAATACCAAATTGAGTTATGTAAATCCATCCCATGTTTGGTCAGACTTGTCCTCACAAATCACTGTTGCCCCAACGAGCGTTTCACCTATTTAGCTTCCTCAGGGGTTGAGAAAGTGGTGGTTATGAGCATGAGCCTGTAGCTGTTACATTCTTTCATGACTAGACATTGACACCAATTTACTAAAATACAAAGGATTGACATTTAGTTAATTTTTTACAATCCTTGGCAACCCAATTGATGTCAGTAGGAGCTAAAGTAGCCATTACCGCTGCTGCCTGTGACGCTTTTATATAAATGAAATGCTGCAAAGACAGATTTATGCACAAGGTTTTCTATTGTAATGAATTTCATATTTTCCATATTTCCTTTTTTCTATCTTTTCATTCGCCATAATGGTGGTAAGCAGCTTTCTAATCACACACTGACTTTACATTGCCATAAAGCAGCCTTCTGACACCCAAACTGGCAGGAAAAGAATGTGCTTTATAACTCAGCTTTCTCTTTCCCAATATGTTTTCTATAAATGCTTTCCATTGCTTCTGGCCATCTGGTCTTGGAAAGCAAAATAATGTTGCAATAGACATGGTATAATAAAACCATCAATCTATAAAGGGTTTTCACAGCCAGTAGAGAAGAGCGACTTTGCCTCTGGGAGGGTCGAGTCGGGTTTCGGACCACCCGACTTTCACAAAAGTCGAGTCGAACGAAATCGCCCGACTATCGGCAAAAGTCGAAGCTCCGACTGAAACACGAAACTCAATGCAAGTCAATGGGGAAGAAAAGTCGGCAGGGAGTGGAGGACAGTAAACACACCTACAGTGCCCATTTCAATGCCAACGACATCAATTCATTTTACCTAAGCTTGTCAACCTTAATTTACTTTATAATAATAATAACGCATTGAAAACTGGGGGTTGTTTGGCTAAAGTTGTGGGGGGGGGCAGGGCTGGCTCCAGGTTTTCGTGGGCCCTGGGCCAAAGAGTCTCAGTGGGCCCCTTTAACACATACCACAATTCATGATGCTCCGATACGGCAGAGAAATATAGGTATAGTACAATGCCAAATATTTCACTTCTTACATTAGATGACTGATATCTATTTTAAATTCTACAATAGCTTAAAAACCGGACAGTATAGTCCTCCATACAGTATTATGGCCACCACATAGTGCGCCATACAGAATATTGAGCCCCATATATTGCTCCATACATAATTGGTCCCATATAATGTTCCATACAGTATATGATGAGCTTCACATAATGCTCCAGTATATGATGGTCCCCATATAATGTGCCATACAGTATAGGACGGTCCCCATAGAGTATAATGAGCCCCACATATTGCTCCATATAGTATAATGAGTCGCATATAAAGCTCCATACAGTATATGATGGGCCCCATATATTGCTCCATACAGAATGGGCTCCATATAATACTCCATACAGAATAGGCCCCATATGTGCTACATATGATGCTCCATACCCTATATGATGCCCCATAAATAATGAACCCCATATGATGCTCCAGCATGCGATGGGCCCCATGGCTGGTGCTCCAGTGTATGATGGGCCTATATAATGCTCCATATATAATGGGCCCCATATGATGCTCCAGTGTATAATGGGCCTCGTATATGATGCTCCAGTGTATGATGGGCCCCATGGCTGATGCTCCAGTGTATGATGGGCCCCATGGATGATGCTCCAGTGTATGATGGGCCTATATAATGCTCCATATATAATGGGCCCCATATGATGCTCCAGTGTATAATGGGCCTCGTATATGATGCTCCAGTGTATGATGGGCCCCATGGCTGATGCTCCAATGTATGATGGGCCCCATGGCTGATGCTCCAGTGTATGATGAGCCCCATGGATGATGCTCCAGTGTATGATGAGCCTCATGGATGATGCTCCAGTGTATGGTGGGCCTATTTAATGCTCCATATATAATGGGCCCCATATGATGCTCCAGTGTATGATGAGCCACATGCCTGATGCTCCAGTGTATGATGAGCCCCATGGATGATGCTCCAGTGTATGGTGGGCCTATATAATGCTCCATATATAATGGGCCCCATATGATGCTCCAGTGTATGATGGGCCCCATGGAAGATGCTCCAGTGTATTATGGGCCTATATAATGCTCCATATATAATGGGCCCCATATGATGCTCCAGTGTATGATGGGCCCCATGGCTGATGCTCCAGTGTATGATGAGCCCCATGGATGATGCTCCAGTGTATGGTGGGCCTATATAATGCTCCATATATAATGGGCCCGGTATATGATGCTCCAGTGTATGATGAGCCCGATGGCTGATGCTCCAGTGTATGATGAGCCCCATGGATGATGCTCCAGTGTATGGTGGGCCTATATAATGCTCCATATATAATGGGCCCGATATGATGCTCCAGTGTATGAAGGGCCCCGTATATGATGCTCCACGGTTTGATGGGCCCCATTTATAATGCTCCAGTGTATGATGGGCCCCATGGATGATGCTCCAGTGTATGATGGGCCTATATAATGCTCCATATATAATGGGCCCCATATGATGCTCCAGTGTATAATGGGCCCCATATATAATGCTCCAGTGTATGATGGGCCCCATTCATAATGCTCCAGTGTATGATGGGCCCCATGGCTGATGCTCCATTGTATGATGGGCCTATATAATGCTCCATATATAATGGGCCCCATATGATGCTCCAGTATATGATGGGCCCCGTGGATGATGCTACAGTGTATGATGGGCATATATAATGTTCCACATATAATGGGCCCCATATGATGCTCCAGTGTATGATGGGACCCATTTATAATGCTACAGTGTATGAAGGGCCCCATATATAATGCTCCAGTTTATAATGGGCCCTATCTATGATGCTCAAGTGTATGATGGGCCCCATATATAATTCTCCAGTGTATAATGCTCCCCATATATTGCTCCAAACATTTAAAAAAATGAAATACCTCTCCTCGCTGGTCACTGTTCTACTCTGGACTCCTCAGCGTCGCCATCTTCCAGCTCTCTGCACTGTGAGTGTTCAGGCAGAGGGCGCACAGACGTGACGTCATCGCGCTCTCTGACCTGAATGTCACTGTCAGGAAACACGGAAGACGTCACAGTGGTGGAGTAGGGAGAGGTAAGTATTGCAAGTGCTGGGGCCCTGAGCAAGCCAGCCCTGGGGGGTACAGCCCAGTTAGGGAGGTGGAAAAACTGGCATATGTTGAGGTGTAGGCTGGACGTTCAGCAGCTGCAAATGGAGGAATTGGAGAAGTCGGAGGAAGAGGAGGACAAAGCGAGCCATTTTGCTGGCAACCTATGCGTCATCAGGGGAAGGTGGTACAAAATCCTTTGAAACCCAGGCACGGTTCATTTTAATGAAGGTGAGATCACCAACATTATGGGTCGACAGCCGGGTCCTTCTTTCTGTCAGGATTGATCCAGCAGCACTGAAGACTCTTTCTGATAGCACACTACCAGCAGGGCAAGCGAGCTCCTGTAAGGCATATTGTGCCAATTCAGGCCAGGTGTCCAGTTTACAGGCCCAGTAGTTAAAGGGGAATGAACTGTAAGGGAGAACATTGATATGGGAGGAGAGGTAATTTTGAACCATAGTTGACAACTGCTGTCTCCTGTCTGTTGCAATCGATTCAGTATTACCAGTCGTATGAGCGGTACTCGAGAAATCAGTCCACAACATGGTCATGAAACAACTGTCTCTAACTCCACTTCGGCTGTGTGCACCACGAACACCTCTTTCATGTTGCCCAGTACGGCTCGTGGTAGAACCTGCACCGCTGCTGTGTGCTGGGAATACCTCTAACAAACGGTTTACCAGAGTTGCTTGTTTGTTTGCCAATATTAGCTCTAGGTTCTCCTGTGGCATGATGTTCTGTAATTTGCCTTTATAGCGTGGATCGAGGATGCTGGCCAACCAGTAGTCGTCATCCTTCATATTTTGGCAATGCGGGGGTCCCTTTTTAGGATCCACAAGACATAATCACACATGTGGGCCAATGTTCCAGGTGTCAATGATGCACTGCCAGTGGTGGGTGGAGGAGCACTTTCTGCCAAATCCACATCCCTCAAGTCACGCACAAACCCTGTACTTGACCTTGGCAAGCCAACATTTTCTCTTGCCCCTGAGAAGCATCCTCCTCCTCAAAATAATCATCCCCTCCTCCTCCTCCTCTTCCTCTTCTTCCTCCACCTCATCCAGGACAGTTCCCTGAGCAGACAATGGCTGACTGTCATCAAGGCTTCCCTCCTCCTCCTCCTCCACTGCAGATGCCTGATCCTTAATGTGCGTCAAAGTTTGCATGAGCAGACGCATAAGTGGGATGCTCATGCTTATGATGGCATTGTCTGCACTTACCAGCCGTGTGCATTCCTAAAAACACTGAAGTACTTTACAGAGGTCTTTCGACTTTGACCACTGCACACCCGACAACTTCATGTATGCCCTCAAACTGCCTGCCTATGTATCCTCCCACAAATGCATTACAGCCTGCCTCTGTTCGCACAGCCTCTCAACCATGTGCATGGTGGAGTTCCACCGTGTTGCAACGTCTATGATTAGGCAGTGCTTGGGGAGGTGGAGAGATCGCTGCAGTCTCTGCATACGACTGGAGTCTATGGGTGAGCGACGTATGTGCAAGCACAGTCATCGCACCTTATGGAGCAAGGCTGGTAACTCCGGATAATTATTTATGAAGCACTGCACCACCAGGTTTAAGGTGTGAGCCAGGCAAGGAATGTGTCTGAGTTTTGCCAGGGCTATGGCCGCCTCAAAATTACGGCCGTTATCACTGACTACCTTGCCTGGCTCAAGATGTAGACTGCTCAGCCATGACTCAGTTTCTCGCTGCAAGTAGTCAGCCAGTACCTCCGCGGTGTGTCTGTTGTCGCCCAAAGACATCATCTTTAAAATAGCCTGCTGATGCTTACCACTAGCTGTTCGATAGTGGTACACCTCGTGTGCAACACTGGCAGCTGCAGATGGAGTGCTCATGCGACTGCGCTATGTCGACGAGCTTTCGCTTCTGGTGGAGGAGGAGGCTCGAACGCCTACAGCCAACTGTTGCCTATATCGTGGGCTAGGCAGCACTGGCCCACCGCCGGTGTCCCCTGTGGACCCTGCATCCACCACATTAACCCAGTGCGATGGACATGTAACGGCCCTGGCCATGCCTACTGGCCTTGCATCTGTTGTGAGGTGCACCTTTCCACTCACTGATTGTTTGAGTGCATGGACAATGCGGTCTTTCACATGCAGGTGGAGGGCAGGGATGGCTTTTTCTAGAAAAGAAGTGCCGACTGGGTAGGTCATAGCGTGGGACAGCGTAAGCCATGAGCTCTCGAAATGCTGTGCTTTCAACCAAACAGAAGGGCATCATCTCTAATGAGATCAGTTTGGCAATGTAGGCATTCAAAGCCAGTGTACGCAGATGAGAGGATGAGTACTTTCTTGTCCTACTCAGAGTGTCTGCTAGGGTGAGCTGGACTTGAGAGCTGCATATGGGGTAACTAGCGGTGGACATGGCGGACTGGGAGGGGTTGGTGATGATGATGGTGGTGGTGGTGATGGCCTAGATTTAGTCTTTGTTGCAAAAACATTGTGATTCCTGACTGCTTTGGCCTTGCGACAACACCTCAACATTTCTTGCTGGTGGTGTGCTAACTGGTGGGCTTACAGTGGGGAAGCGATGGCTACCCCCAGTCGGAGCAGGTGCACATGTGCCACCTGAGGTATTGTAGTCCATCCACGCTTGCAAGTGCATGGTGTTTAAATGTCTAAGCATGCAATGGTATTCAAATATCTGAGATTTTTCCCTCGGCTAAAGGTCCTTCCACATTTCTTACAGATAACCTTTGCCTCATCAATAGGATTTTGGTCAAAAAGTGCCACACTGTACTCTTCCTACTATGGGCTAAATTTCAGGGCTTGCACGCTGTGCTAATTTGACCATCTGGCCAAGCTGTCCTGCAACTCTTTTTGTTTTTTAACACGTTTTTGAACTGCTACGGCCTGCCAGATAACCGCAGCTGCGATGTCGATGCCTGCTGCGGATCCTCCTCCTCTTCTGAGCTATTGCCAGCGGCACCCTCTTCCCCAATGGATGCAAATCCGGGTCAACAACTGGGTCATCCATTACCTCCTCTTCAATTTCATCTGCACCTTCCTCTGTGTCACCATGTAAGGTGGTATGGTATGTGTGAAGGGCACTTGAGTTTCATCAGGGTCAGATTCTGGCTCAGTAGACTGCAAGGGCAATGTAGTGCTCTGGGTGAATGTAACAGCAGAATCATATAGCAGTGACTGTGCATCAGTGCACTCCATGTCAGATTCATCTTGGACTGGGGAATTCAGGATTTGACTTGATAACCCAGGCATGGTATGTGAAAAGAGCTCCATGGAGTAATCTGAAGTGTGGCCTGCCGCATCCTTCACTTTTGATGGGGGTGAAGGACACAAGGAAAGGTGTTGTTCCTGACCAGGAGCCTGCACTGACGACTCAGTGCTTGCATTTTTTGAAACTTCAGAAGAGGAGGCGATAGAGCTGGAGGCTGTTTCGGCAATGTAAGCCAAAATCTGTTCCTGATGCTCCGGCTTTAAAAGCGGTTTACCTACTTCCAGAAAAGGGAGCCTTCCAGGCCTTCTGGAGCCAGACGATGACGCAGGCTCAACACTTCCTGCCTTAGGTGCTATTGTGCTTTTGGCACTACAAGCAGATGCACCACCACCACCATCAGTACCAGCTGGCCCCCCACGTCCGCGCCCTCTTCCACCATACTTCCTCATGTTTGGGAAAATGTACCAAATATACCAGCAGATATATGGTACTGTATCAGAAGCGTACAGCTGTATACGGTGAAGGAGACAATTTCAATCTCCGTATATATTTCCGGAGTCACACACAGACGCTCTCTCAGTATGGATTTGACCGTAATACAAAAGGCAGAAAAAAGGTACTGTATCAGAAGATACCAAGTGTATATAGTATAGGGTAAAATTTAAATCTCCATATATATTTCCGGAGTCACACACAGATGCTCTCTCAGTATGGATTTGACCATAATACAAAAGGCAGAAAAAAGGTACTGTATCAGAAGATACCAGGTGTATATAGTATAGGGTAAAATATAAATCTCCGTATATATTTCCGGAGTCACACACAGACGCTCACAGGCTCAGTATGGATTAGACCAGAATATAAAAAGCAGAAAAAGGGTACTGTTTCAGAAGCGTACAGCTGTATACAGTGTAGGGGTAATTGTAAATCTCCGTATATATTTCCGGAGTCACACACAGACGCTCACAGGCTCAGTATAGATTAGACCAGAATATAAAAAGCAGAAAAAGGGTACTGTATCAGAAACATACAGCTGTATACAGTGTAGGGGAAATTGTAAATCTCCGTATATATTTCCGTAGTCACACACAGACGCTCACAGGCTCAGTATGGATTAGACCAGAATATAAAAAGCAGAAAAAGGGTACTGTATCAGAAGCGTACAGCTGTATACAGTGTAGGGGAAATTGTAAATCTCCGTATATATTTCCCGAGTCACACACAGATGCTCACAGGCTCAGTATGGATAAGACGAGAATATAAAAAGCAGAAAAAGGGTACTGTATCAGAAGCGTACAGCTGTATACAGTGTAGGGGAAATTGTAAATCTCCGTATATATTTCTGGAGTCACACACAGACGCTCACAGACTCAGTATGGATTAGACCAGATTATATAAAAAGCAGAAAAATGGTACTGTATCAGAAGCGTACAGCTGTATACAGTGTAGGGGTAATTGTAAATCTCCGTATATATTTCCGGAGTCACACACAGATAGTCAGCATGTATTTGTCCGTGATACCAGCCGGTACACGGTAGTGTGTGAGGAGCGTACAGCTCTATACGGTGTGGGAAAAAATGAACGCTCGGTAACTATGCAGAAAAAAAGAATAAAAGTATTTGTGCTGTGTAAAAAGCAGTCTGCACAGCAGTGTACACACAGCAATACAGCTAGCAGGCAGCCTAATAACCAGCGCTGCACACAAGAAAATCCTTCCCTGTCACTGGAAGGCAGCCTAATTACCAGCGCTGCTGCACACAAGAAAATCCTCCCCTGTCACTGCACACTAGCTGTACAGCACAATTGCTATCAGCACAAGCACATAAGAACTTCTCTTTCCAGCCCTAACTCTCTCCCTACTGATAAACAGCGTCAGCAACCTCTCCCTACTGTTAAGATCGGCAGAAGTAAAATGGCGGTCTGCGGTCAGGGCTTTTATAGACACTATGACGCCCCCCCAAAGCAAGCCAATCACTGCAATGCCCTTCTCTAAGATGGTGGGGGAGGCTGCCCATGTCATCTCATTGCCCACAGTGTACATCCTTGCTCATTGGCTGAAAAAAGGTGCCTGAAAGCATTCTCGGAAAACCGACTTTGGCGCTCTGGTCGACGACCGCATGGCCGACTTCACGCTATGGTCGGGTTTCGATTGGCGAAACTTTTGAATCTGACCGACCTGTTTCTCTCAACTCTAACAGCCAGACTTTCCACTGTCCACTCTATTTAGCAAAGGGTGAGAGACTCCCAGCTATTCCCATTTAACCCTTCTACAAAGATCTGGACATTGTTGCTGGGACTTTCACGTTGCATTTGCAGAGTAGTAGCTGACCAGTGGAGAACACTGAAGGAAAGCTAAACAACATATACTGATGTAAAATACTACCTACCCATAAATACAGGCTTTACTGACAGTGGTATCCACTTTCACCCAGGAATTCAGACTTCAGCCTGAGAGAGTTATTTACATTAGATATGTAGGGACCCACCAGTTTTGAGACTACCTTGACATTGGTTGCTGGGCTTGCATGAATTGGCCAAATTATGTGCTAAGCGTCTCATTTTTTCCTAGTATTCAAAAGCAGTATTGCTATTCATAATTCATATATTTCACATTGACATGCTTCAGCACGATAGAGTGCAACTTTTTTTGTATATGATGTAAAATACTGACCCAATACTGAATGTGTGAACGAGGCCTTCTGATCAGAGTTTGATCAGATTGGCATCAGTATTTATTGGACATGGAAAGAAAGAAAAAGGAATAGATCTAACTTGTCCATTCTGTCAGTCTGTGAAAATCAGACCACACTTGGATGTTGTCCCGACCAATAAACTTCAATTGCTGATTTTGATCCGACACTCAGATGAAAATTGGACATGTGCCCAGCCCCAAAGAATATCATGGGTACAAGTGCTATCTGTAAAAACCACAGATAGCACTCATTTAATATAATCGGTCGTGTACACGTGCCCACAAGGTCAAAATCAGAACCAGAAGCAGCAGGGATAGCTGCGACAGAATCCAGAAAATAAAGCAGTAAAACAATCTGAGGTCAAACCAGAATGTGCATCCAGGGAATAATCCACAGAGGTTGTGGACAAACAGAATTCTAGGGAGTTAGTTAGTATATCGTCCTAGGTAGTAAAGCAAAATACTATATCTGGCAAAGGGTACAGTAAACAGGGAATTTAAATAGGGCATTGGACTTCTGGTAGGAGAACAAAACTCTCCTGTGAATAGACCACTGATTGACTCCCTTGATTGACCGGTCAGCTTAACGCATTGCTTGACCAGAACAATCATTTGTCATACTGACAGGGTGGTCCTCCTAACAAGTGCCACGTAGACTCTATGAAAAGACTGAAACTGCACATCTGTCAGAGAGGATTGTTGTGAGACACAGGGTACATGCAGTGCCTCTGACCTAATTTGAAATCTTTGACAAGACAAGATTTTTCCACTGCATATAACTCACAGAGAGCAGATACAAAGAGAAGATCACTACATTGTAAGCATTGGGAAATGAAAAGATTCACATCCAACCACAAACCAACAACTAAACCTTACAGTGTGACCATACATTAAGTATTTGGATGCAGACATTTCTGCACCATTCCTGCATCTCTTGGCATATCATAGCAGGAAAAATGCAGCAGCAAAAATGTATGTTTTTGCCACATTTTCAATGCTTCTTTTGCATACATTTTTGGACAGCAATGAATGTTATAGAGATATAGATATACTGTAGATAGATATATAGACATACAGACATAGACAGACATATAGACAGACCGACAGACATATAGATATATAAATGCACAACCCCCCAACATATTACAAAATTACACCCTTATTGGAGCTTATTGAACAGCTTTTTATAAATAAATATTCCGATTTCCCTGGTGCATTGGCAATCGAGGTAATGGGGCTTGGGGTTGATGTCAGCTGTGAATTGTCCAAAAACGCATCATGCTCTTGTGTTAGTAATGGAGAGGTGTTTCTCAGACACCCACATTACTAACCCAGTAATAAAAAGAAAACACACACACACACACACACACACAGAAAAGCACTTTATTGAAATAAACACTCCTACACACTATCCCTTGTTCACCAATTTATTTTAAAAAATCCCATGCAGGTCCACCATAGTATGCCGAATCCGACACAGTCCTGAGCGCAGAGTGACCAGGAATGTCTGTAGAGCAGTGATGTCAGCAATGTCAGTAACATCACTGTTCTACAGACATTTCTGGTCACTCTGCGCTATGGTGGGTTCGGTGGACTATGGCAGTCCTGTGTGGAAACTTTTCTTTCTAATACATTGGTGAATGAGGGGCAGTGTCTTGTTTTTATTTCTCTCTGCTTATGTTTTTCAGGTTTCCATCTGTGGACTATGTTGGAACTAGTTTTTAAATAAATTGATCAACAAGAAATAGTGTTGGGGAGTGTTTATTTCAATAAAGTATTTTTGTGTGTCTGTTTTTTCTTTTTTTCTTCCTGAGCTAGTAATGGGGATGTCTGATAGACACCTCTTCATTACTAACACCAGGGCTTGATGTCAGCTGTGTTTTGGACAATTCACAGTTGACCTCAACCCCAATCCCTATTACCCTGATTGCCAAAGCACCAGGGAAAATCGGGAAAAACCAGGGCAAAGCATCAGAATTGGCGCATCTCATGTGATGCTCCACTTCTGGGGTGGCTGAGGGTTGGTATTTTTAGGCTGGAAAGGGACCAATAACCATGGATCTTCCCAGTCTGGTTATATAAACCTGCAGCTGTCTGCTTTATCTAGGCTGGTTACAAAAAAATGGGGGGATGCCACGTTGTTTTTTTTCCATTTATTTATTTATTGAATAAATATCTGTCCAATAATCTCCACATGGTGCAATTTTATAATACGTCAGGGGTTGTGCAATTATATATCTTTACGTCTTTCTATATATAAGGCTGCATGTCTATATGTCTGTCTTTCTATATCTATCTATATATCTATCTATCTACCTACAGTATATCTATATCTATCTGTTATCTATCTTTATAGCAGTAACTGCTGTCTAAAAGCACATGCATAAAACGCAAGCAAAAACGCTACAAATCTGCAATCAGTTTTATACCTTCATTTTTGTAGCGTTTTTGACTGACTTCATTGAAGTCAATGGGTGAAAAACGCTGCAAAAACGCTGAAAGACTTGACAGATCAAATCTGCAAGTCACAAATAAGCAACATGTGCATGACACTTCAGGATTCTCATATACATTGCTGGCAGCAGGATTCCCTTCACGTTTTGTGACAAATCCACGTGGCAAAAATGCAGCAAAAACACGTGAATACGGCCTAAAATGATCCATTTTATGGTCTTCCCTAATAAACTGCAAAAAAAGCCCCATTCATAGCTGCAAAAAATACATTCTGTGCGCAGCAGAATTTATTCAACATAACAATAATTTATGCAAATCTTCCTAAAAATGAATTTAAATGAAATTTGATTTTGGTAACCAAGGTAATGAAGCATGGTAGAAATATACCTGTAGTTTAATTATGTCTTTCAGAGGGCTGTCTAATGAATTACATTACAAAAATACATTTTCTTTGCTTTCATTGCAAAAAATAATGTAATGCAGAATACTGTATTAGCATCCACTAATTCAGGGGCAGACATAGCATTGCTTCAACCTGTGCAGCTGCACAGGGGCCCAAAAGGTAAGGGGGTCCACTTCAACCTCCAAAACAATAGATGACCCTTGTCATCTGTGCTGACAGAAGAAAAAAATTGCTCCGTGTGTTTTGCATAGCACACGAATGACACGATCCTTTTAAAACCACAAGCACGTGCAAAGCAGCATAGGTTATAATGGGTACGTGTTGTAGCCATGAAAAAAACATGGACGTGCAACTCATGTCTGCAGCAAATACGGTCATCTATAACTGATCGCTTCTTAAACACATTCTCCATTTTTTCCCCAACTTCTACACTGCACCAGATGAAGGAAAAAAGCGACATAGTGCCTCCCTGCACAATAATATGACCCCCCTTTTGTCCCCCATGGAAAACAATAATCCTCAAAAGTAAAATATATTACAGCACTAATAATGTCCCCTAATTGGCCCCTACAGTAGTTATGCCCCCACATGCCACCATAAATTATTAATCTATGTTCCTCACCCTCGCCCCAAAACAGTAATTATGTCCCCTATCCTGGCCCCTTCCTGTAACTATGTCCCCTATCCTGGCCCCTTCTTGTTACTATGTCCCCTATCCTGGGCCCCTTTGTGTAATTATGTCCCCTATCCTGGGCCTCTTTCTGTAGTTATGTTCTCCATACTGGGCCTCTTTCTGTAATTATGTCCTCCATACTGGGCCCCTTTCTGTAATTATATCCCTCATCCTGGGCCCTTCCTATAATTATGTCCCCATCCTTGTCCCCTTCCGGTAATTATGTCTCCTATCCCCCCCCATATAATCCCCATATAATCTCCCATCCTGGGCCCCAAATAATCTCCCATCCAGGGCCCCATATGTCTCCCATCGATTCTTCCTGTGAAGAAGACTTTATGGATAAGGGACAAATTTACACGAGGGAAGGGACATGGAGCTGGGAGCCCTATAGACAGTGAACTGATTATTACATGTAACGTTACCTATTACAAGGTCATATTGTCATCCTGCTAGGAAGTGTTTAGGAACATGGGGATCTTATGAATTCAGCAATCATTGTGCCGATAGATCAATATTGATTCACGATTAGCACTGGCACTTTATTGTCCTGTACCCCGGCTATTAATATATGATCCCATTCATGGCTTATGTCTTAGGGTTTTCACAGTCTCATTAGTGTCCCTAATATGAGGTGATTCCTGTCATTTTAATTTTTTATATATATTTGTTCAATAAAATAATATTTTTATATTAAGAATTTTGCATAATTCTCTCCTTAGCCTGGGATTATATACTAGATCCTTGGTTATGGTTATTATATGTCTGCCAAAGTGTTATGCATTTACTTAGGATTTTTGGACTATATTGGTAACCCATAATTATTAGTTTATGAGGCACAGTTTGGGCAAATATTAAAGGGAACCTGTCAGCAGAAAAGACGCTATAAACCTGCAGATATGGGGTTAATCTGCAGGTTAATAGTTATATTAACCTGCCCGGCGTCTGCGCTTATCTGGAAGCTGCGGGAGAAAATTAGCTTTATTCCCCCTGCAGCGTTCCAGTTTCAGTCACGGGGCAGCGCCGGCGAGGGTTCAGTCACCGCTCTGAGAACACAGATCTGCTGCTATAAACGCACCCCTGGCCCTGACTGACAGCCGGCCCCAATGCAGAGTCAATGTCAGTCAGGGCCTGCGGTGCTTTTAAATCAGCAGATCTGTATTCTCAGAGCAGTAGCTGAACAAGCGCCGGCGGCACCCCCGTGACTGAGACCGGAACGCTGTCAGGGAAAATAAAGTTCATTTTCTCCCCTCAGCATTTGGCAAAGTGCAGGCGCGAGACAGGTTAGCTATTAACTTGCAGATTAACCCTATAACTGCAGATTAATAGTGTTTTTTTCCTTACAGTTTCCCTTTAAAGAACCACACCTCCTGTTCCTCCTATCAAAGTTTTTATCTTCTCAATATATTGCAGTCATCATATTATATGACACTGTGCACTTACAATTGCTCATTTTGCCTTTCTACTGAGGTAATACTTATTTCTTATCTGCTCTATGTAGAAACAGTCCCTGCAGTTATCATTCCCCTCTTCAACTCCTGACCCATCTTCTCCCTCCTTCCCCCTACCAGGGACATTTTCAGTGATGACTCATGCAGTGAGAAGAGACCTCCTGTTTCTACAGAGAGTATAGAAGGAGTCAGCTAGTCTGTTTTTAATCATGGATAGGGTTGAGCATTCCGATACTGCAAATATCGGGTATCGGCCGATATTGGCTGTATCGGAATTCCGATTCCGAGTTCCGATATTTTCGTCATATCGGATACCGGAATCGGGATTGTCACTGTCACTGTCAGTGTCCATCGGTCGGGTCTGTCAGGAGTCAGCGGCACTTACCTGGCAGAAGATCTCCGGCGGTCACGTCCTGGACTGCTTCATGGCCGCAATCTTCTTTCCCCGGCGGTCACATGCAGTTTCTCACGATAACTGCAGTGACTGCTGGGTAATCCCGGCCGTAAAGCAGTCAGTCCGATGACGTCACCGCCGGGGAAGCAGGTAATCAGCTGTGCTGCGTCGCGATGACAGGCTCTGCCTGTCATTGCGATGTAGCAGAGCTGGATCGTCGTGGGACTGTCGTTATGGACTGCGTCGGACAGGTGGTATACTGTTGGTTTGTTTTTTTTCTTTTTTTACAGGAGATCGATGGCGTCGCAGGAATGAGAGTATAATAAAATTAATGAAAACTGTGTTGTCTCTTTTATTTCATTAAAAGACTTTTTTCTTGCTTTGTCTTTTTTTTAAACATTTAAAAACTTTGGGATTAATAATGGATCGGTGTCTTATTGACACCTCTCCATTATTAACCGGGCTTATTGTCACCGTGCAATCAACGGTGACATTAACCCCTTATTACCCCGCTTGCCACCGCTACAGGGCAAGTGGGAAGAGCCGGGTAAAGTGCCACAATTGGCACATCTTTTGATGCGCCAAATGTGGGGCTGCTGTAGCCTGGTATTATCAGGCTGTTGAGGGCCAAAATCCATGGGCCTTGACAGTCTTTTAATACCAGGCCGCAGCAGTCTGCATTTTACTTGGCTGGTTAACAAAAATAGGGGGGATCCCCACGCCGTTTTTTTTTCGAGGGGATCCCCTATTTTTGTTAACCAGCCAAGCTAAGCAGACTGCTGTGGCCTGGTATTATCAGGCTGGCAAGGTCCATGGATATTGTATCCTTACCAGCCTGAAAAACCAGGCCTCAGCGGTCTGCTTCATCTGGCTGGTTAACAAAAATAGGGGGGACCCCACGCCAATTTTTTTCGAGGGGATCCCCTATTTTTGTTAATCAGCCAAGATATGCAGACTGCTGTGGCTGGTATTATCAGGCTGGCAAGGTCCATGGATCTTGGCTCCTTAACAGCCTGAAAATCCAGGCCTCAGCGGTCTGCTTCATCTGGCTGGTTAACAAAAATAGGGGGGACCCCACGCCAATTTTTTTCGAGGGGATCCCCTATTTTTGTTAATCAGCCAAGATATGCAGACTGCTGTGGCCTGGTATTATCAGGCTGGCAAGGTCCATGGATCTTGGCTCCTTAACAGCCTGAAAATCCAGGCCTCAGCAGTCTGCTTCATCTGGCTGGTTAACAAAAATAGGGGGGACCCCACGCCAATTTTTTTCGAGGGGATCCCCTATTTTTGTTAATCAGCCAAGATATGCAGACTGCTGTGGCCTGGTATTATCAGGCTGGCAAGGTCCATGGATCTTGGCTCCTTAACAGCCTGAAAATCCAGGCCTCAGCGGTCTGCTTCATCTGGCTGGTTAACAAAAATAGGGGGGACCCCACGCCAATTTTTTTCGAGGGGATCCCCTATTTTTGTTAATCAGCCAAGATATGCAGACTGCTGTGGCCTGGTATTATCAGGCTGGCAAGGTCCATGGATCTTGGCTCCTTAACAGCCTGAAAATCCAGGCCTCAGCGGTCTGCTTCATCTGGCTGGTTAACAAAAATAGGGGGGACCCCACGCCATTTTTTTTTCGAAGGGAACCCTATTTTTGTTAATCAGTTCCCTCTGACGTCACTGATTGTGTCCCTGGCTGACCTGAAGTGAAAGTGGAAAGCAATCAATTAAGCTTTCCACTTAAGGGCCCGTCTCACATAGCGATATCGCTACCGAGATCGCTGCTGAGTCACTAGTTTTGTGACGCAGCAGCGAGCTCACCAGCGATATCGCTGTGTGTGACATTCAGCGACGATCAGCCCCCCTGCCGGGTATCGCTGATCGTCGCTGAAATGTCAGGACATTTTTTTGATCGCTGGTTTCCCGCTGACAGGCACACATCGCTGCGTGTGACAGGCGGGAGACCAGCGATCCGCTGGTAACCAAGGTACACAGCGGGTTTCCAGGCGCGGGGCTGTGCCTAGAAACCCGCTGTGTACCTTGGATACCAGCGCCCTGATGCAGGGAGCTGGTATCCAAGGTACACAGCGGGTTTCCAAGCGCTGCGCGGTGCCTGGAAACCCGCTGTGTACCTTGGTTACCAGCGGATCGCTGGTCTCCCGCCTGTCACACGCAGCGATGCGTGCCTGTCAGAGGGAAACCAGCGATCAAAAAAAGGTCCTGACATTTCTGCGACGATCAGCGATACCCGGCAGGGGGGCTGATCATCGCTGAATGTCACACACAGCGATATCGCTGGTGAGCTCGCTGCTGCGTCACAAAACTAGTGACTCAGCAGCGATCTCGGTAGCGATATCGCTATGTGAGACGGGCCCTTAAGCGATGTTACCCGCAGTGTCGCTGTCCCAGATCGCTGCCTGAGCTGCCTGTTTGGCAGCTCAGCAGCGATCATGTAGCGATACACCAGCGATCCTGACAAGTGCATATCGTTGTCGGGATCGCTGGTGTATCGTTATGTGACACCCAGCCTTTACTCTCCTGTCAGCCAGGAGAGGAACTCATTCATTTGGGGGTTTACTGTGAGGCTGCAGCATTAGCTGCGGTCCCTGCAGTAAACATTAACCCTTTCTGAAGGATTACACCGTGGGACCTGACTGTGCATGGGATAGGTAAGAATAATTTTGCTTTTTTATTTTATTTTTATTACAGGAAATGGTTTTTGCAGTAAAATAAAAGATGGTCAAAAACATGTGTCTTTATTTCATTAAAATGATTTTTAATTAAAGTGTGTGTGTTTTATTTTTATTTCATGCAATAGGATTAATAATTGATAGTTGTCTAATTGACAGCTCTCAATTATTAACCTGGCTTAAGGTCACCTTTCAATAGCAAGGTGGCTTTAACCCCATATTAACCCATTCGCCACCGCTACAGGGCAATGGGAATAGACGGGCAAAGTGCCAGAAAGGGCGAATCTAATTATAGATTTGTCTTTCCTGGGGTGTCTGGGGGCAGATGTTAGTAGCCGGGGGGGCCAAAAATAATGGTCCCTCTCTGGGCTATTATTATCTGCCCCCACTCACTGGCTTTGTCTGTCTGGTTGCGAAAATAGGGCGGGAGCCCACGCATTTTTTTTCAGCAATTTTACACCTCATATATATATATATATATACATGTCATTGAATTTGTGACACATATATATATATATTTATATTTGTAGTTCATACACTTCTACATAGTATAATAGCCGCTAATTCAATTGCCGGCTTTTGTGAAAATGCAGAACCCGACATGAAATGACACTTGGTGTACATAGGGTTAACCATGTCCTTTGCTATCTGATTTGCACAAACAATTACATCAGTCTATGTGTGCAAAATTTCACACCTGTAGGGGTTAATTAAAGGTGTAAATTCGTAGCAAAAAAGTCCGTTTTTTTACAACGAATTTACACCTTTAATTAACCCCTACAGGTGTGAAATTTTGCACACATAGACTGATTTAATTGTTTGTGCAAATTAGATAGCAAAGGACATGAAAAGACATGGTTAACCCTATGTACACCAAGTGTCATTTCATGTCGGGTCATGGAATGTCATAGACCTAATGGAAAAGAGAAGAAATAGTTGGGTAGAAGAGGAAAATTAGCAATTGTAAGTACACAATGCTATATAATATGACGACTGCAATATATTAAGAGGATAAACAGTTTGATGGGAGGACGAGGGCTTCTTTAATATATGTGGTCACATATAGGGACATTATTAGTGAATGGGGCCACAATGTAGGGCATTATAAATGTATGGGGCATCAGTAGGAGACATTAATAATATTATCTATTGTGGCCTTATACAATAGTAATTTCTCCTATTGTGTCCATATACATTAACAACGTACGCCGTCGTGGCACTATACTTTTTAATGTTCCCTATTGTGGCCACATACCGTAAGGGGCCAAAATGCTGGTGTCACATTTGTAACAGGGCATATAATAACACCATTACTGTATGGGGCAAAGTAAATGCAAGTTACTACTATGGGTTACTGTATGGGTTACACTGGGGAGAGGTACATTACTGCTTTGTTTTGGATTATTATTATATTAGGGCAGAAAGGAGAATTTTACTATTATTTGGGGACCACAAAACAGGGGCATAAGCATTAATACTGCATGGGGGCAACAGGAGAGAACTTTTTTTTGTGAGGTCATCACAAAGTGGGACATCACTACTGTAATATATTTTATTTTTCAGGACACTGTCACTGTTGGTGGAACACTGCTATTGTTTAAGTCACCAGGGTGGCACTATAACCTTTTTTTCTTCATTTATTGCAATGTGTAGAAGTGGGGGGAAATGTACGAGGGTGCTTTGGAAGCGATTAACCACAGATGTCTGTTTGTTACAGATTGTCTCTGACAATGTCACTGGAACGGATGCATCTTAGAAACATGTTGTGGTGGGTCCAGATAAAAATTTTGCCTTGGGGTCCATATGACTCTATAATTACACCACTGTGTAAATGAAAATAAACTTTTAGGCTAAGTGCACATGTTCAGGAATGTTTGCAGAATATTCCTGAGCAAAAACGTACTTTTTTCACGGTAAAATCGCACGTTTTTTTGCGCGGATTTTGCATGTTTTTGGTGCGTTTTTTTGTGCAGATTTGACACGTTTTTACCGCGATTTTTCCCTGAACTTTCTAGGTCAATAATATAGCGGGAAAAAAATTAATGAACATGTTGCTTCTTTTTCCGTGATGCGTTTTTTTCACAAAAATTGCGGAATTCATTCTAAATGATAGGATGCTTAATTCATGCGTTTTTGACGCGTTTATTCCTGCGAAAAAACGCAAATAATCCTGACCGTGTGCACATAGCCTTGCATCACCCCATATGCTAAGTTCATGTCAGTTTAGTTCTGCGATACCACTTTTAGCAGCAGCACTGGCCATCAATCAAGCCTATGCGTGGTTTGTTCACAAATATTAGAAAACAGTAAATAATGTAAGCTTATTAAAAAAGTTGAGCTGGAAATCAATATGCCAGCTGCCTGAATCCCGGAGGCCATGTCTGCCTTTGAAGCTCCAACTCACCAACCATCCATTTGTTGAAATACCTCCAGCTGTGACGTTAATATACACCTTGAACATACAGAAAAGTAGAAGAATGCAAATAACAAACTTATTTAAAGGGAACTTGACACCTGCATCTAGGCTTGGACAGGAGATTCCTCCGGTGGGCCACCACCCTCTTATATGAGCAGTACTTGGCACAATATACTTGAATCACTATGTACAGATAAAGGCGGCATCTTATTCATTCAATAATCTACCCAGGTCATTGTTATATAGATTTGTGATTGAGGATAATGTCACCATTTACATGTAGCTGAAAAGTGGGGCCCTGACCTACAGCGTTGGACTGGTGGGCCCTTGGCACCCCAGTTTGACACTGCCTGGCTCAACACCTATAAATTAATGATATGGCTGCATATTTGAAGGCTAAAGGGTATGCCACACTAAACAACATCGCTAACGGGATCGCTAAAAAACGTCACTATTTAGCGATCCCGTTAGCGATGTTGTTGTGTGCGGCATCTGCCAGCGAAGAGCTTCCTGCTGTGATCTCGCTCGTCGCTGGAATCGTTCCGGACCCTATTTTCTCGTCGGCGCTCCCGCTGGTAAGTATATATCGCTGAGTGTGGCACCTTTTTTAGTGATTTAGCAGTACTTTTGTACCGCTAAAGTCGTTAAGGAGATCGCTAACCGCGATAGCGTCCTTAACGACATCGCTAAATGTGGCCGACACTAGCGATATTGTAAACGATCCCGCTAGCGATCTCATTAGTATGCGACGCTAACGAGATCGTTAGCGGGATCGAGTAGTGTGGCAGTACCTTAATTGCAGGAAAATCCCAACATGTACTGTATAAAGGGAACCTTACACCTGTTTGCATCCTGCGGCTGCTTGGGGATGCCATGATTTCGGGCATGCACAGTGGACCTCTACCTACATGGCAGAAGCTTGAGGTCACGCTGCATAAGCCCAGCCTTGTGGCTTGTGAACACTGCAAGATACAAAGTTCTGGGAAGAGACAATGAGAATGGATTAGGGATCACAGTCACGTATTAGTAGCCGGGCAGACCTGGCCTGGTCCACCCTCAGTGCAAACTTTCCAAACACATTAAGATAACCTGCAATCAGACTTCAAACACACATGCAGCCATATAATTAGTTTACGGCTATGGTCAGACGGCCGTAGACTTTCTCACCTGAGAGAGTCGGGACGATTATGCAAATGAAACTCTAATCAGAGTTTGATCAGGGTGTGATCCGATTCACATGGATGAGGAGAAGAAACTTTATCTATCTTCTCCATTCTGTGAGTCAGTGGAAATCAGACTGCACTCAGATATCCTCCGAGTGCTGTCTGATGTTTTCCACGCACTCATAGACTTGGAAGGATGAGTAGCATTCGATGTCAAAGTGAAATTGCAGCATGCTGTGTTTTTTTTTCACTGACATATTCAGTCAGTGAAAAAAATTATGCATCAGCACTGCCCCATTGAATAACATCGGTCCGAGTGCTATCCGATAAGAAATCAGATAGCACTCGTCCAATGTATACCCTGGAGTGAGAGAGTCCTATAGGTGTTGATCCAGGTGTCAGGTTCCCTTTAAATATGTTTGTTATTTGCATTCTTCTACTTTTTTATGTTCAAGGTGCATATTAAAGTCACAGCTGGCGGTATGTGAACAAATGGATCTATGAGTTGGAGCTTTGCAGGTAGACATGACCGCCAGGAGGCAGCTGGCATATTAATTCCCAGCTCAACAATTTAATAAGGCTTCCTTATTTACTGTTTTCTAATATTTCAGTAAATGATGTGGCCAACTTCCATATAGCAGAAAAGGAATAGTTGTCGGTGTTTTTTCTTTGTGAGGTGCGGGGTGGATTGACACATGATATTGGCTAATTTTTCATGCTTGCATCCCTATTTGAAAATCCCACTGATTCTGAGATTGTTTTTTCGTGACATATTGTACTTTGCTAGTGGTAAAATTTCTTTGATAAGACTTGCGTTTCTTTATGAAAAAAATGGAAATTTGGCAAAAATTTTGAAAATGTTGCAATTTTTAAAAATTTTAATTTTTGTGCCCTTTAATCAGAGAGTCATGTTACATAAAATAGTTAATAAATAACATTTCCCACATGTCTACCTTACATCAGCACAATTTTGGAGTCATAATTTTTTTTTGTTAGGAAGCTATAAGGGTTAAAAGGTGACAAGCGATTTCTCATTTTTCCAACAAAATTTACAAAACCATTTTTTTAGGGACCACATCACATTTGAAGTGACTTTGGGAGGTCAGTGTGACAGAAAATACGAAAAAAAGTCACCATTCTAAAAACTGCACCCCTCAAGGTGCTCAAAACCACATTCAAGAAGTTTGTAAACCCTTTAGGTGCTTCACGAGAACTAAAGCAGTGGAAGGAAAAAATTAACATTTAACTTTTTCCACAAAAAATTTACATTAGACCAAAACTTTTTTTATTTTTACAAGGGTATCAGGAGAAAATAGACTATAAAATTTGTTGTGCAAATTCTCTTGAGAACACCAATACCCCATATGTGGGAGAAATCCACTGTATGGGCGCATGGCAGGGTTCAGAAGGGAAGGAGCACCGTTTGACTTTTTGAATGCAAAATTTGGCTGGAATCGATGGCTGGCACCATGTCGCGTTAGTAGTCCCCCTGATGTGCCTAAACAGTGGAAACTTCCCAATTCTAACTCCAACCCTAACACAGCCCTAAACCTAACCCTAACCCCAACACACCCTGACCCTAACCGCAGCCCTAACTCCAGGACAACCCTAACCTCTAACCACAACCCTAACCCCAACACAGCTCTAACCTCAACACAACCCTAACCCCAACACAGCACTAACCCCAACACAACCTCAACCTTAACCCCAACTCAACCTTAACCCCAAAACCACCCTAACACAATCCTAACCCCAGCTCTAACCACATCTCTAACCTTAACCCAACCCCAACCCTATCCCTAACCCTAACTGCAAAAAATAGAAAAAAAAATTAAAATTATTTTTTTATTATTTTTATCTAACTAAGGGAGTGACAAAGGGGAGGTTGATTTACTATTTTTTATTTTGATCACTGTGATAGGGTTTATCACAGTGATCAAATGAACTAATGGGAAAAATCTCCTATAGCTGCAGAGTACCAGCCGGGAGATCTCGACGGGCGCACTGTGCATGTACCCGCCATTTTTTCCAGGAAGATGACATGGAAGGCCGGGGAACAGAGCAGGGGGATTCAGGGATGGCAGAGATACCAGGGGAACCCCATTTCTCTCTCCTCTAGTATGCTAGATCATATCAGAGGAGAGAGAAATGAATGGAAAATCTGACTTTTGTGATCGCAGTTATTCGATGTTTAAGTGACAGCGGATGGTAAAAACCAACCCGAATGATGTTCTCTGGGGTTTCAGCTATCCCTGGTAGCCGAGACCCCAGAAATTTTCCGACGCTGGAGGGGCGTTATACATTTATTTATAAGCGCCGTTAAAAAGCGGCGCTGAGGAATAAGTACCCTTAACTGCTGCCATTAAAAGGCTTAAGGGGTTAAGGTTGATTGTCTTTATTTGACAATGCAAGCACTATAATATCACTATCACATGCAGCCACGCAATGTTCATTTGGGACAGGTCTTCAATGTTGAATTTCCCATGATGAACATCATAACATACTAACTTCTTCCCTGGTGTGTATTCTGGTCTCTTCTCTTTCTTAGATTTTTGGTTGGACACCTCTGATTGTATGTGTCTTGCCGCACCTTGAAACCAATGAGTTTCATTTCCTTAGCTAAGTTATACACTAGCTTTTCTGCGTGAATGCCTTTAATCGACTTTCTAACTGTGGCCATTTAATCCAGTGTGACTATATATTCACACTCAGATAACTGTGTGCAAAAGATTTTTGGTATATTTTTTTCTTATATTTTCTTTCCTTTGAGATTTCCACATACATAAAGTCATTAGTAAGCAATTGTGAAAGGCATCACCCTACTTGTCTCTGGTGTGCCTCTGCTCCTCCAACCTCCTGTTCAGAGTGTATATACCCTGAATTTAGACATATTCATTGTCAGGACGAAGAGCATCCAGCTCGAAACGCGTTGACATATGTCCTTACCCCCCTTCACCCTTATCCTGAACCCTCCTTGATTTTGTGCTTTTTATTTATTAAAAGTCATGTTTTAATCTTATAATACAAAACAGATGCTGGAAACCTCTTCCTTCCTTTTCGTCTGTTGCCCAGCTGCCGGGCTAGAGTCCGCGCACTGCACATTATGATGGAGGCTAGACACCCACACTTGGTGAGATGAATGATCCTCTCCCCTTTTTCCTGCTTCTACTAAACTGATAGAAACAGCCAGGCGCTAACAGTCAGTGGAGATCTGTCGGAGCCCCCATGATCTATTTCTCACTTATCTAGTGGATTGGTGATAATACTTCTAGCTGAGATACCCCTTTAATTCCTTACTTTAATAAAACATCAATACAGATGAAGTCTCATTAAGAGAAGTCATCCTAATTTGAGTATCTCCTTATAAAAGTTATTTCTCAGTTTGAGCTGCTTCCCTTTCATGATCTTTCCTTTCCACTGCTTTGTTCCGCAGCTTCCCTGCCGTGAAAGTGAAGCAAACCAATCTTTTCACAGTTACCAAGTGTGAACTTTAATCTTATTTAATTCTCCAGCGTAGGAGCAACAGTTGATAAAACTTTTTGAAAATAGACAGCCCTTAACCCCTTCACACACCCTGCTATTAATGTAAAGAATGATGATATGGTATTTATCACATGATGTCGTGTATGTATGGAACAAGGATAGAGCGTGCAAAGTTCCTTCTACAGCAGAGATCGCAGCAATGTGTAATCTCAGACGGTTACTTTTTTACATACCATGGTCATTACTGATCAGGCATGTAACGAATTTGATGAAGAAAAAATGTCTTTCAGCCCATTGGTACCCCTGCAGCACGATCGTGGGGTTCCGATGGGTTGCAATGGCAACCAGAGGCCTAAAATCAGCTTTCGTGTCCACTATATTTCTCAGCCTATTAAATCTGTAGGACACCAGTTTTTGAAGTCGAGCTGACAGTCAAACACTAAGGTTACACAATGGTCAGTACTACATACATAAGATAGTGTATAACCAATGTGATCAAAGGATTGTAATGATGTGATGCAATGTGATAGTCTATAACCGATGTGATCAAATTGAGTATTGTAAATAAAAAAACATTAAAATGTCTTGAATGGAAAAAATAAAAGTAAAAAGAAATCTCAATTTAAACAATAGAAGATGGTTTATGTTGGAAAATAAGCAAGTGCTCTAAAAATATTAAACATATTTGGCATCATCGTGTCCTCAACAACCCATACTATACATCTATCTGTTTCATTATTTTTCTAGAATGGTGAACACCGCAAAAGAAAACAAATCATTAAAAACAATGCAAGAATTGCATTCTGTATTTATCGCACATGTCAAAATATAAAATAAAAAGTAATTAAAAAATTGCATGATACCAATAAAAATAACAGCCTGTTACACAAAAGACAAGTGCTCATGCAACCGTATAAACTAAAAACTGAAAACGTTTTAGCTCTAAGAATAAGATGACCCCCCCCAAAAAAAAAAGTTTGTCGTAAAAAGAGATTTTCTGCTGGAAAAGTAAAAGATATTATGTATTTTTAAAAGGGGAAGAAGTATTGAACCCGTCACCAATTTTCCAAGTAAATATATTTCTAAAGGTGTTATTAACACACAAAATTCCACCAGATGTAACAAACCAACCAATCCACACAGGAAAAGAAATCAAACCATAGATGTCCATAAATTAAGTTATATGCAATAATGAGAAATGACATAGGGAAAAAATATTGAACACATAAAGAAAGAGAGGTGCAAAAAGTCATGGAAAGTCATGACACACCAGCTGATAGCTATCAGTAGAATCATAGAATCATAGAATGGTAGAGTTGGAAGGGACCTCCTGGGCCATCTGGTCCAACCCCCTGCTCAAAGCAGGATTCTCTAAATCATCCCAGACAGATGTCTGTCCAGCCTCTGTTTGAAGACTTCCATTGAAGGAGAATTTACCACCTCTCGTGGCAGCATGTTCCACTCCTTGATCACCCTAAAGGGTATGCCACACTAAACAATATCGCTAACGGGATCGCTAAAAACGTCACTATTTAGCGATCCTGTTAGCGATGTTGTTCAGTGCGGCAGCTTCCAGCGACGAGCTTCCTGCTGTGATCTCGCTCGTCGCTGGAATCGTTCCGGACCCTATTTTCTCGTCGGCGCTCCCGCTGGGTAAGTATCTAATCGCTGTGTGGCACCTTTTCTTAGCGATTTAGCGGTACTTTTGTACCGCTAAAGTCGTTAAGAAGATCGCTAACGGCGATAGCGTCGTTAACTATATCGCTAAATGTGGCCGCATTTAGCGATATAGAAACAATCCCGCTAGCGATCGCATTAGTATGCGTCGTTATCGTGATCGCTAGCGGGATTGTTTAGTGTGGCAGTACCGTAACTGTCAAAAAGTTTTTTCTAATATCTAATCTGTGTCTCCTCCCATTCAGTTTCATCCCATTGCTTCTAGTCTTTCCTTGTGCAAATGAGAATAAAGATGATCCTTCTACAATGTGACAGCCCTTGAGATATTTGTAGACAGCTATTAAGTCTCCTCTCAGTCTTCTTTTTTGCAAGCTAAACATTCCCAAATCCTGCAACCGTTCCTCATAGGACATGGTTTGCAGACCGGTCACCATTCTGGTGGCTCTTCTCTGAACTTGCTCCAGTTTGTTGATGTCTTTTTTAAAATGTGGTGCCCAAAACTGGACACAGTATTCCAGATGAGGTCTGACCAAAGAGGAGTAGGGGCAATAATGACCTCACGTGATCTAGACTGTATGCTTCTGTTGATACATCCTAGAATTGTATTTGCCTTTTTTGCTGCTGCATCACACTGTTGACTCATGTTCAGTCTGTGATCAATTAGTATACCCAAGTCTTTTTCACATGTGCTGTTACTTAGCCCTATTCCTCCCATTTTGTATATGCTTTTTTCATTTTTATTGCCCAGATGTAGTACTTTGCATTTTTCCCTGTTAAAAACCATTCTGTTAGTTGCTGCCCACTGCTCCAGTTTATTTATATCTTTTTGAATCCTCTCTCTCTCTTCTCTAGTATTAGCTACCCCTCCTAGCTTTGTGTCATCAGCAAATTTGATCAGTTTACCCTCAATTCCTTCATCTAAATCATTGATAAAGATGTTGAACAATACAGGGCCCAAAACAGAGCCTTGTGGTACCCCACTTGAGACATTCTTCCAACTGGATGTGCAGCCATTTACGACCACTCTTTGAGTCCGATCACTAAGCCAGTTATGAATCCACCTAACAGTTGCCTTGTCCATTCCATACTTAGTCAATTTTTCAATAAGGATTGTGTGAGATACTTTGTCAAATGCTTTGCTGAAGTCAAGATATACTATATCTACAGCATTTCCCTGATCCACCCAGTCAGTGATTCTGTCATAGAAGGAAATTAAGTTAGTCTGACATGACTTATTAGTTACAAACCCATGCTGACTCTGTTTAATCACTTCATTCTTATGCAGGTACTTACATACATGTTCTTTAATAATTTGTTCAAAGATCTTTCCTGGTATAGAAGTCAGACTCACCGGCCTGTAGTTCCCTGGGTCCACCTTCTTCCCCTTTTTGAAGATAGGAACAACATTTGCTCTTCTCCAGTCTTCTGGGACTTCACCTGTTCTCCAAGAATTTTCAAAGATTATGGACAGTGGTTCAAGAATTTCTTCTGCTATCTCCTTCAGTATTCTGGGGTGTAATTCATCTGGGCCTGGAGACTTGAATTCATTTAGGTTAGCTAAGTGTTTCCTCACTGTCTTTCTGTTTATAGATATCCTGGATTCTTCTATTCCTTTAATAGGACAGTGAAGATCAGTTGATGTTACATTTCCTTTCTGAGAGAAAACAGATGCAAAATAGGAATTTCAAAGTTCAGCCTTCTCAACATCCTTTCTTACCATTTCATCATTTTCATCCTGTAAAAATCCTATTTGCATCTTTGACTTTTCTTTTACTTTTGATGTATCCCCAAAATCCTTTTTTGTTGCTTTTGACATCTCTTGCAAGCCTTAATTCATTGTCAGCTTTAGATAATCTGATTTGTGCCCTGCAGGTTCTGCAGATGGCATTATATTCTTCTTTAGATATGCCTCCCTCTTTCCATTTGATAAACATTTCTTTCTTCCTTTTTAGCATGTGTTTAAGTTCTGTGTTCATCCATCCTGGTTTCCTTAAATGCTTCCCATTCTTCCCTCTTTTTGGAATTGTTGACAATTGTGCTTTGAGAATCTCATTTTTCAAGATGTCCCATCCTTCCTGGACATTTTTGTCCTTAAGGATATCCTGCCATTGGATCCCTCCAATTCTCTTTCTGAGTCCCTTAAAATCTGCCTTTCTGAAATCTAATCTTGACGTCTGAGTCTTCACAGGTCTTCCTCCCCTTGTTATCCAAAATTCTAAAATAGCATGGTCACTACCTCCTAGGGTCCCAGCCACTCTTACCTCCTCAACCATTTCCTCCCTAATATTGAATCCAAGAAGAGAGTTCTCATGAATTCATCCACACCAGTTGAATAGTATAGTTAGTTAGAAAGCAATTCTGCCACTTAGTGAAAAATAATATCAGCTGGTTAAAGATGGCCTAGAAAAAGGTGTCTCATTAACAAGGTGCCACACAAGAAACATCTCATGATGGGTAAAACCAGTGAGCTGTCTCACGGCCTTCTCAACCTTATTGTTTCAAAACATACAAATTAGTGAAAAAAAATATGAGAAGAATTCTCCAAGAGCCAAGGACCACATGTGAAGAGCTACAGAAAGACATGGAATTATAAACTACAGTTGTTTCAAAGAAAACTACAAGTAATGCACTCAACCTCTATGGCCTGTATACATGCTCACCATGCAAGACTCCGTTGCTAAACAAAAAGCATGTTCAACTGTTCAAGCGCGTTTAAAGTATGCTCAACAACATTTTGACAAGCCTGTGAAATACTGGGAGAGTATAGTCTGGCCAAATGAGACGAAAATTGAACTCTTTGGATGCCATAATACATACCACGTTTGGAGGCCATAACTCCTCAAAAACACAATACTAAAAGTGAAATTTGATGATGGGAACATCATGGTGTGGGTCTGTTTTTCAGCATACGACACTGGCAAATTTCATATGGTTGAAAGAAGGATAAATAGAGAAACATACGAAGACATTCTTGAAAAAAAATCCGATGCCATCTACCAGGATGATGAAGATGAAACCAGGGTGGACATTTCAGCAAAACAATGATCCCAAACACACAGACAAGGAAGATCTCAATTGGTTTCAGAGAATGAAAATAAAGTTGCTAGAACGGCCTAGCCAATCACCCGACCTACATCCAATAGAAAATAAATGGAAAGACCTAAAGCTCAGAGTTTATAGAAGGTGCCAATGGGACCTTCAGAATTAAAAGAGTGTTTGTGTGAAAGAATGAGTTAAAATCACACTGAGCAATGCCAGCGACTAGTTTCTCCATACATTAACCTAATGAGGTCCAAAATAATAATAACTAAGAGTTAGATAACACAACAAACTAGCCAAAAAAGGAAAACACCATGGGAAAGAAATAATGATCTTTTTTCAGTACAAATACAAAATTAAAAAGGTAAAAATGTTAACTGCAGAGACTGATGAAAGTGGTAATTATACAGCAGATTTCTGTGCCCTTCAAATAATGTGCTCAACAGTATACATAAGTATAACATTAAAAATATGCAAAACTAAGAGATATATTATGGCCCACATGAAGACATGTATACCAGGTGTCTGACTACCCCAGATAGTGTCCCATAGTATAGAATGAATAAAGTGCTAGTGCAATATACATAATAGTGGCAAACTACTGGGGCAGTACAAGCAAAGGCACACAAGTGTCAGGCGCACTCCAGGGGCTGATTAAACATATACAAAGAAAACACAATAGAAGGTAAGTAAACACATAAAAATTACCACAATACACCCTCTGACGTGCTTTTACATCAATGCTTCTTCAGAAAGGGTATATTTATATAGCAATATTTACAACAAAAAATATTTTTTTAAGTAGTGTAGTAAAGTAAATAATAAAAACGGTATTAATTTCGGTATCATCATACGTGTATTGACCAGCAAAAAAAAATATTAAATTATATTGAACAGTAAATGGTGTTTAAAAAAAACATGTATTATTGCACCTCCAAAAAAAGTGTAAAAAAATATTATACCGGTATATCTTGCCTTGAAAAAAAAAATAAGCATTCATACCGCTCCGTTGACAGAAAAGTCTCCAATGTATGGCTCTCACGGTATGGTAACCCAAATTATTATTCTTAAAAATAGTCAAAATTATTTTTCTTTCAGTGTATTTAATGTACTAAAGTAATAAAACATTAATAAATCTATACATATTTGGTACTGCATAATCCTACTGACCCACAGAATGAAGGTAGCACTTTCCTTGTGTAGCAATGCAGGATATAGAAAATAATGGTAGGATTGCATTTTTTCTCTATACCTTTCCATAAGAAGTTAAGAAAAGTTGTTTAATAGATAATATATGCCCCAAAATATTGCCACTGATAAACACAACTCATCTTGCAAAAAACAAGCCTTTGTAAGGTTATGTTGAAGGAAAAATAAAAATGTTATGACTCTTTAATAAATAAATGAAAAAATTAAGAAAAAAAACATAAAAAACAGCTTTGTCCAATACTACTACTAATAATAATAGTAATAATTGAGATGGGTGGGGACAAAATACTGACATTTGAAATGTATTAACTGACATAGTTAAAGTGTATTCTTTCCCTGTGGTATCATATTTAGAGTATAAAAGCATATGGAATATTCTGTTTCATTTGCTGGAAGTCAAAGCTGTCACTTAATTTAGAATCCTGTCATTCAAGCCTCTCACTTTCACGAGCTACGCACTTTTCGAAATTGAACATTAAATTTGGCACAAGCCATCAGTGTGTGAATCTGCTAATTGGAGAGAAATGCCAGCAGTGCGGGCTGCAAACACTGCAGACTCCACTCTGGAAGGAAAATCTGATGGCACTACAATATGAAAGTTTACTGCATAGTTGCAATTTACTTAGATTACTGACTGGTAGTGTTGAGCGATACTGCTCGATATCTAAAAATATCGGATCGGAATGGTATCGCCGATATCACTAAAATATCGGCGATACCCGATACCGATACCGGAAGTCCAATGTAAGTCTATGGGAACCAAATATCGACATTAAAAAAAACCCATTCTTGCCTTGTTGGTTAATTGTACATGAAGGAAAACAACAAAGAGTAATGTAGAATGTATTGGGGGAGTTGAAGGAGACAATAAAGGCATACATGTTTAACCCAATGAATTGGAATAGCATTAATATATTTTTTTTTTGGAAATACGTTTGGATTGACGAACAAATTGACAATGTTGTTAACCTTTTTTCTATTTTGGCAAATATGTATGTTTCACAACTTCCATGCTCCACCTTTTTAACTTTTGCCATGCCACACTTTCTCCTTCATAATCTTCAGCAGCATCATCTTTCTCATCAAATTATTCTTCATCTTCACCTTCTTAATCTTCTTCTTAAACTTCTTGCTATTCATGTTTTTGTTTACATTACTCATATTGTTATTATTAAACTATTAATCTTCTTCATATTCAAATTCTTCATCTTCTTCCTCTTCATCTTCTTCATCATATTCTTATTTGTGACAGAGATTCCTGTACTTGTAATCTGTAAAAGTATGAATTTTTCATCCTTCCGTTCTTGCTGTCACAAAAGATTTAAATTACAACAGTATTTGTCCGTGTTCAGTTTAGCCTGCAGCAGCAGGCATTTTCCAGGGGCACCACGAGGAGGAACGGACTCACCCCCATACACTGCTTAGTCTTCTTCTGCTTAGAATTTAGAGCATATATTTTGCTCTTCATTTTGGTCTTATACTTCATGTTCTTCTGCTTTTTGATCTTCTGCTTATTGTTCTTCTGTCTCTTGTTCTGTATCTTGTAGTTTGTCTTAACCTTCTTTGTCCTGTTGGTGATCTTCTTCTGGGTAATCTTTTATTTTTTCTTTGTGATGGTGTTCAGGCTGGTTGGCTTCATGCTCGTCGTCCTTGTTGTCGTCATCTTCTTCTGGGTGGTCTTTAAGGTCGTCTAATTTCCGAGAACCAGCTGACGTTACTGGAACCGGACGGGTATCAGATGGAACAAGAGACAATGGAAGTAACGAGACCAGCTGACTGTGCTGGAACCCGGAGGGGCAGCAGAAGGAAAAGAGGCAATGTCACAACCGAGTACCAGCTGACGTTACTGTGACACGGTTACTAAGCAGGAGGTACATGTGCTCCAAAGCACTACCAAGGACCAGCAGACGTTGCTGGAACTCGTATACGGAGATGGAGGCACCTAGGCCAAAGGCACTGGGGAGAACCAGTTGACGGTACTGGACCCCGGACGGGTAGCAGAAGGAAAAGAGGCAATGTCACAACCGAGTACCAGCTGACGTTACTGTGACACGGTTACTAAGCAGGAGGTACCTGTGCTCCAAAGCACTACCAAGGACCAGCAGACGTTGCTGGAACTCGTATACGGAGATGGAGGCACCTAGGCCAAAGGCACTGGGGAGAACCAGTTGACGGTACTGGACCCGGACGGGTAGCAGAAGGAAAAGAGGACAGGTACCAACCGTACCAGCTGAGTTACGTCACACGTACTACAGGGGTACTTGTCCTCCAAAGACACCAATGATCCACAGACATTGGGAACCTAAACTGCGGGAATGAGTGCAACCTGATGCAAAGGCAACTTAGGAGAACCAGTTGACGGTACTGGACCCCGTACGGGTAGCAAAGGAAAAGAGGCAATGTCACAACCGAGTACCAGCTGACGTTACTGTGACACGGTTACTAAGCAGGAGGTACCTGTGCTCCAAAGCACTACCAAGGACCAGCAGACGTTGCTGGAACTCGTATACGGAGATGGAGGCACCTAGGCCAAAGGCACTGGGGAGAACCAGTTGACGGTACTGGACCCCGGACGGGTAGCAGAACGCACCCATGAAAATGTAAGTTGACAGGACGCAAGCCGTCCGTAGTTACCGAATCACACAGTCCTACAGTGGGTGCTTGTCCTATTGTCACAACGGAAACAGCCTTTATTTACATATCCCACAGCACACATAGGAATCACCTAAACTGCAGGCACCATAGAGTCGGCTAACCCGAATGCAACACGACAGCACAACTTATTGGAGGATATTGACGTTCACACTGCCAGGAAACAGCTGTCGTGCTGTAACCAGGCTGGCCAGGAGTCAGTACCCCTGCCAATTACTTACGAGCAACAAATGGCGTGTTGTAGCCCAGGGAGTAGAGTTCAGGTGGTAGAAAGATGAACATAACAGGAGACATGGAAAACTTGCCAAACAGTTATTTAATCTGAAAACGGACAGGCAAATTCAGGTGAGATCCATGCCTTGTTCATTTTCAGAAAAGTAAGCCGGTCTACATTCTCTGAGGATAGTCGCATGCGACGGTCTGTTAGTACACCACCTGCAGCACTAAAGACGCCTCAGATAATACACTGGCAGCAGGGCAAGCCAGCACCTCCAATGCATACTGGCTAAGCTCTGGCCATGTATCCAACTTAGAGACCCAAAATTTGAAAGGGGAAGAGGCATCTGGGAGTACACTTAGAGGGAAAGACAAGTAGTCTGTCACCATCTTACGGAAACGTTTCTTCCTGGTGACTGGAGCCGTCTCGGATGGTGTAGACCTTGCTGGCGCTGTCACAAAACTTCGCCACATTTGTAACATACAGCTCTTGCCCTGTGCAGAGGCGCTGCTTGTGCTCCCTCTTGTTGTAGAGGTGTCTACACTGCCTCGACGCACAGAGCTGCTTTGTAAAGCAGTAGCAGCAGCAGCTCTCTCGGCTGGAATGTACAACTGTATGGATTGCACCAGTGTGTCTTGGTATCCCGCATTTTAGGGACGAGGTCCCGTGTTAGAGGGTTACACCCATCGACGTGGTGAATGGCGAGGCGTCTTAGTAAGCATGAATCAACCAGTCTGCAGATAATGGAAAACTGTTTGGAGACGCGTTCTCTGTTGGTTAGACTGACTACCCCGTAGGGATTTCTCACTCCCATTGTCTCTCATCCGTCAGTGACCTGAGGTGAGGACATTTCATCTGAGTGCCATCCTCCCTTAAAACTCTTCCTTGGCGTGTTTTGAAGAGGCGATGGGGGACAGTCATGCTGACTAGTGCATCATCTGCACTCGCCATCCGCGTTGAGACATCAAACGCACGCAAAACGTGCAGATGTCCTTCATAGAGGCCCACTCAGTAGTGGTGAAGTGTGGACGGCGCAAAGAGCGACTTGATTGCGCCTGATGCAGCTGATACTCCATTACTGCTGTCTGCTGCTCACACAACCGCTCCAACATATGTAACGTGGAATTCCACCTGGTGGGTACGTCACATATGATGCGATGTTCAGGAAGGCGAAATCGGCGTTGCAGAGCAGCAATGCCGATCTGGCTATGCTGGAACGTCGCAAGTGAGCGCACTCTAGGCGGACCTTCTGCAGCAGTCCAGCAAGATCCGGATAGTCCCTCAAAAAACTCTGCATGACCAAGTTGAGCACATGTGCCAGACATGGTATGTGAGTAAGGTTGCCAAGGCCCAGAGCTGCCACCAGATTTCGGCCATTGTCACACACTACCAAGCCTGGCTGGAGATTCGCAGGCAAAAACCACACGTCGCTCTCCTGCTTGATGGCATTCCAGACCTCCTGCCTGTGTGGCTTAGATTCCCCATTGAAATCATTTTCAGGACGGCCTGTTGACGTTTGGCCATGGCTGTGCTCATATCGGTCGCAACAGGTAAGCGTTCATGGGTCCATGTGGAGGTATACCGTGACGGCTCGTGCAGCGATGATTCTGAGGAACTGGAGTAGGAGGAGGAATCAATGTGTACAGACTGGATTCCTGCAATCCTTGGAGTTGGCAGAACACGTACAGCGCCACTGGCAAGATCTGTACCCGGCTCCACAACATTGACCCAATGGGCAGTGAGGGAAAGGTATCGTCCCTGGCCATGGGTACTGGTCCACGCATCGGTGGTCAGGTGGACCCTGCTACTGACGGCGTTTAGTAGCGCATGTTTAATGTTTCCCTCGACATGTTTTTGCAGAGCAGGGACGGCTTGCCTGCTGAAATAAAATCGGCTTGGCACATTATATTGTGGGACTGCCAATGCCATTAAGTTCCTGAAACTGTCAGTCTCCACCAGCCTGAATGACGCATTTCAAGGGACAGGAGTTTTGCAATGCCAGCATTCAGAGCCTGTGCTCGTGGATGGTTTGCCGAGTATGGCCGTCTTTTATCCCATGCCTGTGGTACCGATGGCTGTTTTGTGGCCTGGGAGTGTGATGATGACTGTGAACTTGCTGCTGTGGGTGGAATAACAGTTTGTCTATGGACAACAGTGACCGAGGTTCTTCCATGGAGATCCTGTGAGGAAGCCGAACCAGGTGTGTGTGAGCTGGAGGTAGAGGCTCCAACACGACCTGAAGATGTAGGTGCTGCTGTAGGTTGGCCTACATCTCCAGTGTGTCTTTGTAACTCAGCTACGTGCTTTGTCCGTACATGTTTCCACATATTTGTGGTATTCAGGTTACTGATATTTTTACCTCTTTTAACTTTTTGCTTACACAGCTTGCATTTAACATAGCAAATATCATCTACAAGTCTGTCAAAAAAGGACCACGCAGTGCAAGTCATGGGAGCGCCAATTTTGACATTTGTAAGAGAACTGCTCCCAACAGGTGCCAAACTGGAGGCTACAGGCAAGCGAGTCTGCAGCCATACCTCTCCCTCCTCTTTGTACCGTTGGGCCAATCTCTTCCTCAGAGCTGCTCCCACCACCTTCCTGTTGCTCACGCCATGTTGGGTCTCGGACTTCATCATCTCCACTACCCTCTTCCAACACCTGCTGCTGTTGGATGGTCTGGGCAGCACCATGCTCCACAAAACCTGGCACCTGAGTCTCATCATCATCATGAGATGCGTTCTGCGGTGTGCTGTCCATCGGCACTGGCTCACCCGCCTCTTCAGATTGAGAGAGACACAGCTGTTGCGCATCACTGCATACTCCCTCTTCTTCAAATTGCAGAATGCTGCTTGCCTGTGCCCGTGTTTGCGAGCCAACAGATTCTGAGAACAGAAGCAGAGACTCAGCTGGCTCCTGTACAGAACTCTCTGACTGCCTGGGCAATTTGACAGGCGGTGAACAGACAGATGGTTGCTCAACAGTGTTGTGTTCCTGAGAGGAGTGGAAGGAATTGAAGTCGATGCATTGGCTGCCATCCAACCAACAAGGCTTCAATTTGTTCTTCCCGCAGCAGGGGGCACGCCGAGCTCCTACCAAAGTGCGCATAAAGGAACGCTCACGGGGAAAACTGGTGGATGCTGTGTCACTGAGGGCGGCAGGGAGCCACAGAATCCCCACGTCCTCTCCCTGCTGAAACTCCACGGCCACGACCACGTGCCTTACTCACTGACTTCTTCATCTTGGTAGATTGATAAAGAAAGTCAGAAAAGTTATAAGGCCTAAGTGTGGTTATTACGCAGAGACTGAAGTGAACACTGAAACACAACTGTTCACAATCTGTGAAAGGCTCTCCTTTGTCTACTTCTATAGTGTTTGCAACCAATGTATTGGATATGGATGGAAGCGCGTCACACTAATAGATTAGAATAATATAATACACCGCACACTTAGTTGAATATGATGCAAGGGGGATTTGGGACCTCAGGTCCGCTACACCAGCACCTTGTCTTACTTGACTGAGTGCACGCTAAGTTCTTTACTCACACTAATAGATTATATTTATTTTAAATGGAATGGAGCAGAACCAATTGGAGAGAAATGACAAGGATGAGGCACTGAGACACGCTCAGCAGAGTACAAGCAGCAGTGCTTGAACAAGTAACTGGAGCGTGATGTGCACTCAAAAAATAAAAAACACAGACTGAAGTGAACACTGAAACACAACTGTTCACAATCTGTGAAAGGCTACTCCTTTGTCTACTTCTATAGTGTTTGCAACCAATGTATTGTATACGGATGGAAGCGCGTCACACTAAAATTTAAATTGCATGGAGCAGCAAGAATTACACTGAAGAAAAAAAAAGAGTCTGTGAGTGACACGTGCAGATGCCTACAGACAGCGTTGCATGCAGAGCAAACTGCAGCGTCACCTGCACTCACACACACCTTGCAGAGCTGTTAAAACAACACTGCAGGCAAAAGGAAGCTTTACACAGCGGTTGGTGATAGCCTGCCTAAAGCACAGTACACTAAATCGCAATCTCTAACTGTCCCTCAGAGTCAGCACAGCAGCGTTCTGTCCCTTACTGAATTCACAGCACAGTGACGGTAAAATGGCGGCGGCGCCTTTTATAGTGCATTCTGACATCATTTCAGCATCCAATCACAGCCATGCCATTAGTTAACATGACCGCAGCAGTACAGGATGTGCCCACACTTCTTAGGATTCCTCATTGGCTGACTAAAATCACATTGCCTCTCAAAGAATTATGGGAACTTCCGATTCCGGTATACGATATATGGAAAATATCGGAACTAAGTATCGAAAGTCCGATACAGCTAATATCGGCCGATACCCGATACTTGCGGTATCGTATCGCTCAACACTACTGACTGGGCTATCTTGAAGTGAATTTCATTACAAGACTGAATGTGCCATTACTCACAAATGGACTGTGTGTTGGGGAGATGCGAGATAAAAGTTTTTTTAGTTAACCAACAGTGAAGCATAATTCTGCCATTGCTTTTCAGGTTTTGTTTATACAGAGTTCATTATGCAGTAAAAATATTTAGAAATACCTTCCATGGTTTATCATTACTACTAAGCTCCCAATTTTAGGTTTCTCAGTTGTAAAACAACAGGTGGGAAATTTATTTTTCACTCTAAGGCTGGAGTCACACACAACCACAAAAAATTGGTCCGTTTTAGACGGTCGACAATCGGATCAAAATAAAAACATCACACATCCTTCTGGCATCCGATTTTCCTTCAAAGAAGCGATTTAATCGCATGTGTGTGTACCTTGTAACATCCGATTTTCATCCGACTTGCGAGATTTTCTCGCAGGCTTGCAAAACTGACATATAATGGATCCAAAAGAATAGTATTTAAATGCCAAAAGAAAGAATAGATATATACACATAGAGCACATATATATATATATGTCATTGTGACATGTATATATACATATATTTATAGTTCTTACACTTCTACATACTGTTATAGCCGCTAATTCAATTGGCGGCTTCAGTGAAATCACAGAAGCCGACATGAAATGATACATTGTTTCCACACATTTAACCATGTAATTTCATGTATTTTTATATATGTTTGAAACATACAATTACATGAGTATATGTGTGCTAAATTTCAGACATGTAGGGGTTAATTAAAGGTGTAAATTCATTGAAAAAAAATGCGTGGGCTCCCACTGTATTTTCTCCACCAGACAGACAAAGCAAGCGAGTGGGGGCAGATAATAATAGCCTAGGGAGGGTACATTTTTTTTGTGCCCCCCCTGGCTACTAACATCTGCCCCCAGACACCCCAGAAAGGGCAAATCTATAATTAGATTCGCCCTTTCTGGCACTTTGCCCGTCTATTCCCATTGCCCTGTAGCGGTGGCGAATGGGTTAATCTCACCTTACTGTCACCTTAGTATTGAAAGGTGACCTTAAGGCAGGTTAATAATTGATAGCTGTCAATTAGACAACTATCAATTATTAATCCTATTGTATGAAAGAAAAATCAAACACACACAGTTTAATAAAAAATAAGTTTAATTAAATAATCACACAGTTTTTTACCATATTTTATTTTCCTGCTAAAACCATTTACTGTAATAAAAATAAAATAAAAAAGCAAAATTATTCTTACCAATCCGATGTACAGTCAGGTCCCACGGTGTAATCCATCAGAAAGGGTTAACAGGTTACAGGTCGCAGAGAGCTAATAATGCTGTCTCAGACCTGTATTCCCCTGAATGAATAAGTTCCTCTCCCAGCGAAAGTAGAGGAATAGATTCATGAATGGAGCTTAATTGATTTATTGGCAATTTAACTTTAGTGACCTGACCTAAAGGGAAAGTGGACACAATCAATTAAGCTTCATTCATGAAACACATCCTCTCCTGTCGCCAGGAGAGGAACTTATTCATTCAGGAGCTTTGAGCTGAGCATGCAGGATTACTTGCACTGCTTGGCTCAAAGCTAGTTAACCCTTTGTGAAGGATTACAGCGTGGGACGTGACAGATCGGCGGAATAGGTAAGAATAATGTTGTTTTATTTTTTTTTCTTTATTTTAGGAGATCAATGGCTTCGCACGGATTAAGTGTAAAATAAAATATGGTCAAAAAAAGGTGTTTTTATTTCATTAAAATAATTTTTAATTAATGTGTCTGTGTTTTTTTAATTTACTACAATAGGATTAATAATTGATAGTTGTCTAATTGACAGCTCTCAATTATTAACCTGCCTTAAGGTCACCTTTCAATACTAAGGTGACAGTAAGGTGAGATTATTAACCCATTCGCCACCGCTACAGGGCAATGGGAATAGACGGGCAAAGTGCCAGAAAGGGCGAATCTAATTATAGATTTGCCCTTTCTGGGGTGTCTGGGGGCAGATGTTAGTAGCCAGGGGGGGCACAAAAAAAATGTACCCTCCCTAGGCTATTATTATCTGCCCCCACTCGCTTGCTTAGTCTGTCTGGTGGAGAAAATACAGCGGGAGCCCACGCATTTTTTTTCAACGAATTTACACCTTTAATTAACCCCTACATGTCTGAAATTTAGCACACATATACTCATGTAATTGTATGTTTCAAACATATATAAAAATACATGAAATTACATGGTTAACTGTGTGGAAACTATGTATCATTTCATGTCGGCTTCTGTGATTTCACTGAAGCCGGCAATTGAATTAGCGGCTATTACAGTATGTAGAAGTGTAACAACTATAAATATATGTATATATATATATATATGTCACAATGACATGTATATATATATATATATATATATGTGGATTCTATGTGTGGATATGTATTGATTCGATTCTTTATTAAAGCTGTCAGTGTGATTTTACAGTATAGCCGGGGATGAATTGCCGGCTTTTCTAAAGGACACTGATGCGATTTAATCGCAAGTCACACAGTGTGGTCCGTTTGTAATCCGATTTTTGATCGCTCCCATAGACTTGCATTGGCGATAGTCGACCCACAATCGGTGACAATCGCAGCATGCTGCGATTGCACTCGGACGTTTAAAACGGACCACAAAAAATCGGATACTGGGAGCTGCTCCATAGATTAACATAGGTCGGACTGCAATGCGATTTTTCATCGCATTGCAGTCGTCCGATTTTGTCGCCAGTGTGACTTCAGCCTAAGCCAGTTTTCTGGCATCAAAAAGTAACAAAATTTGGAGAAAGGAATAGTTGCAAAAACAATTCTACAACTTTTAGCTCCAGTCTAGTTTCTTTGCCTTAAAAAATGGGGCTTAGAAAGAGGGGCACCACCAAATGTATACATTACATCTACACTATAATGTACCGTAAAGATTTTATGTTCTGACACACATCTAAGAGATGTTTAATATGTATTAATAGCTGTGATCCTCCTAATTCACATGGCGCATCTTGGTTCAAGGTTGATGAATGAAATGTCAGTCTTGATAAATCCCTCTGAGTTATCTAGAGGTGACCTCCATGTATATATTGTAGTTCAGTCTAAATTATTGTTTTTCCAGTCCTCAGGAGCCACCAACCGGCCATGTTTTCAGGAATTCCTTAGTATTGCATAGGTAATGGAATTAATTCTTGAGCAGGTGATGAAATTATCACATGTGCAATACTAAGGCCTCTTTCACACTTCAGTCGTGTGACGTCAGTCAAAATCCGTCAAAATGTAAAAACGGATCCGCCCTTTTTTTTGGTGGATCCGTTTTTTTCCTATTGACTTGAATTAGTGACGGATTTTGACGGATGGTCATCCGTTAGGTCCGTTTTTTGACGGATCCGCCAAAAAATCGGCGTCCGTCATTTCAGAAAAACGTCCAATGCAACTTGTTTTGCTCCACCAAAATGGCGGAGTGTGGCGGATTCGCCGAATCCACCATTTTGTATAATGGCCGCCTATGGGCGGCGGATCCGCTGGCATCCGTCTTTGAAGGAATCTGCCAGCGGATCCGTCGCCTCCATAGAAAACCATTAAAAATGCTGCCAAAACTGTCCGGGGTTTCTCTCTCTCTCTCTCTCCTCGGTCCGGACTTGCAAACTTACATTTTCCAGAACTAAAATTTCATCATTTCCGGGTGAACACTTCTTGGCGGATCCGTCAGAAAACTGATCCGTTTTACATCCGTTTTTACACTTTTCTGAAGGATCCGCCATTTTCACACTTGGGCGGACGTCACACGACTAAAGTGTGAAAGAGGCCTAATGTTAAAAGTAACTTCACTAGCAAATGTGTGTTTTCAGTTCATTACAGACATTCATGAATATTTCATAGTGCTGCTTCCAATTCTGCAGATGGCTTTGTGACTTTTTAATACAAAACTGATAAAACTTGTAACTCAAATACTAAAAAAAGTTAGGTCAAGACTAGTGATGAGTGAGTATGCTCGTTGCTCGGGTGTCCGACGAGTATTTTGGCATGCTGGGAGATTTAGAACTAAATCTCCGAGCATGCCCAAATACTCGGGGATCACCCGAGCGTGCTCGGGAAAACCTGAACAATGAGCATACTCGTTCACCACTAGTCAAGACTTCTTTTTTGATAAGCAATCAAGGGTCTACCTAGAAGATAACTGAGCCATTGGTTTTCAGGAGAATTGACCCCGAATTCAATTAAAGGGGTAGTCCAAAGTTTGGAAGTTATTCCCTATTCATGGAAGACTGGATGACTTCCTAATCGCAAGGTGTTTGACTGCTAGAACTCCCACCAGTCCTGAGAACTTGTGATCTGAAGAGCCCTTTGTGAATGGAACGGTGGTCGATCATGCGCATTGCTGCCCTATTCATTCTTATGGGAGTGCTTGGCTATCTCCAACAGTCCCTTTGAGAAAGAAAGAAGTGTACATGACTGACCTTTGCTCTATTAACACAGAGCTCTTCAAAGCCCCATTTTTCAGGATTGGTGGGGGTCCCAATGGTGGGACGCCAGACAGTCAGGAAGTTATCCACGTATCCATTGATTGGGGATCATTTTGAAACTTGAGACTACCTCTTTAAAGGGTAAATATTATTTCAAGTAACTTTACAGAATAAGGTGTCCAGTGTGCGTTTTAGAGGAGTAACAATATTTCTTGCCATTATATAACCCTGATCTTTTATTTATACCAGCTTTCCCCTTTACATAGTTACATGGGTTGAAAAAAGACCTAGGTCTGTCAAGTTCAACTTTTCTCCACCAAATGAATTATTTGTCACTAAATTATATATAACCCAACAAATGGGATTTAATCAGGGACCTTTTCAGCTTTTCAGGTTCTTTCTTTTAGTTTGCAATTGACTCTGAGCTGGTGGGAGGAGACTAGCTGCTAAGATGTCTGCTATACACAGGAGAACACATGAAGAGGGTTTCCTGCTCTTTATTCCTTAGCAAGCACACAGACAGAAGTAGGACCATGGAAATTATACAGCAGTAGTGAGTTGTGTAGATGTGGTAAAAGGCTTAGTTTTAAATATCAGCGATGGTTCTCAAGTCCTCAGACAGTTCTCCTCTACTCTTTCTGTTCTCCATGTGTGGCACACACAGACCCGCAATGCAAAGATTGAGGGAACTTCTCCCCTTTTTATCTGATTTCAGGTGTGATTTTCATATTGCCCACATCTGTTACTTGCCAGGTTAGTTTGAACGAGCATCACATGCTTGAAGCAAAGTTGTTTACAGCAATAGCGTATTCAGCTTTCACAAAAGGAAAATAGAATCAAAAGGATAACAATCCCACACGAGTAGAGTTGAGCGATACTTTCCGATATCCTAAAGTATCGGAATCGGAATGGTATCGCCGATATCACTAAAATATCGGCGATACCCGATACCGGAAGTCCCATGTAAGTCTATGGGAACAAAATATTGCAACTAAAAAAAACCCATTCTTTCCTTGTAAACACTAAATATACACACATAGAATACATATATATATATATACATGTCATTGTGACATATATATATACATATATGTATAGTTTATACACTTCTACATAGTAAAATATCCTCTGATTCAATTGCCGGGTAAAGCCGGCTTCAGTGAAAAGACAGAAGCACCCGACATGAAATGACACTTGGTGTACATAGGGTTAACCATGTCTTTTCATGTCCTTTGCTATCTAATTTGCACAAACAATTAAATCAGTCTATGTGTGCAAAATTTCACACCTGTAGGGGTTAATTAAAGGTGTAAATTCGTTGTAAAAAAAACGGACTTTTTTGCTACGAATTTACACCTTTAATTAACCCCTACAGGTGTGAAATTTTGCACACATAGACTGATTTAATTGTTTTTGCAAATTAGATAGCAAAGGACATGAAAAGACATGGTTAACCCTATGTACACCAAGTGTCATTTCATGTCGGGTTCTGCATTTTCACAAAAGCCGGCAATTGAATTAGCGGCTATTATACTATGTAGAAGTGTATGAACTACAAATATAAATATATATATATATATGTGTCACAAATTCAATGACATGTATATATATATATATGAGGTGTAAAATTGCTGAAAAAAAATGCGTGGGCTCCCGCCCTATTTTCGTAACCAGACAGACAAAGCCAGTGAGTGGGGGCAGATAATAATAGCCCAGAGAGGGACCATTATTTTTGCCCCCCCCCCCGGCTACTAACATCTGCCCCCAGACACCCCAGGAAAGACAAATCTATAATTAGATTCGCCCTTTCTGGCACTTTGCCCGTCTATTCCCATTGCCCTGTAGCGGTGGCGAATGGGTTAATATGGGGTTAAAGCCACCTTGCTATTGAAAGGTGACCTTAAGCCAGGTTAATAATTGAGAGCTGTCAATTAGACAACTATCAATTATTAATCCTATTGCATGAAATAAAAATAAAACACACACACTTTAATTAAAAATCATTTTAATGAAATAAAGACACATGTTTTTGACCATCTTTTATTTTACTGCAAAAACCATTTCCTGTAATAAAAATAAAATAAAAAAGCAAAATTATTCTTACCTATCCCATGCACAGTCAGGTCCCACGGTGTAATCCTTCAGAAAGGGTTAATGTTTACTGCAGGGACCGCAGCTAATGCTGCAGCCTCACAGTAAACCCCAAATGAATGAGTTCCTCTCCTGCCTGACAGGAGAGTAAAGGCTGGGTGTCACATAACGATACACCAGCGATCCCGACAACGATATGCACTTGTCAGGATCGCTGGTGTATCGCTACATGATCGCTGCTGAGCTGCCAAACAGGCAGCTCAGGCAGCGATCTGGGACAGCGACACTGCGGGTAACATCGCTTAAGGGCCCGTCTCACATAGCGATATCGCTACCGAGATCGCTGCTGAGTCACTAGTTTTGTGACGCAGCAGCGAGCTCACCAGTGATATCGCTGTGTGTGACATTCAGCGACGATCAGCCCCCCTGCCGGGTATCGCTGATCGTTGCAGAAATGTCAGGACCTTTTTTTGATCGCTGGTTTCCCTCTGACAGGCACGCATCGCTGCGTGTGACAGGCGGGAGACCAGCGATCCGCTGGTAACCAAGGTACACAGCGGGTTTCCAGGCACCGCGCAGCGCTTGGAAACCCGCTGTGTACCTTGGATACCAGCTCCCTGCATCAGGGCACTGGTATCCAAGGTACACAGCGGGTTTCTAGGCACAGCCCCGCGCCTGGAAACCCGCTGTGTACCTTGGTTACCAGCGGATCGCTGGTCTCCCGCCTGTCACACGCAGCGATGTGTGCCTGTCAGCGGGAAACCAGCGATCAAAAAAAGGTCCTGACATTTCAGCGACGATCAGCGATACCCGGCAGGGGGGCTGATCGTCGCTGAATGTCACACACAGCGATATCGCTGGTGAGCTCGCTGCTGCGTCACAAAACTAGTGACTCAGCAGCGATCTCGGTAGCGATATCGCTATGTGAGACGGGCCCTTAAGTGGAAAGCTTAATTGATTGCTTTCCACTTTCACTTCAGGTCAGCCAGGGACACCATCAGTGACGTCAGAGGGAACTGATTAACAAAAATAGGGGTTCCCTTCGAAAAAAAAATGGCGTGGGGTCCCCCCTATTTTTGTTAACCAGCCAGATGAAGCAGACCGCTGAGGCCTGGATTTTCAGGCTGTTAAGGAGCCAAGATCCATGGACCTTGCCAGCCTGATAATACTAGGCCACAGCAGTCTGCATATCTTGGCTGATTAACAAAAATAGGGGATCCCCTCGAAAAAAATTGGCGTGGGGTCCCCCCTATTTTTGTTAACCAGCCAGATGAAGCAGACCGCTGAGGCCTGGATTTTCAGGCTGTTAAGGAGCCAAGATCCATGGACCTTGCCAGCCTGATAATACCAGGCCACAGCAGTCTGCATATCTTGGCTGATTAACAAAAATAGGGGATCCCCTCGAAAAAAATTGGCGTGGGGTCCCCCCTATTTTTGTTAACCAGCCAGATGAAGCAGACCGCTGAGGCCTGGTTTTTCAGGCTGGTAAGGATCCAATATCCATGGACCTTGCCAGCCTGATAATACCAGGCCACAGCAGTCTGCTTAGCTTGGCTGGTTAACAAAAATAGGGGATCCCTCGAAACAAAAACGGCGTGGGGATCCCCCCTATTTTTGTTAACCAGCCAAGTAAAATGCAGACTGCTGCGGCCTGGTATTAAAAGACTGTCAAGGCCCATGGATTTTGGCCCTCAACAGCCTGATAATACCAGGCTACAGCAGCCCCACATTTGGCGCATCAAAAGATGTGCCAATTGTGGCACTTTACCCGGCTCTTCCCACTGCCCTGTAGCGGTGGCAAGTGGGGTAATAAGGGGTTAATGTCACCGTTGATTGCACGGTGACAATAATCCCGGTTAATAATGGAGAGGTGTCAATAAGACACCGATCCATTATTAATCCCAAAGTTATTAAATGCATAAAAAAAAGACAAAGCAAGAAAAAAGTATTTTAATGAAATAAAAGAGACAACACAGTTTTCATTAATTTTATTGTACTCTCATTCCTGCGACGCCATCGATCTCCTGTAAAAAAAAAAAAAAACAAACCAACAGTATACCACCTGTCCGACGCAGTCCATAACGACAGTCCCACGACGATCCAACTCTGCTACATCGCAATGACAGGCAGAGCCTGTCATCCCGGCGCAGCACAGCTGATTACCTGCTTCCCCGGCGGTGACGTCATCGGACTGACTGCTTTACGGCCGGGATTACCCAGCAGTCACTGCAGTTATCGCGAGAAACTGCATGTGACCGCCGGGGAAAGAAGATTGCGGCCATCAAGCAGTCCAGGACGTGACCGCCGGAGATCTTCTGCCAGGTAAGTGCCGCTGACTCCTGACAGACCCGACCGACGGACACTGACAGTGACAATGACAATCCCGATTCCGGTATCCGATAAGACGAAAATATCGGAACTCGGAATCGGAATTCCGATACAGCCAATATCGGCCGATACCCGATATTTGCAGTATCGGAATGCTCAACCCTACACACGAGATGTAATATAATTTAGAAAGAATTGAAATTTTAAAACTTAACATTTAATAAATCCTTAAAATGTACAATATTAATAAAATGCACAACATATAAAAGACACGCAAAAACAAAGACCAAGACAGACCCACCTATTAACACAGACTGGCTGGTGTAAATGTTTGCTGCATAGAGGATGTTTTAAAGCGATTATATATATATATATATATATATATATACAGTACAGACCAAAAGTTTGGACACACCTTCTCATTCAATGATTTTTCTGTATTTTCATGACTATGAAAATTGTAGAATCACACTGAAGGCATCAAAACTATGAATTAACACATGTGGAATTATACATTACACTTTACAAAAAAGTGTGAAACAACTGAAAATATGTCTTATATTCTAGGTTCTTCAAAGTAGCCACCTTTTGCTTTGATTACTGCTTTGCACGCAGAAAAGGTGAACGGCTGGACTCTACATGCCTGGTTCCCACCGTGAAGCATGGAGGAGGTGTGATGGTGTGGGGGTGCTTTGCTGGTGACACTGTTGGAGATTTATTCAAAATTGAAGGCATACTGAACCAGCATGGCTACTACAGCATCTTGCAGCGGCATGCTATTCCATCTGGTTTGCATTTAGTTGGACCATCATTTATTTTTCAACAGGACAATGACCCCAAACACACCTCCAGACTGTGTAAGGGCTATATGACCAAGAAGGAGAGTGATGGGGTGTTATGCCAGATGACCTGGCCTCCACAGTCACCAGACCTGAACCCAATCGAGATGGTTTGGGGGAGCTGGACCGCTCACCGCTTCAATTTTGACTAAATCCCCAACAGTGTCACCAGCAAAGCACCCCCACACCATCACAGCACCTCCTCCATGCTTCACGGTCGGAACTTGGCATATAGAGTCCATCCGTTCACCTTTTCTGCGTGCAAAGCAGTAATCAAAGCAACAGGTGGCTACTTTGAAGAACCTAGAATATAAGACATATTTTCAGTTGTTTCACACTTTTTTGTAAAGTGTAATGTATAATTCCACATGTGTAAATTCATAGTTTTGATGCCTTCAGTGTGATTCTACAATTTTCATAGTCATGAAAATACAGAAAAATCTTTGAATGAGAAGGTGTGTCCAAACTTTTGGTCTGTACTGTATATATCAAACTAATCCCATTAACAGTATAAATGCAGCAAATTGGGTGTAATAAGAACAGACATTGAAAACTCATAAAGTGTATAATGAGTTAGTAAATACTGAACCACAATAAACATATAGATGAAAAGGAATGGCCTCAATCAAGTGCAGGCAAAGGAGCGATCACAGGCATCGGATACCATTCCTCAGAATTCTTAAGGGATGGGGGCATGAAAAAATTCCAGCCCTCATTCTATACCACGGATTGGGGCTATTTATCATGATCACCTCCCTACGCATTTCATCCCTTTGTGGGACTCATTAGGAGATAAAGTAGAGGTCCCAACCGTACAGAGCTCGTAGAAACAGCCTCCTATCAAGTATGTGCCCTCAGCCTGGTCTCATTAAATAATTCAAAAGCCTCGGGCAATCCCCTTCACTTCTGGTCACCTGACCAACGTAACTTCTTCAAAATGGAACGCATAGCTCCCGAGTGACACGCACATGTGATCACTCGCACCTCATTTGCGGCACGTCCTTTCCGGTGAGCTATCGTTATGATATGTATACCAAGCAGAATGTTGCTATAATAACAGTGGTACACCAAAACAAGGAGGTACAGTATGTATAGTAAATGTAACAAGCATTCACTGGGTCTGTAATGTCCAATAACACTCCTTACAGGATAAGAGGAGGCAGCATATAAATGGACATATATGCCGAGCTGCATGCACGCTCAGTCATGTAAACATAGGGATGAGTTTTGACTGGTCCTCACAAAAAAAACATGGAAAAAAATATAAAAACTGAGAGACAGAAGAGGTTGATAAAAAATGTGAATTACATGGCGGTGGTCAGCAAAATAGCAAAATGGGTGGGAGGAAAGAGCACTATAGTCCTGGACACCAACACTTACAAACCAATCAAGGGCGATATAGATACAAATAGCGATGCCTGAGCTGTCCAAAACTATTTTTCAGCCCTGCCTGACTACAGGGACATCCCCTCTCATCATTGGCTCTCCCTGTATAGATGACCCTAGGCAAACTCCCACTACAAAAAGCAGCCAAAGATCAGCTACTCGTTTAAGCCTGATGGGGATATAGCATCACATGCTTGAAACAAAGTTGTTCACCCATAATTTTGAAAAGTTGCCAACGATTTTGTCTGGACAATTTTTGGGATTTTTGTGTGAAATTATGCCCAAATTGCCTTTTTTTTTCAGTTTTTTTGTGTTATTCCAATACACAGAAAGGAAATTAATATGTGTATAACAAAACATTTGTAATTGCAATAATTTTCAGGGAGAAATACTTCATTTTCTGCAAGAATTTCAAGGGTGCCAACACTTTCGGCCATGACTTTATCTATCAAATAATGGTAAAAAAGCAGCACTGTTACAGCAAGTTGATGCAAATCTTTTAAAAAAAACCTTTCATAAATCATGTTGTCCTATTCAATATCACTATTTTACTTTTCATAATATCAACAGGTCTCAGCTGCTTCTTAATATCTAACAAGGTCACTTTCATCTTGATCCTCATTCATCCCACATTTAATTCAGTAAAGCTTGTTTCAATAAGCCATAAGACAGGCAAGTGCTGTTTACTTCTGCTCTCTGCTCTTTGGGAAGATCCAACAGCAAAACTTGCAGAAAGAATATTCCTTTGTATCTTGCAGTGAATCAACCTGTGCTCATTAACCCCTCCAAATCCAGACAATTATTCCATTTTCTCCTCCCCTTCTTCTAAAGCCAATTATTTTTTTATTTTTCCATCATCACAACCGTATGAGAGGGACGACTTTTCGGTAGACGACTTGTAGTTTTGAATGACACCATTTACTTTACCAAATCATGTAGAAAGAAAAATAAAATAAATTCAAAGTGATGTAAAATTGTAAAAAAAATGGCAATTCTGCCATTGCTATTCAGGTTTTGTTTATACAGAGTTCATTATGCAGTAAAAATATTTCGAAACACCTTCCATGGTTTATCGTTACTACTAAACTCCCAATTTTAGGTTTCTCAGTTGTAAAACAACAGATGAGAAATTTATTTTTCACTCTAAGCCAGTTTTCTGGCATCAAAAAGCAACAAAATTTGGAGAAAGGAATAGTTGCAAAAAAAATTCTACTACTTTTAGCTCCAGTCTAGTTTCTTTGCCTTAAAAAATGGTTGGGGCTTAGAAAGAGGGGCACCACCAAATTTATACATTACATCTAAACTTTAATGTACGGTAAAGATTTTATGTTCTGATACACACAGCTTAGAGATGTTTAATATGTATTAATAGCTGTGATCCTCCTAATTCACATGGCGCATCTTGGTTCAAGGTTGATGAATGAAATGTCAGTCTTGATAAATCCCTCTGAGTTATCTAGAGGTGACCTCCATGTATATATTGTAGCCCAGTCTAAATTATTGTTTTTCCAGTCCTCAGGAGCCACCAACTGGCCATGTTTTCAGGGTTTCCTTAGTATTGCATAGGTAATGGAATTAATTCTTGAGCAGGTGATGAAATTATTCCCTGTGCAATACTAAGGAAATCCTGAAAACTTGACCTGTTGGTGGGTTTTGATGACTGGAGTTGAGAAACACTGGTTTCCAATTAGGAAAATTCATTTTTCTTGGTGACTAATGACAGGAAAAAGAGTCAAGTCCTTACTGTGTGTGACACAATGTTAGAAGTATCAGTAGACAAAAACAGGTCATAAGGTTACTTGAGGATATCAGAAGTTGGGCTAGTATAGGAACGTGACAGTGAATACTAATGTGCCACTGGTTATCCATAATCTAGCACACTTGACCTAGTGATGAGTGAACGTGCTCGGATAAGGTGTTATGTTAGGCAATACCTGCATGTGTTGCGGCAGTAATGGCCGGAGCAGAGCCTCCCTCCCCTCAAGAAAGAGGCGTGGGCGGAGGCCGGCATGACGGGGGTTTGGAGGGTTTAAAATGAGGGAGGAACATTTAAATAAGGGGGGAGTGGTTGGGGGGGTTTATAAGGCAGTGATGGGGCGGTCCCAGGGCAGTTCCTGTCTTGCCCCATCAGTAGTAAGACGCAGTACAACTTACCATGTCTGCAAACGCGGCGATCGAGCGCCTCAGGGCTGCGGCCTCGTCGCAGCCTCCTGGATGGCTGGAAGCGCAGGTGGCGATTATCGTTCAGGGAGCTTCTGGTCCGTCGTCTGGGGCATCGCAAAGGGAGAGGCGGCCAAGAAGGGTGAGGCCTCCTGAAAGACTGTCGCCGGATCAGGCTCCTCGGGCCTCGCGTCGGCGCAGGAGCCCCTCACGGGCCCCTCCAGGCCGGGCGGCGCGCGGAGCTCGCGTTAGCAGGCCTCGGCCTGGGAGGAATCCACCAAGCCAGCGAGGCCCTGCGGCGGTAACTTCTCTTCCGCCGAGTGCACGTCGGGGGGCGGAGTCTTTGCGCGCCGGCCGTCAAGCGAGAGCTGCGTCCTCGGGAGGTCGCAGTGGTGAGCGATCCTTTTTGCGGCCTGTTTCAGATAGCAGCGCGGGTGCGTCGGCGTTGGTGTCTCCAAGCGCCAGGCGTCGTGGAAGATCTGCGTCCTCGGGGGGTCGCAGTGCTGAGTCACCTGCTGTGCGACCTGCTTCCAATCGCACTGCGGGTGCGTCGTCTTTGGAGCCGGTATGTCCCGGGCGTCGCGGGAGAATTGCGTTTTCGGGAGGTCACAGTGGCGAGGGACCTTCTGGGCGGCCCGCCTCAGGAAGCATCGGTGATGCGTCGTCGTTGGAGCTGCTAAGCGATGGGCGTTTTTTGAGAGCTGCGTCAGCGGGCGGTCGCAGTTGCGATCGGCTTGCATTGCTATCTGTTCCGGATGGTCATGCAGGTGCGTTGTCAAATTACGGAACGGCCGGCTCATCAGACCAGCAATTTTCCCCCCTTGGTGATGGCGGGGTTCCAGGTTCGTCGGGGGGTCACAGCGGCAGTTTTACTGCACTGCGGCCTGCCTCTGTGGACGGCTTCAGAATTTCGGCGGCCGTGGCATCGGTCGGCACGGGTCAGCAGCTTTTACCCCCCATAGGCGGAGGGTTTACAGAGGGATCGGAGGGCCGTTGCTGTGGGGTGAACGCGGGGCGGCTTGGTTTGGCTGCTGCTGCTAATCCATCGTCGGGTGCTGCTGCGACCCAGTCTTCAATGTTGTTTCAGGATCAGCGGGCTGGATCCCCAATGGGGTTTAGGCCTTCTTCATCTGGAAGTCACGGAGCGGTTTCCGGACGTCAGGAGCAGGTCAGCGGAGTCGTGGTGTCAGATCAAGGCGGTGGCGACGCACCTTTGGAACCAGGTTATCCGGCTGGAGGGCTCACAGCTCCCTCGCAGCCCGGTGAGTATAATTCTATGTTAAGCGTTGGTCATTCATTTTTGTCTTCTTCACCGTTTGGGTATGCGGGAGTTAGTAATAGTGTTGGGGGGGTGGCCGAGGTAGCCGGGGTTACGGATATGCTGGTAGATGTGCGGAATTTGCTATCCCGATTAGAGAAGGGTATAAGTTCTCCGTCTCCAGTGACGGCGTGGGTTGGATCACAGGTTGGGGGGCAGATAGTGGCGAGCGTGTCGGAACAGGAAGGGCTTAGTGCTGAACCGGTGTCTGTGTCGGTGCAGACAGAGAAGGAAAAGGAGTGTCGGGTGCGTTTAGATGATAGGGCTCACGGGGAGGTATATGTTTGTTTTGAGGGCCCCTTGGGGGCTCATTTGAAGAAGGAAGTTAAGGAGCGTATTTGGAAGGATGAGTACGTTGAAATATTCTCATTGTTGCCTTTGGAGAAGTTTAATTTGGATAAAAGTAAAAAGGAAGATAGTAAGAAGGAGGAGGAGGAGAAACGGAGGTGGCGATTAATTCCTCAGACGTTCGTCAACTGGCAACAAGCGTTTGCTATTTTAGCAAGTGTTATCGGGGAGAAAGCTTCAGACAACTGCTCGGCTTTGTTTTGTTATTTTGATGCTATTGGGGAGGCGCATAGGGTGTATGGGGGACAGGCTTGGCTGCGGTATGATGAGCAGTTCAGGCAAAGGAAGGCCGTGCGTCCGGCGATTCGTTGGGATCAGAAGGACATTGGTCTGTGGATGAGAGTCATTGCACAGAATAAGTTTGGGCATTCCTTTCTCGGGGAACTGGGGGCGCCGGCCAGAGTGGAAATACAGCTGGGGCAGCGGGAGGAAGTGGTCAAGGCCAAGGAGGTGGGAACAAATTTGGGTGTGCTGGCAGTTTAATGACGGCCAGTGTAAGTTTGGGGCGGGGTGTAAATTTAAGCATGTCTGCTCCAATTGCAATGGCGCCTCCCATGGAGCGTCTAAGTGTTTTAAAAAAGGGAAGCAGAAGCCTGGGGGTGGTAATTCCCAAGGGAGAGACTCCGGTGAGTTTGGAAAAGATGGTCCCTTATCTAAATAGATACGGTGACAGGGAAAAGGCGACGTTACTGTTCAATGGTTTTAAGGATGGTTTTGTTATCCCGCATCCTCCGTTTGTTATCCCGCGGGTACTTAAGAATTTGCATTCGGCTTTATTGCATAAGGAGGTGGTCAGTGAGAAATTGGCAAAAGAGGTTTTGTTGGGTCGTATGGCGTGGCCCTTTCTCGTCGCCACCTTTTCAGGACTTAGTGGTTTCCCCGTTGGGTGTTGTTCCCAAGAAGGAGCCGAACAAGTTTCGGCTTATTCAGCATCTTTCTTACCCACGGGGGAGGTCGGTGAACGATGGCATTGATCCGGAAATTTGTTCGGTTATTTATTCCTCTTTTGACGAGGCTGCGCGGTGGGTGAGGAAGTGTGGTCGAGGGGCCCTTATGGCTAAGACTGACATTGAATCTGCTTTTCGACTTTTGCCAGTTCATCCTGATAGTTTGAAGCTGCTGGGTTGTTTTTGGGAGGGGGAGTTCTTTGTTGACAGATGTTTGCCGATGGGCTGTTCCTTATCATGTGCTTATTTTGAGGCTTTTAGTTCTTTTTTGGAGTGGGTGGTGCGAGAGGTGTCTGGTTGTGAATCTGTTATTCATTACTTGGACGATTTTCTGTGTGTAGGCCCAGCAAATTCTTCATGCTGCCATGGGATCTTGAAAACTGTTGAGTGGGTGGCGGAGCATTTTGGGGTTCCTTTGGCGCCAGGCAAAACTGAGGGCCCATCTTCTTGTTTGTGTTTTTTGGGAATAGTCATCGACACGGTGGCATGGGAGTTCAGATTGCCCGAGGAAAAGTTGTTGGCTTTACGGGCTGAAGTAGGTAGAGCGCGCCGGGTGAAGAAGTTGTCGTTGCGTGATTTGCAGTCGTTGCTAGGGAAGTTGAACTTCGCATGTCGAGTGATGCCGATGGGGCGAGTTTTTTTCACGTAGGCTGGCTAGCGCTACGGCAGGGATAAAAGCCCCTCATCACTTCATACGTTTGTCTGGGGAACTTAAGGCGGATTTGGCAGTTTGGGATTCCTTCTTAGAAGGATATAACGGGCGCTCTTTGGTCATGGCCGAGGTTGTTGGGAGTGATGTGTTGGAGTTGTTTACGGACGCGGCCGGAGGGGTTGGTTTTGGAGCCTATTTCAGGGGGCAATGGTGTGCGTCTCGTTGGCCTGCAGAGTGGGTGGCTGAGGGCTTAGTTCGGAACATAACATTATTGGAAATTTTTCCAATTCTGGTGGCGGTGCATTTATGGGGAAGTGAGTTTCGTGATCGCAGGGTGCGTTTTAATTGTGACAACATGGGAGTTGTTTGCGCGATTAATGGGCTTACTGCGTCCTCTCCTCCTGTCGTGCGAGTTTTGCAACGTTTGGTCTTGTTATGTTTGGAATTGAATGCACACGTGACGGCGACGCACGTGCCGGGTGTGAAGAATGACATAGCTGATTCTCTTTCTCGTTCACAGTGGGATCGTTTTCGCTTATTGGCCCCGGAAGCGGAGTGCGAGGGTCTAGCCTGCCCGGAGGAGTTGTGGAAGGTGGTTTACGGTCTGCAGAGTCTCTGATTAGGGCATCGTTGGCTCCAAAAACTTGGGCGGCTTATCGGGCAGTGTGGCGTAACTGGGAAGAGTTTTTAATGACAATTCCAGTTCTGGGGGATGGGGTGGATTTACAAAGGGCCTTATTGGCTTGGTTGGGGCAAGGGGCGAGGGAAGGATGGTCTTGTGCCAAAGTGTCGCGGGTTTTAGCAGCACTATCTTTTGGGTTTCGTTTGCGGGGGATTAGCGATGTGTCAAAGACCTTTTTGGTGCAGCAGGCGGCAAAGGGTTTTCGTCGAAATAAGGGGTTGGGTGATACGAGGCGCCCGGTATCCTTCGCTTTGCTAGAGCGATTGGGTTTTATTTTGGACACGACGTGTTCTTCTCGTTTTGAAGTTCTGTTATTCCGTCTGGCTTTTTCGTTGGCATTCTTTGGGGCTTTGCGGGTAGGTGAGCTGGTTTCGGGTAATAGACAGGCGGCGGGGGGTTTGTTGGCTAAGGATGTATTATTGACGGCGGGTGGTGTTGAGTTTTGGCTGCGTAAATCTAAGACGGATCAAGAGGGGAGGGGCCGTCGGGTAGTGTTGGGTATTGTATCAGGGTACCCGATGTGTCCAGTGTTATGTTTGCAGCGTTTTTGGGAGTTGGGCCCCGGGTTGGGGGGCTCATTGTTGTGCCATGCCGATGGCGGTAGCCTGTCCAGGTATCAGTTCAACGCCATTTTCAAAAAGTCCATTCAAGCATTAGGTCTCGATGATTCTCGTTTTGGGACGCATTCATTCCGGATTGGGGCGGCGACTGAGGCGGCAGGTAGGGGGTTGGACGCGGCATCAATACAACGTATTGGGCGTTGGAAGTCTAATCGATTTAGGAGTTATATTAGGCCTTGATTTTTCGAGGTGGTATTTGATTGTTCTGAGGGTCTGCGTGGGAAGTTTGGAGTTGGTTAAGGGTGATCTTTTGGGATGTTTAGTGTTATTTTCTCATTTCAGGTTCCCTTCCTATGCTGATTTGGATTTTTGGTCACTCCTTCGTCCACTGGGGAGCGTTGAGAGCCGACGTCAGGACTGATGGTCGGCAACTGGGATTTCCCCGGTCTATGGCGGTAGTGCGATGGCTCGGTTTTCGAGGAATGCAGTGGAGAAGGGTGTTGCCCGAAATTCATGCGTGCGCCCGCTTGGACCGTGCTCCCGATGTTTTGGTACTCCATGTCGGGGGGAATGATCTTGCGGTGCGTCCTTTTCGTGAGTTAGTGCGAGATATCAAGCAGGATTGCTTGCGGTTATGGGTGTTGTATCCGGGGTCATTTTAGTTTGGTCTGACATTGTGCCACGCAGACGTTGGAGGAACATGAGGTCTCTGGTTAAAATCAATAAGGCCAGGATAAAGGTTAACAGGGCTGTGTCTTCATTCATGGCTCGGAATGGTAATGTGTCGGTGCGGCATTTGGATTTGGAGAAGGGGGAGGGGGATTTTTGGTTGGCCGATGGGGTTCATCTGAATGCTGTTGGTTCAGATATGTGGGCACTAGGGATTCAGGAAGGTATTGAAAGGGCCATGGCTTTGTGGTCTTAGGGGGTCTCGGGCCATTGAGGTTTTCAATGGGCCCTCGTTGTGGCGGCTCAAGGGGGTGGGGAGAGAGTCCTTGAAGTTGGTGGAAATTGGTTTGTGGGGACTCTGTTTAGGGTCTCCACTGTTTGAAGTTATGTGGTGGTGATCTGGTGAATGGTGGAAGGGGAGTTCACACGGAGTGGGCGGATCCCCAGGTGGTTGGGTGAACAGCACACCTCAATGGTGGTGCTCCCGAGCCTGTGGGGTAACGGCTGGGAGTAAGAGGTGGGATGTTGTTCACAGGATATTGGTTTAATTCACCATGATCTTTGTAGCTTCAAGGACTCCTCCCTGATGTGTTATTGGTATATATATATATATTGTTATATATTGTTATTTATTGTTATTGTTGTTTGTACTTAAATAAAGGCTGCTGTGGCCATACATATTCCAAAGAATTACTGTAATTCGTTATTGGGGTATGGATAACTGGGGTATATTGATAAGGGTAAAGGGGGGGCTCAGTTCTAGAGTCCTGGGTTTCGTACGAGTAAACAACTCGACTATACCAACGTCAAGTAATGGCCGGAGCAGAGCCTCCCTCCCCTCAAGAAAGAGGCGTGGGCGGAGGCCGGCATGACGGGGGTTTGGAGGGGTTTAAAATGAGGGAGGAACATTTAAATAAGGGGGGGAGTGGTTGGGGGGGTTTATAAGGCAGTGATGGGGCGGTCCCAGGGCAGTTCCTGTCTTGCCCCATCAGTAGTCCCACCCTCCCTCCCTATTGGATGATGTTACTGGATGGTTAATTTTGGGTCATGGCGGCTCAAGGGGTGGGGAGAGAGTCCTTGAAGTTGGTGGAAATTGGTTTGTGGGGACTCTGTTTAGGGTCTCCACTGTTTGAAGTTATGTGGTGGTGATCTGGTGAATGGTGGAAGGGGAGTTCACACGGAGTGGGCGGATCCCCAGGTGGTTGGGTGAACAGCACACCTCAATGGTGGTGCTCCCGAGCCTGTGGGGTAACGGCTGGGAGTAAGAGGTGGGATGTTGTTCACAGGATATTGGTTTAATTCACCATGATCTTTGTAGCTTCAAGGACTCCTCCCTGATGTGTTATTGGTATATATATATATATATTGTTATATATATATTGTTATATATTGTTATTTATTGTTATTGTTGTTTGTACTTAAATAAAGGCTGCTGTGGCCATACATATTCCAAAGAATTACTGTAATTCGTTATTGGGGTATGGATAACTGGGGTATATTGATAAGGGTAAAGGGGGGCTCAGTTCTAGAGTCCTGGGTTTCGTACGAGTAAACAACTCGACTATACCAACGTCATGTCAAACGGCTGCGAGACATGCAGCAGCGGGGACTCGAACATATTTTTCGAGCACGCCGAAGACACTGCGAGGACACGAGCATGCCCGGATAACAGCTCATCACTTGTTCACATATTAAATATACTAATGTTCTACTGCTCTAGCTGGGTGGCACACACGATCTCCGCACTCATCTGCACTTCCAGAAACAACTGATCAGCTGCCCTGGCCAAAGATCTGATGTTATTTGCTATGCAAGAGAACCACACGAGAGTGAAATGTTACAATAATATCTGCAGTCTATACTTTACAAGCCTTCATTGAACACCAAATAGAGCATTTAAGGCACTTGTAACTTTATTCTAGGGCTATGCCACCAAAAACTATCCTAGAAAAAACGCTTTCATTTCATTCTTTCATTGCTGTAATAGTACTCAAAAACAAAAGTTTCACCTGGCTGAGAATCCTATATTTAGAGAGATAAATGCCAAAAACCTTTCCACCATGAACCACAAAAAAGTAAGTGAAAACTCCATCAAAAAGGGTGGTAAACATGGTGCGAAACCATCCTTATCATGGCTTTTTCTCATCCTTCCTTGCTGTAAACCCTGTACTGTTGGTAAAGAAGATCATTGATATTAACTTTGAATTATTAAATGGGTCCTAACAAAATTTGTCAACATTTTGTAAACATCAGTATATAGTGTTACATACCAGTACAGGATTAATAATGTTTATCAAGTTTTACTCACAGCCAGATACATTGCTCCGTATATACTGAGAGCTGCTTCTTTGGATGGAAATGTTCTCCTTGCTTTGAGTACAAGGTCTGGATTTCCAGTGCAAGCATTGGCATCTGTGATGAACTGTGTAAGCTGGTGGCAACCAAGTGCTGTGTAGTTGGGTTTACAAATTGTAAGAAAATGTGGTGCCAAGTTCCCTGTAACAACTTGTCCAGCATTTACAAATATATCTGTAGCAAATAGTCCAAAAGTATAAATCCCTGCAAAAGAAGGAAAGAAAATAGCTTATTAATGAAATATTCATTGTAAATTCTATATCAAAAATATAAAGCACTGATTAGCCGAAGGCAACATAGATCACATTGCGTCTGTAAATCCATACAAGCCCTCCATGAACTTAGTGCCCTGGATCTCATGTTCTTTCAACCTGCAGTACATGTACCCCAGACATACACCATGTCCTTCCAGTGTATATAGGTTGGTGAAACACACTGTGCAGTCATAAATTTAGGGTTTTAAATTCTTACATAATCTGAGTAAGTGTTAATTTTAAAGCAGTGCCCTATAACATCCCTGCAAGACTATGGAAAACTAATTCAAATGTAAAAATTGCATGTATGTATTTTGTAGATGATACTTAGGTATTATTTATTCGGTATCACTTGCTACTTTGCGTGCGCAACAAGTTTTCATTAATTGGGTACTTATCACTTGCAACTTTGTGCAATAAGGTTGTAAAAGTATTAAATCCATCCTACTGACTTTTGAGTGCAGACCTATGTGTCTTCATGCTTACAACCACAAATAAAACCATAAAAACAAACCCGTCATTGGATCCTGATGTGGATTCTCCATCTGCCCTCTTTTCTACTTACTACTGACCTAAACGTGAGCCACAGGGTGATGCTATCTGTTCATACAGTAAGATGCAAAAGTTTTAGGCAGGTGTCGCTGCAATGCTGAAACGTAAGAATTCTTTCAAGTGTTAATAGTTTATTATATCAATTAACAAAATGCAAAGGGAATAGGCAAAAGAGAAATTTAAAAAACAATTATCAATATTTGGTGTCAACACTATTTGTCTTTAAAACAGCATCAAAGCATCAATTCTTTTAGGTACAAGTACAAACAATTTATAAAGAAACTTGTCAGGAAAGTTGTTTCAAACATTTTGGAGAAGTAACCACAGATCTTCTGTGGATGTTGCTTGTGCAAATCCTTCTGTCTCTTCATGTAATTCCAGAAAGAGCCCTGATCTCATCATCACAGAGTCTGTGGGAGCATATCATCACTTCCAGGACTCAGGATTCAGATTTCTCATTTGTTCACTTACTTTGCATTTTGTTAATTGATAAAAAGAAAATATTAAAACAGTCATATTTTAGAGTATTTGTTCCCACCTGCTGTCACGGGTTTAAAACAACAGAGAGGAGCCAGAAAACTGCAGGGTCTGATTTCTCCTACTCCTGCACTGTTTAGAAGCACTTTACCTTCATAGTAAACGGTGCAGGTTTCTTTTAGCAGTGCAGGGGTTAATCTGCTCAGTTGAGAGCTCATGGATGCTTTCCTGCATTAAGGCTCTCAGCTGTGCACTGTTAGCCACTGCCATCTCCTATACTGTATGATCTGGGCCCTGTCTAGCGGTCATTGTCAGAGATAGCTTATGCTGCATGTTTAGGAGATGGTGGTTTGTGGTTGTTGTTTGAGAAGGCGTTTGGTGGATTTATCTGAGACTGTTGCGAGGTTTTGGTTGCATGCTAATTCCCCTCCTCCTATTTAGGTGACAGGAAAAAGAGTCAAGCCTTTACTGTGTGTGACACAATGTCAGAAATGTCAGTAGACCAAAAAGTTCATTACGTTACTTGAGGATATCAGAAGTTGGGCTAGTATAGGAACGTGATAGTGGATACTAATGTGCCACTGGTTATCCACAATTTAGGACACTTGACTTTGTTATTAGTGATGAGCGAACGCACATTGGCTCATCACTATTTGTTATCTTCATTAGTTATTTAAAATTTCATGTGCAGAGGAATACATTCATCACTGCAGGTAGTCGCTTTGCTTTGCTTGAGTCTTGACACTGAGAGCATAACATAGTTGGATAAGATATATTTCCTCATTGCAAATATTCCTCTGCTTTCATCTCTCTTACGACTGTTTATTAAGCGCTTGAGGCAAAACTGCAGCAATGTCAGAAAGTATATGAACTGAAGATGAACTGTAAAACTAGCAAATCAGGGAGGATCGGTAAATAAGGATTATTAGCAATTATATTAATTAACTTATATAATTCCCCTTCTCCTATTTTGGTTTTACCCCATCCTTCACGCCAAGGTGTTATCCTCTGTTGTTTCTGTGAGTATATTTGTATGATTGATATTTTCCTTCATCCCTGTTTGTATTACCTTGTCAGCCTGGTTGGTGTATTATGGTACACTACTACTCCACTCTTCCCTGGGTGAGGTATGGGTACAGACTGAGGGCGAATTCAGGAGCTAAGGCAGGGTACGTGGCCCGGCATCTTAACCATTAGAAGTAATCCAAGGAACAGGGCGCCCCTAGTGTTAGGGACAGGGAAGGAGCCCCTGATCCCGAGACACCCAACAACTATCTATCTATTTATCTACATATCACGTAGTTATAACTTTTCTTTTGCCTTGTGACATGATGTTCAATGATGTTGGAAAAAGCATTGTTCATCACCAAATTGTTTCTGATTGATGGGAGAAGTTGCCCTCGGAGGAAATTTAGATTCCATTCTTTATTCATCTGAGCATTCTCGGGCACAATTGTGAGTGAGTCTAAACCCTGACAACATGAATGATCTTAGGATGCTTTATTGTTGGCATGACAAAGATCTCAAGGAAGCACTCACCTTTTCTTTGTCAGACAGTCATTTTTCCATATGCCCCAAACAGTCTGAAGGAGGTTTTATCAGAGAAAAAAACAGTGTCTTATCTTCTGCAGTCCAATCTCTGTTCTTCCTGCAAAGCTATTTTCTGTGATGAAGCCTCCTTTGGAACGTTTGGGACTAGACAATGTGATGAGAGAGTGAATAAATTTGAATGGAACTGAATTCTACTCATGTTTTTCAGAATTAAAAAAAATGTACATTTCCCAAAAATTCAGTTATTTTTTAATTTGCTTCCGCCTGGATTCAGCCAAAATGGCAGCCGCTGGCAGCCATGTTTATGAACCGTAAAACGTCATCAAAATGTCAAAAGATGATAAAAATCCTTATAGTCACCTTTCCAACCTCACCATTCCGGTCCTCAATGCACTTTCAGATTGCTGCGACTCATGCTTAATTCCCCATGCGTCTCGCACTGGGCTGGGGTTTTTGGCATTGTGAAGGCCCAGGAAGGTTCTTCACAAGTGGTTGCATGACCTTATGCATGCATTTGCAAAACCCTACCAGGCCCCAGCAAAGCCGGAAATTCCAGCCCAAATTGAGAGGCTTGGGGATTACAGCGCTATTGGCTGTGATCTGAAGATGTGAAACCAGATGTGACCATGAGAGCAAGACCAACAGGTGAGCTGGATGTGAGTACAAGGATTTTTTTTTACATCTTATGTTTAATCACCTTAGACGCCAGATCTTAATAAGTAATTAAAATTTGCGAATCAAATTGATTTGCAAATCAATCACAATTTGTCTAAGAACACTGCGAGGAACTTAGATGTGAAAACCAGAAATTTGGTTAAGTCTCAAAACAGTATTCCGATATATCAGTAACCTTTACTAGAGGAAGGATCACAGACTGATGTTTTCTGGTTGATGATAATGGTGTGCTAATTGTGTTCTATCTATACTAGTGAGTTTAAAAATATTCAAAACAAGGACTTGGATCTCTGGCGTGAGTATAGTACATGAACATATGACTCATATACTCTACTTCTGTATGCTTCTGATTTTATGCATAGTGTAGCAAATCTAAGTAGTACTGAGTTAACTCCTAGCACTGCAGGTCTTAATTAGAATTACCTGGTTAGCTTTGTCTAAGAACCAGGAAATGGGTTTACCTTGTGTCAGTCTGCTGGATGTTGAGCATAGTTGAGTGTGTTGAAGCTGGTTAGTGACCAGCCAAAATGTGAGCTGTAGCTAGGAGAGAGAAAAGTGATGATCTATCTCTGAATGGAGACTGCATAGGTCAGCTACAAAAGTAGAGAAGTCTGCGTGCTGGAGCTGCAAAGTAATGTATGGAAACTGCAGCCAGTTTACTGTAAACTGTGCAGAGTTGGCGCTGGAAGCTGCTTGAGCTCAGAATGTAGGGATAGTGACACTGGTGGGATTGTGCCTTCTCTGTGCATAAACTTTGCTCCTGGAGAAAGGATTGGAATCTGTTCAGGTGAGCCAAAATGACATATATACAGTATGCCCTGTTAAATTAACTGTTTATTTGCTGTTATACCTTTTAGCGCCAAGAAGAAGCTGTTTTGGATTTGAATTCCTGGGAGTTTTATGAAAGCAATAAAACTGCACCTGTTTGGGCCAAATCACATTACCTGTGTGAACGCTACCTAATACCTATGTGAGAACGTGAATCCCTGCAATATGCGCACATAGTTTTTTTTTTTCATGCATTCTTACAGAACTCTTCAGAAAAAATGGTATTAAAGAGGTATAACAAAATTATATGTTTATTATTAGATTCCATAGAATATCCACTCAGGTCATTATAGACTTATCTGGATGTAAATCTGAAACAATGATTTCTAAAAATAATATGAATACATTATTTAAATATATTTCCAAATTATAATTTATATTTCACCTCTCAGTTTTTTCAGCTGTTACATGGAAATGAGAGAACATCTTCATATTTCAGACTTTTATTATAAAAGATAATCCCTGAAGCTGAGCCATGAGAGAAAAAAAAGAATGATGACATTTCTTTCACAGTTTAATATTATTAGCTGGACATTAAGATATTTGATGATTTAAGGACAATTGTTCAGTTTTTATGGACCAGATAGAAGCTTTATCTTTTTTTAACATATGAGAAGGAGAAGCTCTTTGGAAAAGACAATATTTATTTTGGTGTCTTCACATATATCCATTGTAACCTGATAATTAGTTTTTATTATACCCAACCAGCTAGATCTGTGCACATATAATAAGATGCCCTCTTGCCAGTTTGGATGTTATTATTGTGTCGGACATGTTGTCTCTATGATTTTGCATTCTTCTCTTATACTGTTTGGTTTCATATACTATTTTATTTTATTGCCAACCTACAGCAGGGACGAAAAAGATGTTGACCTATAGGATGTGTGTGTTTCAGTGTCCGGCCCATAGATCTTAACAGCTCATTTACATGGATTTCTCTAGTATAAGACATCGGATCACAGATATCAACGTATCAATTTATTGAGCTTCCTATGACCTGCATGCAAAGATAGGTGGCTTAGGAGGGTTGATCCTAAGAGATTGCCTTTAAAAATATCTTGAGTTGTGTGCTGCAGCAGGTCACAGAGGGAAGATTGCCACTGTGACTGTCCCTGGAGTAGGAACGTCCCCTTCCCCCATAATTAGAGAAAGAGGCTACCCAGATAGAGAGTGTCCCCCGAGAAGAGATAGCAGCAAGAGAAGTAGATAGCAAGCACTTCCTTTATGAAGTACCTACCATAGCCAATGCCAGGTGATGGCTAGCTAGCTACATGAGCGAGAGAGTGATATTAGTCCCAGCCCTGTGACTACTGCGCAAATTCAGAAGCAGTAGAAAAAGAGAGAAGCTACTGAAGTCAGGCCATTGTCTTATAGGAGACAGTAAATGAGCTCTCTTGAGAGTAGGGGAGGTGGTGGACACCTTTTGTAGATGCCTTGGTAGACCAGAGGTGGGATGTATCTTTGTGATGGAGAGTAATTGTGACCACTGATACAGTGTGTGAGGAAAATTAGGCCTCGTAGAGACTAGTATGAAAGCTGCCACAATTAGAAAATGGCAAAGCGCAGATGTGGCACAGACACAGGTGCACCACTTCTCTTTAGGCATGGAAGAAGCTATGACAATATGCAATAGATTACTATACAAGTGGTGGCACAAATCAGGTACATGACAGACCACATTGTGAGAGAAGGGTGCTTATGTGCTAATCTGAAATTCAAATTCTGAATCAATGTCAGATAGGCACTGTGAGGACAAGGACCTGAAGTGCAGAGAGAGAGAGAGAATCCTGGTGTGGAGTGCCGCAACAAAGTACCGGTGTGAGAGTGAGCATCATAGAAAAACTGAGGAAGTGGTCTAAGCTGTTAAAGGGAATTTGTCAACATGTTTTTGACAAATCTGAGAGTAGCATAATGTGGAAAAAGATACCCTAAATCCTGCAATGTATCACTTAGTTTACTGGGTGCAGTAGATGTGACACAGAGGTTTTAAATGTGGCATGTAGCAGAGCTCAGAAAGCAAACTCTGCCCACATCACAGCTTTCTGTATACATTGTCTATTGTAGTGAGCTGCTGATCAGAAGGGAGGTGTTGTTAGACCAGTGCTCATGTGCACTATAATCCAATCATAATTTCTATGTGCTAAGGCTACTTTCACACTTGCGTTTTATCGCACAGCGCATCGTGCGCTATCGGTCGCAAGCGCAATGTTCCCCTATTTTTAACATGGCTGGCGCAGGGTCTAGCACTTGCACGCATTCATCTGCGTTTGTTGTGGGCTGCGCATTTTACAGGTGTGCGCCCATACGCGCTAGACGCTACATGTTGCATTTTTTTTCCGCCCAACCACCTTAAAAAAGCGCGTTCGCACATGTGCACACGCTATGGGCAAAAAATAACATTACAGTCTATGGGGGCGCTGGCGGGCGCATGGCTGGGCGCTCGTCAGCGCTTTTGCGTGCACGCGATTTTTGAGTTAATAATGTCTAGACACTTGTTTAAAACACCCCCTACACAAGCAACATTGTTTGTGAGGAGTGTAGATAAAGGAAGGTGACAGAGACAGAGATGATAGAGACAGAGATGATAGAGACAGATTTGATAGAGATGATAGAGCCAGAGATGATAGAGACAGAGATGATAGAGACAGAGTGATAGAGATGATAAGACAGATATGATAGATGATAGAGACAGAGATGATAGAGACAGAGATAATAGAGATGATAGAGACAGATATGATAGATGATAGAGACAGAGATAATAGAGATGATAGAGACAGATGATAGACAGAGATGATAGAGACAGAGATGATAGAGACAGAGTTGATAGAGACAGATGATAGAGACAGAGTTGATAGAGACAGAGATGATAGAGACAGATGATAGAGACAGAGATGATAGAGACAGAGTTGATAGAGCCAGATATGATAGATGATAGAAATGTGACACGTAGACAACCCATGCGTCAAAAAAACGCAAACGCATGCAAAAACGCTTGAAATGGCTTACAATCGCATACAAACGCTGCATTTTTTTGTCGTAATGCGCACGCTGATGCGACAAAATATCGCACCGTTTACAAGCGATTGTGTGCATTTTTTTAATGCGTTTAATGTGTGCTCGAAACGCAGCGCAAAAAGGCGCAAGTGTGAAAGTAGCCTAAAACCTTCATTGTATGTAAACAACAGCACACAGCCAAATAAAAGGCTTTATTCTGGCTGTGTATTTACCACATAACTATAGGATTAGTAATAGATAGATGTCTTACAGACGCCTCTTCATTACTAAGCTGTCAGCTTGATGTCATCTGACAATACAAAGGTGACATCAACCCCACAAATATGAACCCCACTTGCCACCACTATAGGGCAAATGGGAAGAGCCGGGCAAAGTGCCAGAATTGGCGCATCTAAAAGATGTGCCTTTTCTGGGCAGCTGCGGGCTGCCATTTTTAGGCTGGTGGGGCTATATCCATGGCCCCTTACCAGCCTGAGAATACCAGCCCCCAAGCTGTCTGCTTTAGCAAGGCTAGTTGTCAAAAATGAGGGGACCCCACGCCATTTTTTAAATGATTTATTTAAATAGTTAAAAAATACGGAGTGAGGATCCCTCTATTCTTAATAACCAGACTTCCTGAAGCTGACAGCTAAGAGTTGCAGCCCCCTAGCTGTGAGTTTTGCCTGGCTGGTTATCAAAAATACAGGGGAATCAATGCCGGGTTTTTTAAATTATTTATTTACAGCGCAGGAAATGGCTGATGAATACACCTATCAGTCGCTCCTGCTCTCCCTGTTATTAGTGGCAGCAGGTGTCGGACGATGGGAGCTGTAATCCCATCAGCTGACACCAGTGACCAGAGGTGAACTTTATACCTCCGATCACAGCTGAGCGCTCATGTTGTCTAACTGCGGCTCTCTGACCTGTGGGGATGATTTCACAGTCGATCAGAAGCGGTGTTTGCTGCGCTGTTATGCACATGACAGCGTAACAATCACCCAGTGTTCGGGCAGCCGAACCCGAACACTAACACGGATTTCCTGATGAAGTACGTGTTCGGTGTCCATGCCTGAACAGTAGGTGTTCAGTACGGACGCTGAAATTTACTGTTTGGGTTCGCCCATCTCTAGTCAAGACAGGCATTGTTCACACAGGTGTGCATGAGCGGGCATGCAGGAGTCAAATGTTCCTGATTCATGAAGAGGGAGGAGTTCATTGCACTCTCAGTGGAAAAAGTTGTAATATTTTTATTAATTTTACAAGAACACACATGGAGTGTGGCATAAGATGGAGAGTCATAACAAGAAAATGACATATAAAAATAATGTTTCGACCTATCCCAAGTCTTTGATCTAGAGTCGCTGAGTCCAAAAAGGTAAATATATTGATGGGTTATCACAAGCACTACCAGCACTATGGCAGAGGATCTTCATGAATCAAGAGGGTTGGACAATTGGTGAACCCTGTGTGCTCCTCGCCACAAATCCTGTTCATGACCCTGCTGGAGTAAAATTTGTGGTGTAGGAAATGCCTCTGCTCATCATGAACTTGACCAGCGGCAGTTGACACTCCCCAGTCCCGACGCATGTATGCCCATTTTGACGGAGCTTGGAGAAACTGTCAAAAGAACTCCAAGAGTGGCTAAATTTTTGTGAAACTCAAGGTTGCACCTAAATTTTGTGACTTTTCAAAGCTTTCAAGCCAGACTTCTAAGTGAAAGCTTTGAAGCATGAAATCCTAATAGTTTAAGCTACAAATTCTAACCATCCAGTTGAAAGAAAGTCATCATTTTTTGCCACTGAACCCTAAGTTTTTGTGCAAAGTGCTTTTTTTAATTTAAGTTTTGAACAATGGGTATATACCATACAATGCTACTTATGTTAATGGATTTAAAATCCATGTTTGGAATCTTTTGGGAAAAGAATGGACAGTAATTTGGTTTGACAAATTAATTGGAAAATCAAATATTCACATAGGCTTTTCCTCCATAATACTAAGAACTCTGCCAAAGAGACCTGTCCCTTGAGACACTAAAATAGATGGGGTTGTTAAATTGTAAGTAGGTTGTTTGCACTATTATCACATTATTGCACAAATTAATTAGGTATGCTATTAATTGCTGGAGAAATAAAGCTGCAAAATTCTCTTAGAATCTGGTAAATAAGCATATCCTGAACACAGAGATTTAGAGGTAATTAAAGTCTGCTAATTATTTCTGCAAGCTAATGATTATTAAACCAGAAAATAGAGAAAAGTGTAACTTCTTCTAAGGTACATGACTACATGAGCACTCTTCTATGGAAAAACATGGATGATAGAAACCAAATACCAAGCAAACATGTTTTATTTATTTAAAATTTAATGTTTCTTTGATAAGTCCGTGACTCTTCAGGCCGAGGTAGGACATTTTGGCCACACAGCCTTTCACAGTAGCATGAGCAAACATGCGGTCTGTTGTTCTGTTGAAAAATGACTCCTGACATACTTTGTCTCAGGAGTGTGACCTTTTCAATTTATTAGTCTATAAACTTACAATGATTGTTAGTTATTCTCATTGCACCTTATGATGCGTAATCCTCTTTTTAGCTACGTGACTAATACTTCATTACATATTATATACAGTCCCTGACAGAAGTTATGTCGCTTATCCATGTTATGTAAATCAAAGCTTATAACCTCACGTTAAATTCATCCATTGGTTTTATAAATTACTCTTTTGAAAGCTGAAACCCTCCCAAATTCGGTTTAGGTTAAGAAAATAAATTGGCATCAATGCTGAAATATTGATCCTTTAATAAACACAGAATGGTCAGGTTTTGGCAAGACAAAAGTTTTGTCACCTGGTCATATAATGCACCCAATTCTAGTTTACTTCCTCACCAGTGCTCAGTAAATGATCGGTTAATTAGTGGGTGTGCATAAAAAGATACCCAGAACACCAGACCTTCACTTGAACTGCAACTTGAACTCTGACAACATGCCAAAAATCCACCCTGCGACCAAATCCTTGATTATCAAGAGGCTGAAGACCAGATCCACTGCAGAGGTGGCTGGCACCTTTGGTGTGTCTCAGCTTCGAGTACAAAGAATTAAAAAAAGATTTGAAGAGACTGGAGATGGGTTTGACAAGCCCAGGTCCGGCAGACCCCGCAAGACAACTGCTCAGGAGGAACGTTTGTTAGAAAATACAAAGCAAGCCCTTCTTCCACTGCAGCAGAGCTCCAACAGGCCTGGTCACCTCAAGTCCCTGTGTCAACTAGAACAGCTTGTAGGATTCTGTCTTGAAATGGCCTCCATGGTCGATTCAGTGCCCAGAAGCCAGCACTAAACAAAAGGCAAATAAAAAAATGTGGGCATTTGCAAAGTCCCACAGCCTGTTAAACAAATGGATGCTGGAAAAGTGGCAGAAGGTGGATTTCTCTGATGAATCTTCAGTAGAATTACACCACAGCCGCCGCAAATACTGCAGGAGACCTACTGGAGCCCGTATGGAGCCAAAATACACCCAGAAAACAGTTACATTTGGTGGTGGAAAGATCATGGTCTGGGGTTAAAATCAGTATGGGGTGTGCAAAACAATTGCAAGGTGGAAGGCAATATCAATAGCCTAAAATATCAAGAGTATTAGCTACCTCTTACATTCCAAATCATAAAAGGGGTCAAATCTTGCAGCAGGATGGTGCTCCATCTCATACATCCATCTCTAAACAAAGTTCCTCCAGGCAAAAAAGATCAAGGTGCTCAATGACTGGCCAGCCCAGTCACCAGACATGAACATCATTGAGCATGTTTGGGGTAGGATGAAAGAGGAAGCTTGGAAGACAAAACCAAGGAATCTAGATGAACTCTGGGAGGCATGTAAGACTGCATTCTTTGCTATTCCTGATGACTTCATTAATAAATTGTATGAATCATTGTTGAACCGCATGAATGCAGTCCTTCAAGCTCATGGAAGTCACACAAAATATTAAACATGACTCTAATAGCACCACAACTTAATTCACCAATGTTATGCAACATATATTTGTATTTTAAGATAATTATTTGTTTGAATATCACATTACTTTCTGTGGGCGACAAAACTTTTGTCTTGCCAAAATCTGACCATTCTATTTATATTCTATATTCAATTTATTTTCTTAACCTAAATAAAATTTGGGAGGGTTTCAGCTTTCAAAAGAGTAATTTATAAAACCAATGGATGAATTTAACGCCAGGTTATAAGCTTTGATTTACATAACATGGATAAGCGACATAACTTCTGTCAGGGACTGTACATTTTATGTGTCTCTGTAGTGATACAACTTTCAAGACTTTGTTTGTCTTGCACCATCATTAATGCTATATTTTGTTTTTTAACAGAATTGTTAGAGAATACTGTCACACTGGAGCACAACGTTCCGGTATTATACTGGTCACACTCCCAGATGCCTTCCTTTCCTTTTTATTCCATTTTTCCTTCTTGTCCCCCCTTTTCTTCTCTTTTTCCTCTTTTCAGTTTTCAATCTTTTGTTTTCCTATTCTCTTTTTCAATTTTATTATTGAACTCTACTTCCTTTTCCATCTCTATACCTCATCCTCATATGACTGCCATACACATGCATTAATTGTAGTTCATTTTTCCAGCCTACACATCCTTATATGGATCCATAAACATGTATTGCTCCTTCATCAGACCTCTAGGAGTACACACATTCCCCACGCTAACATGATATTGGCAAAACTCAATAGTTTTCCAGAATATGTCCCTCCATCCCAGCTTTCAAATTACACCTCTCAGCATCATCCACATGTCCCCGCCCCATAGTGAAGCTGATATATGCCAATACCTTGCCTTCACACTGATGTTTCAGTCCCAGGCCGCCCCTTAATCCCGCCTCTCATGACACGCGTTGATGTGTCCTCCCGTTGTGACACACCTACTCTGATCTAACGTCCCATCATATGTCTACTCCAGGACTGTGCCCCTTGCTCTCTCAAATTTCATCATTCCTGGAGCTCATTCCATAGTGACATTGTGACGCTAGTCACTTCTCACTGCTAAGCCGTGAGTCAGTGTGGTCAGGGAGTCCAAGGTCAGAAGCCAGGAGGGTATGTCATAAACAGAAGGAAGAGACAAAAGCATAGTCAGGTAACGTTCCGAGGTCAGAGTACCGGAAGGATAATGGCTCAGACCTGAAGGGGTTAAGCAGGCAGATAGTCAGAATGAAGTCCAAGGTCAGGCAACAGATAAAGCATATAGAACTCAGGGCACAGGGAGCACAAAGCACAAACCTCACAAGATGAATGTACATTTGGCAGTGGTCTGGGACAAGCTGCTCAGTTAAGTAGGTATGCCTATTACTCGGGATAGTGAACACCTGAGACAGCAGACGCCTCCCAGGCACAGATTGGCTAGTTGAGCTGTCAATAAACACACTGACAGCTCAGCACACCCCTGAACCAGAATGGATGGTGTAACATTTCCAGGGGTATTAGCTCTAGGATCGCTGTCTGGGTAGACAGAATGGCACGGAAACAGTTCATTCAGACAGCAATTATAGTAAAAACTGGCCGCAGCCAGTTTTATTAAAGTCCACAGCACACAGATAAAATAAACAAAGCATAAACAAAAGACCTAGGCTTGTCTAGCCACTAATTACACTTATATAGATTTTCCCTTTCTATCAGGAACCCGGCTCTATCAGCCTAGGCCCAAAACAACACATATGATATATGTTACCAGTATGGAGTTTCCCAGAAACTCCTCCTTATGTCTGAAGGTCCACCCGACGTCCAGACTTGAGAGAGATCCACTCCTATTCAGTAGTCATCATCCTGGAGGTTCACAGAGACACTCCTGTGTCCGGGGTACCTCTAACCCAGACTGAGACAGCTCCCCTCCTCTTCAGTAATCATCAGCATGGAGGTTCACAGAGACACTCCTGTGTCCGGGGTACATCTAACCCAGACTGAGATAGCTCTCCTCCTCTTCAGTAGCTTATCGCATGGATTCTCACAGAGACTGCTTCCTGCGCCAGGACACCTCCCTGTGTCCAGGCTAAAGACAGCTCTAACACTCTTGGAGACTGTTTCTTGTGCCAGGACACCTCCCTGTGTCCAGGCTAAACTAGCTCTCTGACTGTGTCCGCAGACACCTATTTCTGGCTTCCTAATTAACAGCTGATTGGCTTCAGGTTTAAGCTGCAAGTGTGCAATGAATGCAAGGTGTAGTGACCTCTCTCTACCACCAGGTCTACAAAGCCACATATTTCCCTTATAGTTAGCAAAGAACCTAGGTGAAATGTACACCCCATTCACCACATATCCTCACTGTCTCACATATCCCCCCCCTCTTCTCCAGACCGGAGGGCTGGTCATCCAGACCGGAGGACTGGTCAACAAACCTAAAGAGACAGTGAACACAGCTCAAGTCATAGCCAACATCAGCTTCATCTTTACCTGAAGTATAACCATCATTAGCTTCCTCTATATTTTCCATTAAGAAGGGTTTCTATACCCTTACACACACACACACACACACACTGTGTGATGTCACAGTCATGTAACCAGTCAGCTTGAGGGGAAGGAACATGGACAGTCAAAACATACACACTGATCCATTAAATGGATGCCAGCCAGCGCTGCATTACCCATCCGTCCCCTCTGCATACAACTTTATCCTAGGTATTTAGACACATACCCCTTGGGTGGGTTTGTAGGTGACTGGACCCGCCCAGCTCTCCAAGTCACCTGGAAGCCTCCCAATGTATAGCACAAGTCTCAGCAGTAGATCTGCTGAACCAAAATATATCCAAGCTTCCATCACAGGACCACCCACCTCTGCGATACATACCGTCCATCCATCACATGCCTCCATGCATATCCTGAGGGCCATACCCAGTGCCCCCTCTGTTCAAATTTGTGGGGTCGAACACCTGCCACCCGACCAGAGATCCCCCTCGGTCGCCTCTGCCAGTCACCCCGTCTCAGTTGATTTTGGGCACTATGCAATATCACCTCTTTGTTAGGCCTCTCCCGCCCCCAGCGGTCAGAACGTTGGCCTTGTCCTTGTGTCGGTGTCACCTCACCCGACCTTTCTTTCCCGAACTGACTCCTACCGTCGTTGCGGCCACGAGTCCATCGTCCAGTCAAGCTTACTGGTAGCTCTGAGTCTGACTCTCTGTCTTTTCGTCCGCCACCGGGTCTCACACTCAGCCGTGAGCTAACAGAAGCGTCATCTCTACCCCTCATTGTTTTAGCACGTCTACTGCCAATCCCCAGGGAAGCCTCTCGTCTCTCCCTTTCTTGGGCTGGAAGTAGTCGCTCTCTTTGTTCCAACTGTAAAACATCCTCAGATGGCATCTTCTGTCTGGCTGTAAGGTCAGCATCAGCCTTCTTCTCAGGACTCTCAACCTCTTCTGCTACCATGCCTTCCTCATTTGCACTGGTTGCTTTATTGTCATCAGATGATTCATTATCACTCCCACTATCCCTGTCTGACCCCTTTTTCTCAGACACATCTGGCTCACTTTCAGGGTTAGACACTTCATTTTCATTCACATCCTGATCTGGAACCTTAGTTAACATGTCATCCACAACATTAACTTCACCATCTGGTCCCTCAAGTATGTGACTATGTGACAACCCCAGAACTATGCTTCCATATAGCTCAGGTGCTAGGAGCTGGCTCACTACCTCTCCCTGGACTTCAGTGTTTATGGCAACATGAAGAAACCTCTCCTCAGAGCCAGGCTCTTGGGAAACCTCATTTAGAACATCCCTATTTTCCTGGGCCGTTTTAAGAGAGGGGTCTCGCCACTGCTCACTCTCAAAATTGTCACAGGACACAGGCAAGTCAGGGACACTCGGTTCCCGAGAACCACCATCCTCGTCTCCCAACATCACCTGCAAAGGAATTTCATCACTATCACAGTCATCATTATTATCAATATCATTATCATGACTATGATCAGTATTATCATCACTACCATGATCATCATCATTATCATATAAGTTTAACATCCCACTAGCATTGTGTTCCGCCCCTCGGGACTGCGCACCCTCAATAGGAGCTACATCACACTGTCCATCAGAAACATTTCTCCCCCAGAGATCCTCAGACCGGGGAAAGTCATTACCCAATATGACGGGGTGCACCAGGCTCTTCACTACCCCGACTTCATATGAAACCTCCCCGAGTTTAGGGACCAAGTCCACGGCAGTCTCTGGGTAGACTTTGGTGTCTCCATGGATGCACACCACACTCAGGTGCTTATCAGGGATGAATTCCCTATCAATCAGGCTGTCACATATGGAAGTCACTGGACTCTCTGAGTCCAAGAGGACCTGTGCTGGGCAGTCATTTACAACCACCGGGGACACCTGTGGTCCAGTCTCTTCGGCTGCAGTGGTCACACACACCGGTTCTGCGCAGAGAGAGAGGGACCTGCCAACATCACGGCACATAGGCTCCCCCTCTAGTGAACAGCCGGCTGCAATTTCACGACATCTCCAACACTGTCCACCACAATCACCCTCCCATATGTCCCCTATAGCTGGAACGCTCTTACCGCGAGAGTTCAGCGTCCGGAACTCTGAAGTGACGACCTCTCAGACGGCTGTACCTCAGAGGACGTGCTCGGGTGTAGCGGTTCACCATCACCTTTCCACTCCATAATCAGACTCGCTGACTGCAGACTCCCAACTGTATCTCCAGTCACGAACTCCCCTGGCACGGGCTGTCACCGCAACACCCAGCCGGGTACGAATCTCTGCTTTCAGCTTGGCATAGTCTTGCTGTCCTGCTCGCTCAGGTCAGCATAGGCCACCTGGGGCACTCCAATCAGATAGGGTGCGACCATCATGGCCCACTCAGATAGGGCAGATTCTCCTTCTCTGCCGATTCCTCAAATCTAGTGAGATATACCTCCACATCATCACGAGGTTGTCATCTTTTTCAGGACCGTCTTACCGCCTTCTTTACAACGGGCAAGTCAGGTGCCTTCACAACATTACTCTGGGACGAGTGCTGAGAGCTGCAATCTGCTCCAACACCCGTTATTCTCCTGCTGCTGCTGCAGGATTTGCTGCTGGTACTGCTGAATGCACTGCTGGTGCTGCAGCTCCATGGTCCGCTGCCTGGACCAGTACTCAATGAGCTCCTTCATACTGCCGGACTTATCTGTCTCAACCACGGCAGTTTTATGTTGCACATTAACTTGTGCCATTTGTTCAAACAGCGCCTCATGCTGTCATCCATGCTGTCAGACTTCTCTGTCTTAACAACGGCAGTCTTCACTCAAGACACACATCTACAGTCTTCTCCATAGAAAATTCAGCTCTGCTGTGCAGACACATTTTTTTTTTTTTTTTTTCTTTTGCAAAGTCTATTAGGGCTCCTGTCTCTTTAAGACTGCTCCACAGACTTTTCTTTTGCTGCTGCACATTCCACAGTCATTTTCACAACAAGTTCAGCTTTGCTGTGCATACATTTTCTCTCTGCAGACCCTATCAGGGCCACTGTCTCTCCAAGACTGCTCCAAACAGACGTTTCTGCTGACACACTTTTTTTTTTTTTCTGCTGCTATTTCAATAGACTTCACCTTTAATGCTGTCTCTCGCCACTGTGCTGCATACACACTCCAGAACTAACTGTATCAGGCACTGCGCTGCCAGCATTCTCCACCAATTGTAACATTTCCAGGGGTATTAGCTCTAGGATCGCTGTCTGGGTAGACAGAATGGCACGGAAACAGTTCATTCAGACAGCAATTATAGTAAAAACTGGCCGCAGCCAGTTTTATTAAAGTCCACAGCACACAGATAAAAGAAACAAAGCATAAACAAAAGACCTAGGCTTGTCTAGCCACTAATTACACTTATATAGATTTTCCCTTTCTATCAGGAACCCGGCTCTATCAGCCTAGGCCCAAAACAACACATATGATATATGTTACCAGTATGGAGTTTCCCAGATACTCCTCCTTATGTCTGAAGGTCCACCCGACGTCCAGACTTGAGAGAGATCCACTCCTATTCAGTAGTCATCATCCTGGAGGTTCACAGAGACACTCCTGTGTCCGGGGTACCTCTAACCCAGACTGAGACAGCTCCCCTCCTCTTCAGTAATCATCAGCATGGAGGTTCACAGAGACACTCCTGTGTCCGGGGTACATCTAACCCAGACTGAGATAGCTCTCCTCCTCTTCAGTAGCTTATCCGCATGGATTCTCACAGAGACTGCTTCCTGCGCCAGGACACCTCCCTGTGTCCAGGCTAAAGACAGCTCTAACACTCTTGGAGACTGTTTCTTGTGCCAGGACACCTCCCTGTGTCCAGGCTAAACTAGCTCTCTGACTGTGTCCGCAGACACCTATTTCTGGCTTCCTAATTAACAGCTGATTGGCTTCAGGTTTAAGCTGCAAGTGTGCAATGAATGCAAGGTGTAGTGACCTCTCTCTACCACCAGGTCTACAAAGCCACATATTTCCCTTATAGTTAGCAAAGAACCTAGGTGAAATGTACACCCCATTCACCACATATCCTCACTGTCTCACAATGGTCATGCTGTCAAACAAAGTACTGACAGCTTCAGTACGCCCCTGTACAAGATGGGATGGGAGTTGTCAGTAACTGCATCCCAGACACCCTGAGGGGTTGAACTGTGACAGACATTCCTATGAATTATAGGATCATAACTTGAATACAGCGCTCCTTCAGGTTATCAACGTTGTTCTCAACTCCACTATCATGCTGCTCCGGTCCCTGTCAGTTACAATGTCTTTAACTTACCAGGTATCTCACATATCTTGTCTTTTTCCCTCTCCTTCCACCTCTTCCTCCTTCATCCTCATTGCTTCACCATTGCATTTCCTTGTCATCTTTTCTCATCTTTTGTGGCCCTCTCCTTAGTTCCCTTCAGTCACTTCTTCTCTGTATTCATTTGAGCCAATTTTTTCTCTCTTATACTAGCATATATTCTTATATATTTACCTCTTGTATATGATGTTGACTGATATTTTCTTCATTTTATCTTTACTGTACATGTAGAATTTTTGTGTGGACCAAAACGTCATAATTTATGGACTGTTTTGGATAATACTTAAACCGTCACGTTTTCACCTATCCTTTTTGAGTGCCGAGTTTTACTTACATTTGTGCCAAGACAAGAGCAGCATATCAAAGATTTCCTGAGCTATTAGGTCAAACCTCCCGCTATTTGTTAATCTCACTAGAAACAATACAGCTGACTCACAGTTATGCGTTCACTGTGTTTATGAGAACAGTTCTCCCACGTGTCTTCTACATCCCCACTCACCAATGACTAACGCCTGCTGCTGTATACAAATGTATAGCGCATTTGCCATCATTCCAAAGAAAGGAGGCTGAGAGAAGGTTGCACGCTCTCATTATAACTTGAGCTTGTTGTATTCCATTTAATGTGTTATTAAAAAAATTGCAAAATATTACCAAATATTTGAGAAGATCAGTACTTATAGAATAATATGCTCTTCAATCAAGGCTGTGTTTTGTCTATCGCATGAAGAAAATCTCAGTATCTGAGTCTTTTGGTCCTAAATGTCCAGACAATTTAGACTACCTAGTGGTTTCGCAACAGTCCTAACTTTCTATATATACAAATATTTTTGTCTTAAAAATAAAAAATTTGTAAATGTGATATTAGTTTTATAAAAAAATATTGAGTGTATTCACAGGTTTTATTACAGCGGTGATAATGTTATGTGCTGAGTGGGCAGTGTATTTTTATTTTTATTTATTCTATGGTTTAATCTTTTGCGGACATTCCCCCTTTTTAAGGCATTCTTATATTTTGCAGTTTTTCACTAAAACATGGAGAATCAGTCACTGACAGAGCTGATATGGGTCTGGTAAGTCCCAGAAGACCTGCTAAGCAATAACCTGATTGCTGTGTCTAATAGAGACTGCAACATTTACTATATTGCTGCCATCGATTTGCATGCATGCTGGAAAAAAGTAGTTATAAATAGAAATGAGCAAACTAGTTTGGAAAACGTTCGCCAATCTCAAATTCGGCATGAACATTGCTCATTTAGATTTGTGTTCAGATTTCCAAGCATTTTTCATAAAAGTCGGCCAAAGTTCGGTAAATGACCGAGTTCACTAAGGGCTGTTGCAGACGTCAGTGTTTCCGGTAGCAGCACGGGCAGCAAAACGTCCCGCACCTGTGCACACTGATGACACACAGATAACATACCTGTGTCATCAGTATGACATGCACCAGCAACTGGGAATCAGCAGTACTGTTCATGCTGTTCCTCAGCGCCGGGTGCTGAAGTAAAGACAGCTCAAATCACGGTCCACTGCTAGCTGCACGATCAGCACTAGAAGGGGACAATGTTAAGAGTTGTATTCAACTATTAAGTGAGAGCAGGCAATGGCTGATAGAAGTTTTCATCAGCTGCTGGCTGTTCTATAATAGTTTTAATAATAAAAAATGATGTATTTTTGATAACCAGCCTGGCAAAACTGACAGCTGCGGGCTGCAACCCTCCGTTGTCAGCTTCAGCAAAGTTGATTATAAAGAATTGATGGGTTCCCACACCAATATTTTTTAATTATTTAAGTAAATATTTAAAAAAAAAGGCCAATTTTTGACAACCAGCCAAACTAAAGCATACTGCTGGTAGATAGTATTCCCAAGCTGGTAAGGGGCCATGGATATTGGACCCATCAGCCTAAAAATAGCAGCCTACAACTGCCCCAGACAAGGCGCATCTATTAGATGCACATATTCTGGTGCTTTGCCCAGGTCTTCCCACTTACACTGTGGCAGTTGCAAGTTGGGTTCATATTTGTGGGGTTGGAAGTGGGTAAGATGAGGGGGTTGTGTGTAAATAGGAGACAACATATATTAGTTTGTGAGGTATAAGGCATATAAAAGGGAGATATTAAATGTTTGGTTAGTGAGGTATAAAGCAATCCAGGAGATGGGGAAATTTGTGATGCTAAGAGGTTTTTTTAACACCTGTGTTGAAGGGCAAGGACAAGTCTTGAAGGAGCATGGAGTAATATCATGAGGCTTTGGAAGTTAATAGATTATTAGGGACTTTGGTTTATGTGCTTTCAGTAGAGTGGTTGGCATCAAAGTCAATGGTAGCTGGTCAAAAAGTAAGCTGATAGAAAAGTATAATAGTTCAAGGTGGACATGTTATTCAAGGAGTTTTGATGCAAATGACAGTATTGAGATGGGACGAAGTATTTATACTTATAAATATTGATATTTTACATGAAACACATCTTTTGTTCTATGCCAGAAATCTAAAATACTAATTTACCATTTCTAGCTTAAAAGAAAATTCAGATGAATTTTGAATTAAAATGTTTCTGAAAACAATAATCTCTGTAAAGCTTTAGGCCTCATACTCAGTATTATGTTTTGGCTCCAAGGTAGAGATGAGCGGATCGATTCACGGGACTCTGGTACAGCTTCCAGGCCTGTGGTACCTGGCAGATAGATAGGAGACCTGCGAATCTCTTACTTTCCGGAGTCCCCTGGGCGGCGTTCGATTACCAGGACCGGCGTGATGTGATCTGAGTACCGCAAAACAATCTCCTCCTTTAGACTCAAAGTACAATGCTCAAACAAGGCCTATTTTCCATTGACCACTGTATTACAGAGTGATTTTTTCTTTGAAACATTGCTTTTAAGGAAGAGTAGCTCCATAAAATGATGACATACAGAATCCTCATATGGTGAAATACACAGTTTCTATAATTCTAATGTATGCAGTAATACTCTGCATGTCTAGATAAAATCTAAGGCCCTAATTCATCAAAACTATTACTCCAGAATTCTAATGTAAATTGCTTTAGAAATCACCCAATTTTTGTGCAATGCTGAGTTTTGTAAAAATGTTGTGAATTTTAGCGTTTTCACAACAGTTTAGCCCAGCTCTGCCAGAATGGGCAGAGTAGGGGTAGAACATCTTATTCATGATGAGCTGTGCCATTCCTTTTGCCTTACATCTTACTGCAGTCTTTGTCGGGAGAAAAATTTGTGGTGAGCAGTAGGAAAACGCAAGCCCCTTGTAAGACGCCTATGATTCATTAAAAGGCAAGCACCTCTTAATGAATCAGAAGCATCTGACTTCAATACATTTCCTTGTGAACATCTCTGGCCTTGATGAATTGGGCCCTGAGTGTAAAAAATTCAGGCCTTTTGAAAATAGGTCATCAGTATGAAAAGTACATATTATGAGAACCAGCAATTATAAAATACATGAGCTTTCTCCATAGTTACAAAATTGAATAATTGCAATTTACAGATACTGTGACCATATGACTATCTATGTGTTGTTTAGTCTTGCTGATTCTTACTGCCAGTTTATAAATGACTTTTGTTAGATTGATGATTGATAACTAATGCCTGGTAGAACAAGTCTATCTATATTATCTTGCCTACAGTTGAGACATAATACATTATTTGGTGGTAAAATATGATACAGATGTCAGATTATACAAGTTTGAATGATCTAAGTATAGAGAAATGTTCAAGGGTAACACTTCACAGCAGTATGTTTCTCTAAAATTCACTATTACATAGAAAACACCAAAATAAAAGCTTACCAAGGAATCTGACGGTTCTCCGCACCAGTGGATTAATATAGCAACAGTCTCCAGTTAAAAGAGTTTTTTCCTGATTCTCAAAGTCTCTCGTCGCTACTTGTAAGCAAAAGACTACAGTTTCTCCAACGATTATCTAAATGGGAAACACAAAGATAAAGATGGCCATTTAGAAGTCACATAAACAACATTTAATTGGTGATCTGCATAGCACATAAGATATAAGATGTGTCACATGTCACACATCTACTTGTTCAATTATTTTCATCTAATTGAAATCAAATACCGTATCCCTAATTGAATATTTGTAATTTTTAATTTTTTTCACAAGGTTATAAAATATAATTTTATTTTCTACAGATTACATGACTTTCATCTATTGAAAACTTCTAAGACATTATATCTGAAATCATAGAAAATTGATTTGTTGGAAACAGTGGCACAATGCTTCCAGCACTGGGGTTCTAGGTTCTACTCCCGAGTAAGAAAAATATCTGAGATCAATCATCTCATGAATGAGTTGAGAAAATTCTTTGCCATATCACAGTAGCAAAACATTTCTACTTCTAAGGAGAAAATATTTGAGAAGAGGAAAAAAAAACGAGGAGCTTCCTGTGTAATACCGGTGGCTGTAAGTGAGGAAGAATCTGAGGGTGAAGCGCTCAACTGGTCAGGTTGTGCACAGCATAACTCCAAAGAAGATGTGATATGAATATGGATGCTACTCCGATTGTGGATGTAGGAATGGAGGATATTGGGCGCTGTCACTGATGAAGATGATTCCAGATGTTAAGTAAATTGAACTAACAAATTATTGATGCAACACGTTTCGGAGTAGGTACTACTCCTTTCTCCAGCACACGTACCTCCTCCGAAACATACTGCATCATCAAATTGCTAGTTCAATATACTCACCGCCTGGAATGATGTTAGTCAGTGCCAGTGCCCGATATCCACCGCATCCTCCCAAAACAAAATATTATGACTTGAATTACAAAAATATCTAAAACTTACTAGGCACTCATGCTAAATAGTCATTTATAGCTGCAAATTAAAGAGGTTTTTCGGTTGTTTGGCACTGTATAGTCGCCATAGGGTAAAAATAACAAACTGATGTGGATATGCTGTCATCATTGTGGCTAAAGGGCATGATAGATCAGAAGCCATGACATTCCTATTCAACTGTCATAAATCCGCCAAACATTTTGATAAGCTGTAGTGGTTAGGTGACTGGAACAGGTCAACATAGGATGATTCTCTGGTGACGTGCCGTTCTAGTCATCCGACTGCTAAGGCCTATAATAGGGATGTGTGGGTCTGTGACAGTAAAACAGTGATAACATGGTTTCCAGGCTGATTCAGATCACCAGTAACAAATCCGGGTGAAGAAATAGTAGTTCTTTATTTGCCAGATGCAACGTTTCAACCAATACAGGTCTTTTTCAACCATGCTTGAAAAAGACCTGTATTGGTTGAAACGTTGCATCTGGCAAATAAATAACTACTATTTCTTCACCCGGATTTGATGCTGTTCTCCTTTTTTATATGGTATGTACTTGCCCATCTTACTGGGTCAGATGGCATCTGAACGTGCATCATGATGTCTGAGTGCTGTCAGCTTTTCTCTTTTTGTGTGGCAGATCACCAGTAAGTCCTGTGCTGGACCCACCGTGGTGACAGCAGGTCAACAGATTGTTATTATTACCCTATGCATGGTGCCTATACAGTTTTTTGTATGGCTGAACAACTCCTTTAATGCTCGCTCCTTCAAAGCAACATGTCAGCCCGTTTTTAAAATAGAAAGTAGTGGTGAAGCTGTATGGGTGCTAACACTTCAATTAAATACATTGTTTTAAAGATCCGATGCGGCCATCACGAGAAATTTAGCATAATAGCCGTAAGCAAATCAAGCTAGAAGCGCATTTGGGAATTGTCAGTGTACTTGAAAGAAGTAGTTCAAGTGAATTGACACACAGTCAATTCACTTCCAGCCTTACAGGTTCCCTTTAAGGTCAGCAAAGATATTTAATTTTCTTTATTTTTTGCTTTTACATTTTTTTCTGTTTTGCTCCCCTTTATTCCAATTATTGTCAGAAGTTCCAAGGATTTAGCTTCCAAGGTTCAAACATTGATCGCCTTTCCCTAAAGATTGGACTTCAGTGTTTAAGTCTAGGTGAACCTCCTTAATTTAAACTCAAGATCCAGTCTTGACATATTCTTGACACAGTCCCTGTTTCTTTCTCTCCTTGTCAACTTTCTTATTGTCATAAAGGGCATGGGAATTTATAATAAATGTGTAACTGTATTGATTTATCAGGACAGGATACACTACAGTAACGGTGACACGTCCCATCAGCTATAAAATGAGTCTACTTGTTATTAGCAATGTTTTTTCTTAGTTCTCGAGATCAACATTCTGCACTACAAAAGTCATATCAAAGTAGATCTTGCATTTAAGGAATGAGTTTCTTTAATTGGGACGATCATTGGTTTTGCACTGTTCTTTTCACCGTGACAAGTTTTGTGTCTTACTTTTGTGTCTTACAAGGGCTTATATGTGACATCTTGGTAAACACTTAAATTGTTCTTGACATTGAATAGATGACAAAAGACTTTTGGCATAAGCAAAGATAAGAAGAAAATTGCCTTACATAAATGTTTCTAAGTGTCCGGATACAGCCTCTTATTTCTACCAGAAATGAATAACATGAATTAAATCTTATTTTTTAAAATTCTGCCAAATTCAGGATTAAGATTCCTCATTTGCTTATCTCATTGATTTATTAATGATTAGAGTTTTAATTATAGCATCTCAAAGTAGCACTATTATGGGCTGTAATGTTGTGGCTTGTCCTGATGAAGAAGTGTGTCACTTTGAAATGCGTTGACCATTAAACTGCATTTTAACTATTCCCATCTCCTGCTCATCTTTGGACCACTGGCCACGCAGATTTTTACCCACTTATTTCCAGCCTGACAAGTTTCTCCACATCGAGGATATGCTGCAGCCTTTTTCTAAGATTACATAGGGCTTGTGACTCTCACAACCCCCCTAGCGTGAGCATAAATTGTTTTTTATCTCCTTATTTTCAACTCAGATAAAACCCTATTGTGCTTATAGTCTTTCCAGTTTTTCCTCTGCGTGACAACACAGATTCTTCCTAGATCTTTGACAGGGCATCTCAAAATTATTTACCTTAATAATTTCAATAAAACTCAGTATGTTATTAAAACCAATCATTACAATAATGAGATTTAAATGTAGTACCTTGCAGAATTGTCACGTGTAAACTCAGTGTAAGATCATGCACATGGAGAACAGTTAATGGTATTTTGCCATCTAATAAAGTGGTGAACCGTCCAACGCCAATCCTGAAAATGAAGGGGTGGCAACTGGCAACACTAGTTCACTTGAATTTACTTGTAATACAGTTTTATACAAAGTAACTGGCCCGAAATACTGCTATTTAGTGAAAACCTATGATCCAGAGGTGAGGAGAGCAGCGATCTCCTAGCAATTAACATCACTTTCTGTGATGGGAACCTAATCACAGTCCCTTACAATCCCTTTACGAGAATAGTGAAGCATGGTCATAAATCAACAATGGACTCTCTTAAGGCCTCTATACACCATAGAGTAATGTCTACGGGTTCGGCCGACAGTCTAATGTGTATGGGGGCACCGGCCAACTGATGATCGAGGGTGATATCGATCATGTATGTTAGATTTTGGATTGATGATCATATTGTTCTTCCTGGGACAAGCCACCCACCAATGTGTAATTTGGCAGCTTTCTCAAATGTGAGCACCTGTGTATGGGAGTGTTGACTGAGATACCTGTCGGACACACAATTGACCAAAGTACCATTCGGCCAACAGCCACCTAATGTGCATGGCTAGCCTTAAGCTCTATTCACACCTTATCTGAGCACTCAGACAGATGTATAACTCAGGAGTATTGCTTGATATATACCTCTGATGGGAGGCTCTGACAAATGCCAATGCATACAGTAGCATATGTTGCCTATAGCTTACCATAATTTTTTTGTATAATTTTTTTTGTAGGATATATTTTTCGATCTGGCTCAACCTAGTGGAAACCAAAAGGACTTTCTTTTTGACTTTGCTGATGGAATGGAGTCCTATAGATATGTTCAGTAGCACTCAGATTTTCATAGGTAGTCAGAATAAATGATTACTTTACTTTCTTGCCTTAGACATCAGACATCAAGTTTTAGTAATGAAACAACAGCCTCTTCAAAGTCCTACATCGACATGTCCATAAACTCATTCTCAGTTATCAGTTTATTTCATATATTTGAGAGATAATAGCGATCTTTGAACCTGTGAGATTGGGTAACGCTGGATTCCCCTTCTATATTTGAATTAACTTTCATGATTGACAATAATTTATTCTCTTACAATAGGAAAACAATGAACTCTTTGTATATGAATAGCACTAATATAGAATGAGAAAACAATAAGTTCGCAGACAGAAAATGGTATGAATTGAACAGATTGTCCATCAATGCCATGAGTTCTCAGCTTGTTGCTTAGGATGAGGCAGTCAGTGTTGTTCTTCTATTATTTTGTGGTTGTGGAGGAAAACTGAAAAAATGTCCTAGGCTGACATTGGCCTAACTATAGCTTTACAGCTAATATGGATGTGATCTGGATAAATAGGACCTTAAAAAATGTAGAGGTTTTAAGCTAAAAGCTAAATACAGTAGGCATCCACAAAATATAATCATTGCATAAAATTAAATATCTATATTTGCACAGAGTGACATTCACATAAGTCTGAATTAAAAATTCTTAACTATTTTTGGTATACAGCTCATACACAGTCCTGTGTATTTCAATGGAAATCAACCCTTTAAATATTATGATTCTAACATATTGTACTGCATATCCTTTAATCTGCTACTTGCTCCAAATACAAAGGTCATCACATTTAATGTGTATCAGTCGCTGGATTTCACAATGCAACACTGAATATATTAATATATATAGTAGATCTTAGGCTAATTAGGCTGTTGTACTTGTAATGAAGATCAATGTCTGAATGGCTGTATAATCCAGATTTTAAAATGAACATTATTTGAGTCCGGCAAAATCGTGAGTGATGTCGTATATTCACCCAGCCTGACAGCTGCAACTTGTACTGAGTAGTGTGAGATCTCAGCTGCAGCAACAGGGAGGAGGGACACTGAGAAGCTGTTAACCAGATCAGTTGAGTGGATTGGCAGTTTAATCTTTCATAAAGGATTATTGAGCCATAAGGAATGAATCTTCATTGCATTCTTGAAAACGCTGTATAAGACAAGACAATTCTTATTCACCCAGATCTCTAATACTTTGTAAATGAACTTCTAATTTCGATGATTTTGCTATTTTTCTCATACTAGGTCTCAGCAGGATTGTGTTTAGACTAAGTAATCAGCAGGTGATAATTGTGCTGTAACATTCGACAACTGGATATGTTTAGCGTTAAGCACGAAAGTTTTCATTAGAGATAGATTTTCCAGTACATTAAAGGTGAAAGTTCAGTGCAAGAGGAGACAGACATATTTCTGTAATAAAATATATTTTCAAGTTTATCTTCACTTGTACTATTGCTTTCACAAAAAAAAATAACTATTACTCTTTCAACTTTTCTATTAAATAAAGAGTTTTTCTAATACAGAAAATTACATTCTTAGTCTGCAGCAATCTTTAGTGTAACAACATAATTGACTCATTTTGTACTTATTTTAATGTTATACCAGGCTCAGGAGTAAAAAAAAAAAAGAAAGCTGAGAGATAATAATAAAAGGTGTTATCCAAAACCCAAAAGTGCCCATATTTTTTTTAAATAACCTTTTTGTAATTCGCATTAGTTGAAAATACCCTACCTTTCCCTCTCTATGCTTCATTTTTCAGATTATTTTTCACTTTCATTTGAGTCTCCCAGCATGCCCTAGATAGTCTCAACCTTTAATGGACTGAGGCTACGGTCATTCATCCTTCCTTCTTTTATGCCCTAAAATGAGGAGTCAACTGTGTCATCAGTTGCCAAGGCTGGTCTGGTCTTTGTTTTAATGAGCATGTCCAGGTTGTCATTTATGATGCAAGCTCACTATGCTCTACCTGCTCGCTTCCCTTTCCCTTTCGATGCGCTTTAGAATGTGCTCACTGACCGGTTCATCACTTCTCTTTACTGAGCATGAGCCGGTTGTCAATTCAAACACATGCGTCTCCATCTTCACCATAATTGATATCTTTTAAAGGGAATCTGTCACCCCATTTTTCGTATGTAAGCTGCAGCCACCGCCATTAGGGGTAACCTGAAAGATAAGAAAAGCGAGTTATATTGCACTCACCCGGGAGGCGGTCCAATGCGGTCGGGTCCGATGGACGTCGCAGGTCCGCGTTGTCGCCTCCCATCTTCTAGTGATGACGTCCTCCTCATTGCTTCTGTCGTGCTCCTGTGCAGGCGTACTTTATCTGCCCTGTTGAGGGCAGAGCAAAGTACTGCAGTGCGCAGGCGCCGGGAAAGAAAGGTCAGAGAGGCTCAGCGCCTGCGCAATGCAGTACAGGGCAGAGAAGTACGCCTGCGCAAGAGCGCGACAGAAGCAAGGAGAAGGACGTCATTGCTAGAAGATGGGAGGCACCGGCCCCAGACTGCGACGCCCATCGGACCGAACCGCATCGTACCGCCCCCGGGAGAGTATAATATAACTTGTTTTTCTTATCTTTCAGGTTACATCGGGGGCTTACCTACAGCATTATAGAATGCTGTAGATAAGCCCCTGATGGCGGTGGCTGCAGCTTATATATGAAAAATGGGTGACAGATTCCCTTTAATGGTGGGTGAGGAAGCGCACTATCAGTGCGCATTGAAAGGGAGAGAGCATTGTGAATTTACAGTTGGCAAATGCACGGTAGAGCATTATGCATTGAATCTGACTCTGAAGATAAAAACTAGAGAAGACAACTCTTGCTAAACTGAAATGTGTAAGCTTATGGATTCTAATCTTTTTTTATCTTTTCTTCAGAATATTTTTTTTTAATCTACAGTAAAAGTTATGTTTTCATTCATTTTTACCCTTTGGTTCTTGAGTCTACTCCTTGGACTTTTTCATCTATTAGTACCTGGAAGTCAGTCCAGTGTGTTGGCTACACTCTCTGTACCATACCACGACCAGAGATAGTCTTTTCCTGGGGATCTATTGTTTGTAAACCTTTGGTTTCCTTTTTCTACCGAAGCCATCGGATGGTAAACTGAATAATATAGCTTTCTCTATATACAATTTTCTATGGAATTTCCTGGGCATTTCCTTATATACTCTGAGAAGGACCCTGTGGAAAAAGTTTGAGAAACCCTGACTTAGATAATTGGTGTATGACTTGCAAGTCAACTTTGAAGAATTTTCTCTACAGCAGCAAAATGGTGGAAAATGTAAAAAACTGCTTAACTTTGCATTTGGGAAGCAAATTAACAGTAAAACAATTCTGTACGAAGGTGTACATAGCCTTATAGAGTCATCGTGGCTCTAATTGCCTTCAAATTACTTGTGTTTAGTGATGTCAGGAAGTACACAGCACACAAATGTCTTTTACACTCATCACTTCTAACAGCAGTGTTTCAGTGTGGGAGGAAGAGCCATTGTATTCTATGACACGATTCATGCTGTTAACCAACATCTTTGTGTAATTTTTTTCTTCAACCATTTTTTTTTATTTAATTATGAAATGTGAATATTAAAAATCAGCCAAAACTATTCACATAAAAATGTCTGATGTGTTCATAAAATGAGACATTATTATAACTTCTCGAAGACACTTCACTTTGTGATCTATTGTTGTGTATTTGATTGCTTTATTAGAACAACGTTTTATTAAAATATTTTTTTAGAGTTTTTAGATGGGTTAACCAAGATTAAGACAAATAATAAAAAGTAAAGACATGACCAGTTGGATCCCCCACCCACCACTGCAGTGTTACTGCTTTGGTGGTCAATGGCTATCCTGCAGTGACACATGCAGTCGTACACATTGTGAACATTGTGACCAATCACTAGCTTCCTTGGTCAGATTCTGAACACACAACTGTCTCCCTTTAGGCCAGTGACTGGCTGCAGAATTTCAATGCATGATAGATTGAAGGTCATCAATGAAGGAGCTGCAGCAACCACCAGAGCAGAAATATTTATGTTATAAGATATCCTACTCTTAACCTTTTTTTCTAAAAACCCAGAAAATGCTTTTCAAATGTTCATTATTGGTAGAATCAGCTGGGATGGTGGGGGACAGTATTTGTGCACCAATTAATTTGGTGCCTGTTGTGGCATCATCAAGACACTTTAGCCAGATTCATCAAGACTGGTCTTGATGAGGGAGGTGCTGGAGTCAGAAGAGGCGCAGCATGTCTGAAAAGTGGTGTGCAACTCACCCCAAATCTATCTCCAGTCAGGGATTGAAGTAAGATTTTTGGTATGGAAACAACCCAGTTCGTCATGAATTAGACGAGTTGTGGAATTGTGCCTCTATCTTGCCTTCCATTTTGCCGGAGCAAAACTGGCATGAAAATGCCAGAAGTCACAAAATTTTTGCACAGCTCTGTTCGAAGCAAAAAAGTTGCAGCTTTTCAAAGCAATTTCTACCAGAATTCTGTCTTGAAAGTAAAATAGATACAAGACTGGGAATAACATTTACATTTTTTCCTTGTTGCTTTTTGCCTTTGTTTTTCCATAATTTGAGAATTCTAGACTCTCTTTTGCAAAAAATTGTCATAGAAACCTGGGTGTTACCAGTTGGAGGCATGTCTCTACACAGTTTGAAACTGTCCAGTGTAGTCAGCATGCGATGGTGTAGGACAGCACCCAGATGTCAATTTATTCATGTGTTTCTAGGGATAATAGAGGAACAACAGAACACAAAGTTCTAAAATATAGATGCTATTTAATAAAGAATGCAAGTAATTATTAAAAGACATGTCAAGAGGGGTGACAGATTTTCTCTAAACAAAACGGTTTAATGTGTGGATGCTGCAAATTGCACTCATCATCTCAGCTTCACAGACTCCTTTGAAGTATAACTTAGGGGAAAATTAATATGTTTGACTTGATCACAGTGTACTATTAGGCCGGAGTCACACTACCATAGATTACGGACGAGTGCTATGCGAGAAAACATTGCATAGCACTCGGACCAGTGTTAATCTATGGGGCAGCTCACATCACCATTTATTTTCTCAGGCGTATTCAGCGTGCATTTAAAATCGCAGCATGCTGCGATTGTCACCGAGACTTGGCCGAGACTCACCAATGTAAGCCTCTGGGTGTGAGAAAAAAAAAATCGCACAGCACTTGGACCATGCGAGCGAGTGCTGTCCAATTTTTATGCACCAGTGTCCTTTGAAAAACAGCAATTTATGTGCTGCATACAGTAAAATCACTGATAGGTTAGAAAAGAATAGCTAGAATAGGTATACACATATAGAATACATAAATATATAGATGTCAGTGACACACACACACATATATATGTATTTACTGTATATTGCATAGATAGAAGAAAAGCTGGCAATTCATCTGCGGTGTTCGGTAAAATCACTGCAGGAGCAGACAGCATAGAAGAGATGAATGACTTACAGGAAATACAAATAGAATAGGTAGATATATATATATATGTCAATGACAAATTCAATTAGTACAGTGTGTGCAAATTACTGTACATGTATTTAATTAATAAAAGATTATTTTTTGGCGTGGGCTCCAGCGCAATTTTTGTAACCAGCAGAGGGAAAACAGACGGCTGGGGGCAGATGTTTATAGCCTGGGAAGCAGGTAATACCCCTGGAGCTTATCAAGCTATTAATATCAGCTCACAGCTGTATGCTTAGCCTTTTCTGGCTATTGAAATGGAGGACCCTCCAAAAAAAATGACGTGGAGTCCCTCTACAATTAATAAGCTATGCAGACAGCTGCAGGTTGATATTAATAGCCTAGGAAGGAGCCATGAATACTGGTTAAAAACATCAGCTCTCATAAACACCCCAAAAAACACAGACATCCAGAAAAAAGTTCTTTAATTGAAAGAAAGACACAGACTCCTTTAATATTCAATATGTAATATTCTTAATTAAACCATACTTACGACCTCGCCCATTCCCCCGATGCCCTCGTCATCTGCAAAAGGGGTAAAAAAAAAACAACAGTATTCCTCACCTTTCCACAGAGATGCTTTTAATCCATTAGTCCTACAACAGGTTCAGCTCTGCTACATCTAGATGGCAGGCTGCATGGCGCAACCATGCAGCCTGTCATCCAGCAGAGAAACTGAGCACCGTGTGCTTAGTGTCTCTCTGTGAACTGCTATTCCCTATTTGACAGCACCACGAGAGTGAGAAAGTTCTCCTGCTCACGGTGCCATCTAACAGGTCCTGCAAATTCACAGCCAATGAACTCATTTCACCATTCTGACATCAGCGCGAGCGTCGTGGAAAAATTTATCTAAATTTTCCCACGGTGCTCGCACCGATGTCACATAGGTGAAGTGAGTTCATTGGCCATGAACTCGCAGGACCTGTCAGATAGCACCGCGAACGGAACTTTCTAACGCTCGTGTTGCCCTCAGACAGGGAATAGCAGTTCACAGGGAGACACTGTGCACACGGTGCTCATTATCTACTGGATGACAGGCTATATAGATGCAACATGAATCCGTGCAGCCTGCCATCTAGATGTAGCAGAGCTGGACCCATCATGGGACTAATAAATTAAAAGCATCTCTACGCAAAGGTGAGGAATACTACTGTTTGTTTTTTAACCTCTTTTACAGATGACGAGGGCATTGGGGGAATGGGCGAGGTCGTAAATATGATTTAATTAAGAATATTAAAGGAGTCTGCATCATTCTTTCAATTAAAGGACTTTTCTCTGGGTGTCTGTGTTTTCTTACAATGTGACTATGGGGTTAGTAATGGGGGCGTCTTATTGACACCTCTCTATTACTAACCTTGGGGCTTGATGTCACCTGACAATACAAAGGTAGCATCAACCCCCCAACTATCACCCCACTTCCCACCGCAACAGGGCAAGTGGGAAGAGTGAGGCTAAGTGCCAGAATTGGCGCATCTTAGAGATGCGCCTTTTCTGGGGTGGCTGAGAGCTGATCTTTTAGCCAGGGGAGGCAGCATCCATGACCCTTTCCTAGGCTATTAATATCAGCCTGCAGCTGTCTGCATAGCCTTTGCTGGTTATTAATTATAAGGGGATCCCACATCGTTTTTTTTGTGGGTCCCCCATTTTAATAGCCAGTAAAGGCTAAGTATACAGTCGTGAGTGGATATTAATAGCCTGGGAAGCTCCATGGGTATTATCCTCTTCCCAGGATATAAACATTTGCCCCCAGCTGTCGGCTTTCCCTCTGCTGGTTACAAAAATTGCAGAGGAGCCCACGCCATTTTTTTCCGAAAAATATTCTTTTATTAATTAAATACATGTACAGTAAATTTCACACACGCTATACTAATTGTGTTTGTCACAGACATCTATATATCTACCTATTTATTTGTATTACAATATGTAATCCATCTCTTTTATCCTGTTGGCTCCTGCAGTGATTTTACAGAACACAGCAGACTAATTGCCGGCTTTTATTGTATCTATCTATGCAATATAAATACATATATATATATATGTGTGTGTGTCACTGACATATATATATATACATCTAATCAAGGTGTATATATCTATTCTATCTATTCCAACTTGTCACTCTGTGATTATACTGTACGCAGCAGATGAATTGCCGGCTTTTAGTTTATCTATCTATCTATTATATATCTATTATATATATATATATATATATATATATATATGTGTGTGTGTGTTTTGAAGAATATTTTCTTTGAAAACAATGTGTAAATGACAGAATTGCTGTATGTAAAAGTTCATGTTAAAATCGCTTTGCAGTCGGCTAGCAATCGCACTAAATTCGGATGTAAATTGGATGCTAGGTGTGAGAAATCGGACTATACTCGCATGACACTCGAATTCCACTCCTATGAGTCTCAAGACTCGGACTGATTTTTCCATACATTAAGTGTGTAGCTGACATTAATTTCAAGTTCAAATAGACTTTAGGAAGTCAACATTAATCTTAATATTTCACTAGAACGTGGTATCTAAAAATCAATTAACTATTAATAATGTTATTATTTATTTGAATTGGTTTTTAGCTTATGCAATACAAAAATAGGGAAAGCGCTCCTTGTGTAATTCTGTGGATCTTGTTTCAATACCAGATTGTGCACTCTAGTGGACAACACTTGAGTGGGGTATGAATCCACTAGAGACAGCTGCAGCTTCGACCACTGGTCCCTAGGTGTATACTGCAGGAACCAGAATGAATATTTGAGAATCAGAAAAAACTTTCGGGATTTTCTGGGCAATGCCCTAGGATGAAAGATGTCCAAACTCAGATAGATGAAGATCTTTTTTTATTGAATTACATGTTTTAGAGTTGATCCAACTCCTTCCTCAGATACATTAATACAGGATATCCCTCTGACCTTTAAAAGGGTCAGTGATGATGTTACGATTAGCATTACACATCTCAGTGTCCACAGGCTGTTGCTTTACCAGTGAGCCACAGCTCACAATATGATAAGCAATGATAAATTAATTTAACAGCAATTAGTTAATTTAAGACTTATTAAAAAAAATTACTAACAGTAATCGCCACCAAATTGGAACTCCTTATAAATTGTAACTTTTTAAATTAACTAATTGCTGATAATTTCATGTATTGTTGCTTTTCATGTGTGATGCTAATTGTAACATCATCACTGACCAGTTCAGTTAATTTAAGATCTTTTCATACAAATGCTGTAAAAATCCTTTTTTAAAAACAGTACACATTAGTAATTCACTACTTTACTGAAAGTTTTTCCACTTTGCAATTCATTAGCAAGGAAAGGACACACTAACATGAGAAGGTCACTATAGGTACTGCCACACTACACAATCCCGCTAGCGATCTCGTTAGCGTCGCATACTAATGAGATCGCTAGCGGGATTGTTTGTATATCGCTGAGTGCGGCTTAACTTAGCGATATCGTTAAGGACGCTATTGCGGTTAGCGATCTCCTTAACGACTTTAGCGGTACAAAAGTACCGCTAAATCGCTAAGAAAAGGTGCCACACTCAGCGATATATACTTACCCAGCGGGAGCGCCGACGATGAAATAGGGTCCGGAGCGATTCCAGCGACGAGCGAGATCACAGCAGGAAGCTCGTCGCTGGCAGCTGCCGCACACTACAACATCGCTAACGGGATCGCTAAGTAGTGACTTTTTTAGCGATCCCGTTAGCGATGTTGTTTAGTGTGGCATACCCTTAAGACTATCTACCCACACTTGCTCCTGACTATACAAATAAGCTTCTGTAAACCATTAGTGATTCAAGTAACCACTTTTTTTAATGTTGCTTTTCTTATTAGAAATACTTAGAGTGCATAGAAGTCAAGCGAACATCTATACCTGTGCTAATGAAGTCATGATCTCAACAGTATTCTGAGAAATCACCAGCTACACATAATTAACTGTCTACGAAAGGCCTACCCAAAGCTTCAGTATAATTTACAGAGCTACAAATACGGACAGTGCAGTTGATGAGTGGTAAAGTTTCAAGTTCTGCTTTTTTTCCCATTATATTATTTTTTTACTTACCTTCTGCTCCATTGAAAATTAAATTAGCAAACGAATGCATTGTTTAGAGGCAAAGGATCATTTTAGCTGTGCCCTCACGCTTATAATATGATTCTCTGGCTCTTAAAAAAGCACTCCCATTAAAGTTTTTATCCTCTCTTAACCCCTTTCCTACATTGGGTGTAATAATACGCCCACGTCGGAATCGCTCCCTTTGATGTGGGCTCTGGTGCTGAGCCCACACCTTTCCCTGCACATGTCAGCTGTTTTGAACAGCTTACATGTGCCTCTAACAGCCTCGAGTGGAATAGCGATTCACCCATGATTGTTAACCTGTTAAATTCCACTGTCAATCTCTGACAGCGACATTTAACTCGAGCTTACCGGAAATGCCACCAATCGGTGCTCCGGTCTAATGATCGTTGGTCACCGATGGGTTTGCATGACAACCAGAGCTCTCCAGCAAACCTCTATGGTTGTCATAGCCGGATTACTATGAGCTCCACCCAGCGGTCGGTGCTCATAGCAAGTGAGCTTTTCTGCTACACACAGGCGATCAGGCAACTGCAGGTTCTAGTCTCCCATGGAAACTATTGAAGCATGCAAAAAGTTAACAGAAAAAAGTTTGTAAAAATATTAAAAAAATAAAGAAATATAAAACTTCCAATCACCCCCCTTTCGCCCCATTCAAAATAAAACAATAAAAAAATTCAAAATACACATATTTGGTATCGCCGCTTTCAGAATTGCCCGATCTATCAATTTAAAAAGAAGAATTAACCCGAGCGGTAAACGGTGTAACGAGAAAAAAATTCAGAACACCAGAATTATGTCTTTTTGGTAGCAATAAAATGCAATAACGGGCGATCAAAAGATAGTATCTACACCAAAATAAAAACATCAGCTCGGCGCTCAAAAAATAATCCATCACCAAGCCCTAAATCACGAAAAATGGAGATGCTACAGGTCTCGGAAAATGACACTATTTTTTTTCTTTTCACCAAAAGTTTGGATTTTTCTTCATCACTTAAAAAAAATCTCCTAGACATGTTTGGTGTCTATGAACTCTTAATTAGAGATGAGCAAATTTGTTCGGATTTTGGCCCCAAATATGATTTTGACATATTCTGGCCATATTCGAACACTATTCACGCCGAATGTATGCCTTCTGATCGATTCTGAACATATTCGGTTATTTCTACTCCCATTGACTCTAATGACGTTCGGCTGTGTTCGACGAATATTGCAAAAACAATATTCGATTCCGATTGTACTCGGAACCAAATCCAAACAAATTTTCTCATCTTTACTCGTAATGAACTGTAGAATCATAATAGCAGGTCAGCATTTAGTGAACATGGTAAAGAAAAAAAACAACTGTGGAATTGCACTTTTTTTGCAATCTCACAGCACTTGGATTTTTTTTTCCCGTTTTCCAGTACATGATGTGTTAAAACCAAGGGTGATGTTCAAAAGTACAACTTATCCTGCAAAAAACAAGCCCTCACATGGCCATTTTGACCGCAAAATAAAAAAGTTATGGCTTTGGGAAGAAGGGGAGCAAAAATAAAATTAAGGGGTTAATATATTGTAATCATTATATTATATAGCACGGTGTATTTACAATTGCTACAGGAGATAGCTATTATATCAGTCACATTCATGGTTGGACCCTAGAACTTTTAATAGAAATCTGTGTGTTAGTAGTTGAAGGTATTTATCTGCACAGTCTGAAGCTGTCCAATCAGTACTGACAGTTAGATAGTGTACAGTCATGACCAAAAGTTTTGAGAATGACACAAATATTAATTTTTACAAAGTCTACTGCTTCACTTTTTCTAATGGCAATTTGCATGTACTCCAGAATGTTATAAAGAGTGATCAGCTTAACAGCAATTACTTGCAAAGTCAATATTTGGCTAGAAAATGAACTTTATCCCCCAAAACACATTTCAATATCATTGCAGCCCTGCCTTAAAAGGACCAGCTAACCTCTTTTCAGTGATTGCTCCATTAACACAGGTGTGGGTGTTGATGAGGACATGGCTGGAGATCAATCTGTCATGATTAAGTAAGAATGACACCACTGGACACTTTAAAAGGAGGCTGGTGCTTGGCATCATTGTTATCTCTAAAGAAACACGTGCAGTCATCATTGCAATGCACAAAAGTGGCCTAACAGGGAAGAGTATCGCAGCTAGAAAGATTTCACCTCAGTCAACAATCTATCGCATCATCAAGAACTTCAAGGAGAGAGGTTCCATTGTTGCCAAAAAGGCTTCAGGACACCCAAGAAAGACCAGCAAGCGCCAGGACCGTCTTTAAAAGTGTTTCAGCTGCGGGATCGGGCTACCAGCAGTGCAGAGCTTGCTCAGGAATGGCAGCAGGCAGGTGTGAGTGCATCTGCACGCACTGTGAGGCGGAGACTCTTGGAGCAAGGCCTGGTCTCAAGGAGGGCAGCAAAGAAGCCACTTCTCTCCAGAAAAAACATCATGGACAGACTGATATTCTGCAAAAGGTACAGGCAGTGGACTGCTGAGGACTGGGGTAAAGTTATTTTCTCTGATGAATCCCCTTTTCGATTGTTTGGGACATCAGGAAAACGCCTCATTCGGAGAAGACAAGGTGAGCGCTACCACCAGTCTTGTCTCTTACCAACTGTTAAGCAACCTGAAACCATTCATGTGTGGGATTGCTTCTCAGCCAAGGGAATCGGCTCTCTCACAGTCTTGCCTAAAAACACAGCCATGAATAAAGAATGGTACCAGAATGTCCTCCAAGAGCAACTTCTCCCATCCCTCCAAGAGCAGTTTGGCGATCAACAATGCCTTTTCCAGCATGATGGAGCACCTTGCCATAAAGCAAAGGTGATAACTAAATGGCTCAGGGAACAAAACATAGAGATTTTGGGTCCATGGCCTGGAAACTCCCCAGATCTTAATCCCATTGAGAACTTGTGGTCAATCATCAAGATACGGGTGGACAAAGAAAAACCTAAAAATTCTGACAAAATGAAAGCATTGATTGTGCAAGAATGGACTGCTATCAGTCAGGATTTGGTCCAGAAGTTGATTGAGAGCATGCCAGGGAGAATTGCAGAGGTCCTGAAGAAGAAGGGTCAACACTGCAAATATTGACTTGCTGCATTAACTCATTCTAACTGTCAATATAAGCTTTTGTTACTCATATGTTTGCAATTATATTTCTGTCTGTGATAAAAAAAACATCTGTCAAACACACATAAAAACCAGAGGGCAGCAGATCATGTGAAAATATAATATTTGTGTCATTCTCAAAACTTTTGGCCATGACTGTAGGGTAACACCCAGATGTCAATTTATTCTTGCATTTCAAGAAGTAATAATGGAAGAGCAACACAACATAAAGTTCTAAAAAAAGATGATTTAGAATTACAATTCTATCTGAACATAATAGATGCTACTGCGCAGGCGCAGCCGTTGGGGCCATTTTGTTTGAAAAAAAAGTTCTTAAACAAAACTATATGTCTAAATAAAACGAAAATATGCATATTATCGCCGGTATTATGCTACAGCGCAGGCACCGCCGCAACCTGCCTGAGAAATGTGATTTTTTTTTCAAACCATATTACAGTTGTGCTAAAAAGTTTACATAGCCCACCAAAATTTTTGCTTTCTTGACCTTTTTTCAGAGAATATGAATGATAAAACCAAAGCTTTTTCTCCACTCATGGTTAGTGGTTGAGTGAAGCCATTTATTGTCAAACTACTGTGTTTTCTCTTTTTAAATCATAATGACTACCCAAAACATCCAAATGACCCTGATCAAAAATTAGTTCACATACCCTGGTGATTTTGGCCTGATAACATGCACAGAAGTTGACACAAATGGGTTTGAATGGCTACTAATGGTAACATCCTCACTTGTGACCTGTTTGCTTCGTAATCAGTGTGTGCATAAAAGCTGAGTGAGTTTATGTGATCCAGACAGACTCTTGCATCTTTCATCCAGCCACTGACTTTCTGGATTGTGAGTCATGGGGAAAGCAAAAGAATTGTCAACGGATCTATGGGAAAATATAGTTGAATGATATAAAACAGGAAAGGGATACAAAAAGATATCCAAAGAATTGATAATGCCGGTCAGCAGCGTTCAAACTGTGATTAACAAATGGAAAATCAGAGGCTCTGTAAAAACAAAACCAAGATCAGGTAAATCAACAAAAATTTTGTCCACAACTGCCAGGAAAATTGTTCGGGATGTAAAGAAAACCCCACAAATAACATCAGCTGAAATACTGCACTCTCTGAAAACTAGTGGTGTGGCTGTTTCAAAATGCACAATAAGGAGGCACTTGAAGAAAAGTGGGCTGCATGGTCGAGTCACAAGAAGAAAGCCACTACTGCACAAATTCAACAAAGTATCTCGCCTACAGTACGTAAAGCAGCAATAGACAAGCCTCAAAACTTCTGGAACAAAGTAATTTGGAGTGATGAGACCAAAATTGAACTTTTAGGCACAACCATAAATGTTACATTTGGAGAGAGGCCTATGATGAAAGGAACAAAAGTCCTACTGTAAAGCACGGAGATGGATCGCTGATGTTTTGGGGATGTGTGAGCTACAAAGGCACAGGAAACTTGGTCAAAGTTGAAGGAAAGATGAATGCAGTACGTTATCAGCAAATACTGGAGGCAAATTTGCAATCATAAGCACAGAAGCTGCGCATGGGACGTACTTGGACATTCCTATATGACAACGATCCAAAACACAAGGCCAAGTCGACCTGTCATTGGCTACAGCAGAACAAAGTGAAGGTTCTGGAGTGGCCATCTCAGTCTCCTGACCTCAATATCATTGACCACCCTGGGGAGATCTCAAGAGTGCAGTTCATGCTAGCCCAGGAATTTACAGGAACTGGAGGCTTTTTGCCAAGAAGAGTAGGCACCTTTACCATCTGAGAAAATAAAGAACCTCATCCACAAGTACCACAAAAGACTTCAAGCTGTCATTGATGTTAGAGGGGGCTATACATGGTATTAAGAAATGGGGTATGTGAACTTTTGATCAGAGTCATTTGCATATTTTGGGTTGTCATTATGATTTAAAAAGAGAAAACACAGTAGTTTGACAATAAATGGCTTCACCCAACCACCAACCATGAGTGGAGAAATAGTTTTGGTGTTATCATTCATATTCTCACACATACCAATGCTCACAAAATCAACAGACAGCCATGGCAAACCAGCCTGACCAAAGAACTGAGGCGAGCTTCCAGGGCTGCTGAGCAGAGATGGAAAAGATCCACTCCAATGAGGACTTCATCACATTCAAACAGTCCCTTACTACTTTCAAGACCACACTTGCTGCAGCAAAACAAACCTACTTCTCATCTCTCATATCCTCCCTGTCTCACAACCCTAAACAGTTATTCAACACCTTCAATTCTCTTCTCCGCCCTCCAGCAGCTCCTCCCTCCCCTCTCATCTCAGCCGAAGACTTTGCCTCATTTTCTAGGAGAAGATTGATAACATCAGACACAGTTTTGGTCAACAACCCCCAGAACCCTTCCTCCTAACTGCCCTGCCCTCCTCCTCCAAAACCAACTTCTCCATGCCTCAATCACACATATCCTCAAAAAGCCCTCTCTTGACCCAGCCTCTGTGTCTAGCTATCGCCCTATATCACTTCTCCCCTATGCCTCAAAACGAATGGAACAACACGTCCATCTTGAATTGTCCTCCCACCTCTCTTCTTGCTCCCTCCTCGACCACCTACAATCTGGCTTCCGGTCACACCACTCCACTGAAACTGCCCTAACTAAGGTCACCAATG
>JARQOD010000009.1:105927648-105951413 GCA_033576555.1 Oophaga sylvatica | reverse complement strand
TAGAAAGATGAGACAGTGAAAAATATAAAAAAACTTTACAGAGTATTTTTGAATTTAAGGGGACCCGTTTGATATTCTTACATATCTCTTTTAGTAAATACTTGTAGATTTAGAGTAGATTAACACAGTGCTGTTTTTAGTACATTTTTGACATAATTTTAGTTTGGCTTTAAAGGTCCAAGACATGATTATGTTTCCTTTTGGTGGTATCATTATTCATTTCTGTTCTTTAGAAATGTAATTCTTACACGAAATTGTTTTTCTGCACTTCTTATAAAGCAAATTACTAAAAAAAAAACATTTTCACACATGAATGATTGATTTTTCCTATTCTTGAACACCATTTTTATCATTTGGAAACAACTGTTCTTGAATTTGCATGTAGAAATTATTATTTTTACTAAACCTTCTTGTCGCTGCTTGATAATGCGGATAATTGCCCATTGTAAATTTTTTTGTGACTGGCTTCTTTAGAATCAGTAGGTTAAAACATAGGAAATATAAATATTTTTTCTCATAGATGACTGAGCAGGAATATTATCTTGGGTAAGGCTCCAGCACCTATTACTACCTATCATTGGGATCTAATTTACCTGTCTGTAGTTTTTACATTGGATAAAATATGGTATAAGAAAAGAATAGTTAATAAGTAATTCAACGAGACCGATTATCACGGGTGGCGTTGTTCACACTGGTCTTGATGAGGAAATGTGCTGGAGTCAGACGCTCCTGATTCATGAAAAAGGTTTAGTGTCTACATGAATCAGGAGCATCAGACGAGTGGCGTGCACCTTTTTACAAGTCCTACTCTACCCCCTTGATGAGCAGGGGTCACAACACCCCTGTCTGTCCCCAGTTCTGACAACTTTTTTCAGAGCGGGTGAAAATGGCATGAGAGTGCCAAAAATCACTGCTACAGTGTGTCAAGAGTGGGAAGAAGAGGGTTGCATTGACAATCCAACACAATGGGGAGCACTTTGAATACATTTTATAAGTGGTCACAAACTTGGGAAATAACTCATGAAAGAATAAAGTTAATTAAAACCAAGCCACCATTGTTTTTTCTTGTGAAATTCTCAATAAGTTTGATGTGTCACATGACCCTCTTCCCATTGGAAAAAATAAAGTTGGATCCAAAATAGCGGATTTCAAAATGGCTGCCATGGTCACCACCCATCTTGAAAAGTTTTCCCCTCCCATATACTAACTTTGCCACAAACAGGAAACTGATATCATCAACCATTCCCATTTTATTTAGGTGTATCCATATAAATGGCCCACCCTGTAGATGCCCAGGAAAGAAAATTCTTACACCGCTGCTCACCTGTTCCACCATCACAGCTCACGTTCTGGTGTTCTGCGCGTCCTCCTTGAGTATTACGTAATCTTCACTCTGCGCTGGGGCTTCCTGCACTGAGTAGGCCACAGACATCATGATGCACGTTGTGATGTCAAAAATGCGTAATGATGTCATCACATCACAACATGTGTCTCCACTACCAAGTCAATGCCTCATGTGACATGCAACATGTCGTAATGATATCACGACGCATGTGGCTGCGTCACCATGAGCTTCATGACATTATGGGCCAACCTAATGCAGAAAAATTTAACGCTAAGTAAATATGACAGAACAACCCAATTGGACATGCAGAGGACTGAATGCTTGGAGGAATGGACCCCGGAGTGTGGTGATTGGACTGATGATAAGTAGCAAGGTATTTTTTTCACCCCATGTTTATTATACTTTGTGGTCTGGGAAAATCCTAGATCATAATAAGAAACAATTATCTTGAATTGAATAATTTTTAATGAAAATTTTGGCAGATTCTCTCATCACTTAAAAATACAATTTAAATTCTACCTGTCATTTTTATCAAAATATGAAATAAATGCACATGCTTGTTTTTCTAGTGGTTCTTATTATGTCCATACCAGCTTTGGAGCACATACTTGGGTTAATTTCATATAAAGAGCCACTAAGCTACAGCACAGTTACCATTCATCCACTACTTTTCAGCTGTCACTGGTGTCGGCGGCGGCTGGAGCCGCCTAGTTACAGAGCCGCACAGCACCATTGACTGTATAGTGGCCACGGCGTGGTACTGCACTTCTACCCCTATTCAAATCAATAGAGGGTGGATTTGCAATACCTGGCCATGGCCACTATTACTTTGATGGAGCTGTGCTGTGCAGCTTTGTAAGTGAGCAATTCCCGGCTGCCACCGACACCAGGAACAGCTGATCGGTGGGGTAACCCAGTGTCGCACCACCACTGATCAGACATTGATGACCTATCTTAAGAATAGGCCATCCATGTTAAAGTTCCAGACAACCCCGTTAAGGATAATCCACCATAGAGGGTTTTTCTATTGACATAGAATTGTATGTGAATTGAAACCTGTCAAGGATTTTGATTGCACGTTGTGATATTGTATTCAATTTTATTTTAGAAAAAATTGCAGTTCCTTTTTATTTTGGTATTTATTTGTTATATTTACTTATATAGCACCATTAATTTCACAGTGCTTTACAGACATCGACACCCCAATCATCAGAAAATAGGCTCCTGAGAACAGGAGGGCCGCCCCTAAGCAGCTTCCGCTAAGTGAGAACATGACTACATTTCAACCACTTTTCATTTTAGGAGTATAATATGGAGATTCATTTTACAAGCTTTTTTTACCAAGCAATAAAAATAGAAAGAGCGGTGTCCATTCCGTAAGACTAGGCACATTACTTCTTATGACAAGCTATTGTCCTCACTTGATATGTGTCCAAATGCTCAAGACAGATTTCTGCTATAAAAATAAAAATTTAAAAATTTCTCGGTAATTATGCAGCACACAGCAATTTCACTCAACTTCGCCCAAGGTCAACAACAGTAACGCCAACAATCACTGTCTTTGTGCATTTCAAAATAGTGCGTGAAAATATTTATAATAAAAATCTCAACGAGACCAATGTGCTTACTTTACAAAATTGCCTAATTCTAGAAGAATAAGATTTACAATACAATGTCTTTCATTCACATTACTTAACAGTACTACACAATGGCAGATTCTTAACGATGGCAATCGTCCAGGGAATAATTAGTTTCAGTAAAACGACCACTGGTATCATCTCTGAAGTATAACACTATAGTCATCAAGAAACCAGTGTTAATGCTAGTTTTTGCTAAAATGTTAACTTTTATGTTATGATTATGATATTATGGGATTTATGTGAATTAATAAGAAGTAATAGTGTTATAGAATAACCCCTTTTTCACTAGAAAATTAAACTAATGATTGCTGATTGTGTGGTTACTAAACCTCCAGCAATTTGATGCGATCATCTCTAGAGCCTCAATTACGCTAGGGTCACACCACTGTATTTTCTCTTATTTGAGAAAATCGGGTTCATTGTGCTGATCAAACTTTGATCTGAGCTTGATAAGAGTGTAATTACAGTGTAAATCCGGTTTTGTAGGATGAGAAGATGGAAAAAATGTTTCTCCGCCTTCTCTATAGTCACTCCATAAAAATCACAGCACACTTGGATGTCATTCGAGTGTGGTCCAATGTTTTCCATGGACTCATTGACTTGCATCGCGGAGCGCAATCTGAATATTGGACACAAATTGTGCATGCTGCGATTTTTTTTCTTCGAATCAACTCTGTATAAGGAAAAAAATCGGACAGGTGCCTGGCCCCATAAAATAACCTTCGTACGAGTGCGATCTGTGTCAACACAGCACATGTCTTCTGATGAGCACAGGACCGAAATCCAAGTTGCCTGGATTTTCAGCTACGGGTGGATCGGTGCACCTAAATTAATAGACTATGTATAACTTAATATTTACAGCGAATTTATGGGGAAAACCATAGGCAATCAGGTGATTGATGTAGGTTTAGCTATAGAAACCACTGGAAATTAGCTGTTGTCATTGGGAGAAATTACGAGAGCAGAAATGCAGTATTACATGTACATGACACTCATTCAAATAAGTAGGTGACTATATAATGCATGGGGGGTGAAAAATCCACCAGAGTGGGGGCTGATCTTTTCAGAAGCTTTCCACTCTGGCTAATAGAGGGAGGTCACTAACAGAACAGTTTTTCTGTGTTGTTTTTAATGTATTATCATTGATGCATTTTATATTTATTTCACAGATGTATATTACCAGCACCATTAAAGCCAAAGGGACACGACTTGCAAAACCTGTTCTATGCCTGGGCTTAATGTGTCTGGCATTTATTACTGGAATAAACAGAGTGGCAGAATATCGGAATCATTGGTCAGATGTCATAGCTGGGTTTCTTATCGGAATATCGATATCCGTGTTTCTGGTATGTATCAAAAATCGTATGTAGTTAATTTCCTATATAAGTTGGAAAGGACATGTTTATTGCCAAGATCCTGCTGGAATTTCCTAGTAAAGGAGTGAGTTGGGGCAGTGTGGATGGTTCAGTAAGTATAACTTGTATGGTTGAGGCCTTTTAATGGAATCCCATATTTGCAAACAGTCACGATTCTGCTTGGGCAAAATGGTGAACCAAACTTAAAAAGTGCCATGGTTTATGCAAATTAGACTTTGAAAAAGATATTTAGGAATTTTGGGAGTGATTGAGAGCAGGTTCGGGGGCAATTCCAAAATGTCTTGGGTTAATCCAATTTATTTTGCTACTGAACCGCAAGAACAAGAACCTGTGCCGGACTCTACTCTTCAACTGGCAATAAGGAAATGGGGAATGGAAAAGTCGGTGAGAGGAGCTCTATTCTGTACTTGTTAACAGAACTTTAAAGGAGTTATCCAGTACTTTTATTATTTTTTTGTATGGAGCTAAGAACGAACAGGCACGTAATTTCTAACTACTTGCTGCATGGGAATGATCTTTGCCGCTGATTCACCTGCTTCATTTCACGTATTATCAGCAGAGCACCACCTCTTCTTCCATTCTGCTCTATCAACGGGGTGTTAGTGCAGATGTTATGTTGATTGACAGCCGGTTCCCTGCAGTTAGGTAGCAGGGAGTCGACTGTCAATCAGCATGACATCAGCAGAGATGCTTTGTCAATGTAGTAAAGCAGAAGAGAAGATGTCATTAGGAGTGGTCTTGACCACTCTGAGCTATCAGAGATTAGTGTTCAGCAGAACAGGCAGGTAGTTAGCAACAACCTTCCTGTTTGTTCTTAGCCCCATAGACTGAAATAGTAAAAGTCCTTTAATGGAGGGACCTTTGGTATGGCCCAGCTCTCTTCTATCGGTTCTACTTTTTAAAATTGAGACATATACATATGAAAGCTACAATAAGTTACAAAATGTTTGTCTTACACAGGTTGTGTGTGTGGTAAACAATTTTAAAGGACGGCAGGCAGAACAAGAAAAGTCTCCCATTGATAATTTGGCACAGATGCCGATGATCAGCATTCCTCGGGTAGAAAGCCCTTTGGAAAAGGTAAGTCTCTTGATGTTCTTCTTTTCATTTCATCTATATCTTTGAAAGTGAGTTTTTGATCTTATAACATAAAAATAGGTATTTGACACAAAAAAAAATCTAGTTGAAAGGATTTTCTTTTTATTAACTATTTCTTCAGCAAATATCACTGCCGTTGGCAAGCTGCTATAGCCCGTCTCTGCTGCGGCACAGAGCCAACCCAGTTTTTAGCAGCAGAGTAATTTCAGACAGACTGTCTGCCAGGGATCCACTCACTACACTGACTTTTGAATAGAGTTGTCAGACAGCTCATACCTAACAACTAGTCTCAATGTACTAAGATCTACAGCACAAAGTTGAGAATTAAGCAAGCTTGCAAATATTAAAAAAAAAAATGGATTTCCTTATTTTTACTTCTAATTTTAAGGCTATGAATCGTTTGTGATCTTTTTTTTATTTCTTTGAAGCATCTAAAATAAAAAAAGAAAATTAAACAATTTTGCAAAAAGTGTTGGTGTTGCTTCAATAGATCCAAGATAACACTGTGTGTCTCCATGGTGACAGACTACAAACTTACCCTATGTGTAGTCTGATGCTGCAGTCATGGGTTTCTCAACTTTTCCTACCCTCTCTCATGATGCTTATCGGCAGACAGTAAAAGCATGGGCAGAGGCTGTGAAGTAACACAGGACTGCTGGTATCTACTACATAATTTTCTTTTCTGTAGTGTGTAACCATGGAGACTTATAGTTTTGAAAAAGAACTGAGTACACAAAATTCTCCAATATGTTTTAATGAAGACAATTTACAATATGTCTATTTTTTTTACGTGTTTTAGCTCATTAGTCAATATGCAGGTATTGTTCACAGTAAATTTAAGCAAACAACTTTAAAATACTTTTGCTTTCATGTATTGTGTATGACTGTACATTAAAGGAGTTGTTGTTTTTTTTTTCATTTAATGAATATGCTAATGTAGTACAGAATATATGTAGACAGGAATATGGAGTCCATTTAGGTGATAATGTCTAATTTTTTATTTTAGCACCATATTGGGTCAATTAGCAAATTCATCAAATGTAGTTTATAACATTCAACCTGCATCAGATTTGTGGTTGAAAATTGTTGCATACCAGTAATTTGTTGAAAAAAATATTTTTTTAATCTCATTTTTTGTTTTCCATACCATCTTTTTTTTAACCCCTTGCAGCCAATTTTAATTTTTCCACTTTTATTATTTCATCCCATTCTTCCAAGATACAAACTTTTACGCCAGAATTCTGGTATAAAAAAGTTTTAAAAAGTCACCATTTTTTTGCGTAGCGTGAGGCTGCACAAAATTGTTTCAACTGTTGAACATTTCACATAATTTTCGCCCATTTCCGACAAAGTGGACGGGGATGTGACAGGGCATGGTGACTACGGCTCATAAAGTTCATGATGTGCGGCCTCATTCTATACTCCACAAATCTCACTCAAGTTCTGAGCTGGAGTAAGATTGGTGGTGAGATTCACACAGCTGCATTGTCATGGGTGTATCGCCACGAGGATCGTCGCGATTACACACTCTGACTTCTCACAGCTGAGTTGCTGTTTCTTTGTGTTTGGTAATGAGGGAGTTAATTTTACCTAGCTCTTTGCTAAGACTAGGTCCAGCCTCGCCCGGCTGCTTTTGATTATGTTCTAATTAGATTCCTTCATATACCTGCCAGTCTGCTTGTTAGATGCCGGTGAAAGCATTCATGTAGTCTAGCAGACTGGATCAGTTCTGAGAATACTTAAGCTAAGAGCTCATTAGTTGTTTTTACTCTTACAGCTTATAGTTTATCTCTGAGACCTTAGGTGTTCCTACTGTGTGTGAGTGTTGTATGTAAGACTTTATTTACTTTATTTCTTGTCTTTCTTGTATGTCTTTCTGTTCATTAACCGTTACCTGTTCATTCCCTTTGGTGGTAATCAGGGTCCTTCTTAGGACTAGATTACAGTTGGCAGGGATTGATAGGAGACAGGGTTTACGCTGGTGGCCTGGACCTCTGTACCTTTAACAGTACCTCCAGGTAGAGGGATTAGTTAGGACCCCAGTTTAGGGTCAGCATAGACCCCGGTCACCCTCTAGCCGGAGACAGTGTATAACGGATTCCGTATTGACCCACTGGACATTGTCAGGTAATTCTATGTTATCATATATCTATGCGCATGTTATATAGGATGTTGCCCTTTTGATATAGATTACTGACATCACATATATATATATCTGCTATACAGCGTGACATTCATACACCACTTCGTGCCAGACTTTACTCACTAAGAGGTGAGCACCTCAGGTGGCTCAAAATCAATCCCACACCCAAGTTGATGTGAAACCCCGTCTTGATGAATTGATATTGCCATATAAAAGCTTGTTTTTCATTGGCTGAGTTGTAGATATGAATGACACAATTAATTTTACCATGTAACGTACTGAAAAACAGTAAAATATCTCAAAAACAGGGGATATTCCAAAAAACAAATAACCCATTGTTTTGTGGATTATGTTAAAAAAGATTAGTGAGCAGTAAAAATGATCTGATGACTTGATTTTCCAGGTGAGAACGATTATTGTGAAACCAAACTTATATAGTTTTTGAAATAATAAATTAGTTTTAAAAACTTCTGAACTGTGTTGAAAAAAAATACTTTTTTTTCTATTGATGAAGCTATATGAGGACTTGTACAACTTTAGATCACTTTTTGTATCTTTTTTTAAAGAGGTTCGCTAAATAAAAAAAATGGCAATTCTGATGTTTAGAATTGGTCTTTTTGTGATGTTTATCATTTGGTTTAAGTAGGTTTTTTATATTCATAGATTGTACTTAAGCCAAATATGATTTTTTCAATGTATTTATTTTGTAAGTTAGAAAAAGTTTTTTTTTTCCATTATTTTTTCAATATTTCTTTTTTACCTTTTAAAGGGGTGTCTACTACTAAGACAACCCCATTCTTGAGCTAAATGTTTGGCCTCAATAAAATAAAAAAGTCTATTCTCACCTCCCTTGCTTGCACGTTCCAGCAGTATTCGCGCTTGTGGTCCCGGGGCTCTCGTATGGTTGTTGTGGCATGTGAGCTTGGCACCCAATCAGCGCTGGCTTCCATGTCTCTGCCTTCATATGAAATGAACATGAAAAGGAAGTTTGTGCTGTTACTGATCTTTGACTTCCTCTTCTTGTTAAAATCTTTACAAGGCAGGGACAGTAACGCCATCGCTGATTGGGCGCCAGGCTCACGTGTCCCAAAAACTACACCAGAGCCTGGAATGCGAGTGCCAACACTGCTGGAACGGTGCCAGCAAAGGAGGTCAGTATATGCCTTTTTATTTTATTGGGGCCAAACAGTTAGATCAAGAAGGGGTTGTCCTAGTAGGGGACAACCCCTTTAATTTCTTTTTACATATTTTTAGCCCCTATCATTACCCTCAGAGGACTTGTTATTACAGTACTTTGTTAATTTGACTACATACTGTAATATCAACCTCACATACCAGAATGACTCCAGTGGAGGGCCTTCAATAGGCCATGGAAGTGGCAGTTGTTGTTCATACAGATGCCTTCCAATCTAGAATCACCTATATCCCATTGTCAGAGATTGATATCTCAGGTTTCAAACAGCAGAGATTAAGGGAAGAGTCAGTTGGCCGTTTAACTCAGACGAGGATCGCAAAGCAATGCTCGGACTGGCTAGCAGCTCTACCAAACCCGAACATGACAGCGTGTATTTCTATGCATCTCTCACGTTTGGGTCAGGAGAGCTGATAGCCAGTTTGAGAATTGCGTTGCAATATTCGTCCGAGCTATAAGGCTGTCTTTACGGTTGGCTCTTCCCTAAGGCTAGCTCTTGTCAGTGGTCGTATAGGTAGGTGCTAGCTGTGTAATTCAGCTGGCGACCTCCGTTTATGCAGACAGCATAGATTTTTTAGCCTGCTATGTACACCCATACCATAGATGTGACTTACATTTACATCAAACGTTAGTAAGTGGTTAAAAATGGGTGCGTTAAAGCAGAAAGAATTGGGGCCTTTTTTATAACCCAAAAAACTTACTATCAATTTGACTTTCAGAGATACACTGAAATTATTAATATGCAAGACACTCTTAATATATTATAAGCATATTACAAAAGCGCACCTTAGAAAAAGACTGGTGTACAAAATGCCATACTAATACACTCCTTCAAAGTTATTTAATTTAATTAGTATTGATTTATTTGCGCTGATAGAATTTCTGTGTTTCCCACATCTCTTTCCCATCACACAATCACTGACTCGTTATCTAGATGTTGTGATTTATCCTTTTTTTTTTTTTTGCTTTAACACTATATTAGTTGTAAATTAATTTATTAGGCTGTAACATAAAGAATTATCTCAATTTTGGGGACCTGATGTTGCACCATAAATACTTTTGCTCTACAAAAGATTGTTTCTGTAGGGTATAAAATTAACAGCAGACAGTATGTGAATGGCAAGACCTTTAGAGAACTCATTATTATTTCAATATCACTCATGTTATCTGGAGCATGAAATTATTTTAGCAAACACAAAAATTGCTGCAGAAAAGCATAAAATTATTATCAGTAACTTAAACGAAATTCATATCTACATCAGTTGAAATTCTGCCGTTTGGACTGGGCCCAATTTTGCAGCAATAAATGTGCCATATTTACATTTATTTGTATTACTATTAGCAGTCCTTCATCCCAGCAGCTATTTATTTGGCTTCATAAATATGTTATTAATAAATATCACAGACCTGTTTAAAAGTAATTATCATTATATGAATGAACAAGGGTTGACGGGATTGTTCACTTTGACCAATTCATTTTTGTTAGTGCGCAGTCAGACAGCCATACAAATCGGACCGAGATCGAACATAAATTCACAGATTGGCTGGTGGCTCTCCCAAACCGAGCGTAACAACTGCATAGAAGTACATGAAGCTGTCACGCACAGGTCGGGAGAGCCGACAGCCAGTCCGCACACTGTGTTTCAATCTCGGTCTGGTTTATACAGCCGTCTAACAGCGCCCTTAAAAGGGTTCATTGATAATATGGTGATACAGGATATTCTGCTGCTAGAACCTCAAGCAATCAACGCTAGTCTAGGTGGCAAATGTACAATTTGCCTGCCACCACAGGTGACATGAAGCATGATACACTTCTCATTAAAATCAATGCTTTATCCTTGCAATGGATATACAGTTAGGTCCATAAATATTTGGACAGAGACAACATTTATCTAATTTTGGTTCTAGACATTACCACAATGAATTTGAAACAAAACAATTCAGATGCAGTTGAAGTTCAGACTTTCAGCTTTCATTTGAGGGTATCCACATTAAAATTGGATGAAGGGTTTAGGAGTTTCAGCTCCTTAACATGTGCCACCCTGTTTTTAAAGGGACCAAAAGTAATTTAACAAATGACTCCAAGGCTATTTCATGGACAGGTGTGGGCAATCCCTTTGTTATGTCATTCTCAATTAAGCAGATGAAAGGGCCGGAGTTGATTGAGGTGTGGTGTTTGCATTTGGAAGGTTTTGCTGTGAAGGAAACATGTGGTCACAGGAGCTCTCCATGCAGGTGAAACAAGCCATCCTTAAGCTGCAAGAACAGAAAAAAAACCCATCCAAGAAATTGCTACAACATTAGAAGTGGCAAAATCTACAATTTGGTACATCCTGAGAAAGAAAGAAAGCACTGGTGAACTCATCAATCCAAAAAGACCTGGGAGCCCACGGAAGACAACAGTGGTGGATGATCGCCGCATACTTTCTTTGGTGAAGAAGAACCCGTTCACAACATCAACTGAAGTCCAGAACACTCTCAGTGAAGTAGGTGTATCTGTCTCTAAGTCAACAGTAAAGAGAAGACTCCATGAAAGTAAATACAAAGGGTTCACATCTAGATGCAAACCATTCATCAATTCCAAAAATAGACAGGCCAGAGTTAAATTTGCTGAAAAACACCTCCAGAAGCCAGCTCAGTTCTGGAAAAGTATTCTATGGACAGATGAGACAAAGATCAACCTGTACCAGAATGATGGGAAGCCAAAAGTTTGGAGAAGAAAGGGAACGGCACATGATCCAAGGCACACCACATCCTCTGTAAAACATGGTGGAGGCAACGTGATGGCATGGCCATGCATGGCTTTCAATGGCACTGGGTCACTTGTGTTTATTGATGACATAACAGCAGACAAGAGTAGCCGGATGAATTCTGAAGTGTACTGGGATATACTTTCAGCCCAGATTCAGCCAAATGCTGCAAACTTGATTGGACGGCGCTTCATAGTACAGATGGATAATGACCCCAAGCATACAGCCAAAGCTACACAGGAGTTCATGAGTGCAAAAAAGTGGAACATTCTTCAATGGCCAAGTCAATCACCAGATCTTAACCCAATTGAGCATGCATTTCACTTGCTCAAATCCAGACTTAAGAGGGAAAGACCCACAAACAAGCAAGACCTGAAGGCTGCGGCTGTAAAGGCCTGGCAAAGCATTAAGAAGGAGGAAACCCAGCGTTTGGTGATGTCCATGGGTTCCAGACTTAAGGCAGTGCCTCCAAAGGATTCTCCACAAAATTTTGAAAATAAAAATATTTTGTTTGGGTTATGTTTATTTGTCCAATTACTTTTGACCTCCTAAAATGTGGAGTGTTTGTAAAGAAATGTGTACAATTCCTACATTTTCTAACACATATTTTTGTTCAACCCTTCAAATTAAACGTTACAATCTGCACTTGAATTCTGTTGTAGAGGTTTCATTTCAAATCCAATGTGGTGGCATGCAGAGCCCAACTCGCGAAAATTGTGTCACTGTCCAAATATTTCTGGCCCTGACTGTATTTGCTGAGTCCTGCAAAGAGGTGGTCTGTACTACTGTTCTCTGTCTAATAGATGAGAGTCATTAAATGGGTCTCCAACCTATTTTCTAAATCAATCAATAACTTAATAGAAAAATCAATGTCTTCATTAAAGTACCCTACCCTACCCTTTCCTAGTGTATCCTCACCCATCCCTGTAGACTGTGAGCTCTCGCGGGCAGGGTCCTCTCTCCTTCTGTACTTGTGTGTCCCTTGTCTAGCCCATGTTTATTGTACCTGTCTATATTTTCCCTTTTCATATGTAAAGCGCCATGGAATAATTGGCGCTATATAAATGTGTAATAATAATAATAATAATAAAAGTACCAGTTCAGAGGGTTATTATTATTTCAGAGCTTGAGTGGTGCTACTAATCTAAGTTCCCTGATCCTAGTCTTATACTTATCACCTGCTATCTCCAGCTCTTCCCGGCACCGTTCCTGTCCTGCACGACATCTTGCTACCTCAACATCTGACTGACCGGAAGTCAGAGGTATCGGTCACGAGCTCTCAATATAAGTCTATGAGAGCCTTGTTCTGACCTCGTTCTTGATCTCATAGACTTACAATAAGTTGTGCTTTATGGATCACGCGGCAAATACTGGAGTGATTCGTCAGGTCACCGACAGCAGAGGACCAACTGGAGCGTGAACAGCTGAAGATGGTGGCTGGTAGGTATAAGGCTAGGCTTAGGGTTGGGAACTAAGTGCATTCAAGCACTGCATTATAAAAAGCGATGGAGTGATGCTTTAAGCAGCTGCATTTAAGCTCACATACACCGCATTGCTCTGTAGAATGTCTGTCCAGCAGACGCTGCTCTATGAGCCGCTGTTGAGCTGATTACTCTTATCAGTGGAATATACCCTTTTGCTTTATGTCTCATATACCAATAATTTTACGGTGTGAGGCATAAGCAAATGGCGGATGATGCTAGTGTGAGATGAGAATGCGCTAAGAAGAGTGCGCAAAGGTGAGTGGGGAGCAAATTTAGTAGGCTCATCCCTTTGATAGCATGCTAACCAGTGGCCAGGCAGCTGAGGATATGGCCAACAAGGAGAATACTCAAGCCACTATGAGCAGGGTGAGGGAAGGAGAAAAGTTGGGGCAACTAGTGACAAGCGAACGTGCTCGGATATGGTGTTATCCTGATTGCTCGGATTGCTCGGATGCTATCCAAGTATCTTGGGCGTGCTCGAGTAATATGTTCAAGTTCCCATGGCTGCATGTCTCGCAGCTGTTAGACAGTCACGAGACATGCAGCCACGGAGACTCAAACATATTACTCGATCACGCCAAAGATACCCGGATAGCACCTCAGCATGCTCGGATAACACTATATCCAAGCATGTTCGCTCATCACTAGTAACAACGCAAATTGTTATTAGCATCTGTTCAGATTGCATTGCAACCTACTGTGGATCCCGCCACCTTTTTCTGTCTGCTGCTTCATCATCTGCCCTACGACTGAATTATGGCAATATTTTCACAAAACTGTGAACTGATGACTATAGTTTTGTGGGCCAGTCTTGTTGTAGAGTTTGCTGGAGTAAGACGCACCAAATTAATTAAGAGGCACATTTTACAGCTCCTGTGCCACAGAGACTGAAATGTACCACAGCAAAAATTATAGTGAATTTGTCTAGACAGGGCCACTAGACCGTGCCCCTCCTATTAAGCTCTACCCTCTTTTCAAAAAGTTGGCGGAGCTGGCATAAAAATGGCAAAAGCTGCAAAAGTTCAATTTGTTTCATCAATTGTTTTGCATCAATTTCTAGTGCAAACTGTTTGATAAATCAAGCTCAACATCTTTTCTGATATTCAAAAGACCCATAATAAAAATCACACAGAATTATTCCACATGGCTGTAACACTTTTGCTGGATTTTCCAACACTAGTTGAGTATATTATTCATCACAGTAATTGTAGATTTACTCTCACCTTGCATTCATGTTGTTTGAGGTCTCAGATCCGCATGCAAATTAATATGCATGAGAGTGTTTCTCTTTGGTCTTTTTAATTTAATGTACTAAAGGCAAATTGTTTTTTTTTCTCCTTATGCAGTCCAAATTATACATACCCTCACGTAGCCTTTCAAACATTGAGTCAATAGATGTAGTTTCTCCATGGCAACCGCAGAGAGCGGAGTACTGTGCTTCTGTTCCTTTGCAATCAACCAACCTACGTGTGTAATTGGTCTACCTAACCTATCCCATTAGTGCCCTCTGAACATTCCGTGAATTCAGTGGGTTGATGCACTCACTTTGCATTATTTACACAATCAATGTTTTATAATTCTATGATACCAACCTCCTTGATGGGCATAGGGCCAAGAAAATTATGATCATTGAATGAATTGACTGCTGATTTTCATTACAAGTATACCAGCCGACAGGAAAACACTTTGTTGCAGTAATACCATAAATTAGTTTATTTTTTTGTTTGTTCTAGTAATACAATTATAAATGGACTGTATTGGGGAATTGCACACATATTATTCAAGTATTGCAATTTATTATATACAATGATTGCACATAAGGGCAAGGGAATTTTGTAATCAGCCTTAATACATAAACTTGGTCAGCCCCAACCATCTAAAGGAAAGGCTACTGACTGTAAAAACCTGGTGTAGAAGAGCTACTCTAAATGTAATGGAGTAATATTTCTTTAAGGTGGAGTTAATGGATGGGCTTAAAGGGGTTGTACCAAGTTTAGAAGTTAGCCTCTATCCTAAGGTTAGAGGATAACTTCCCAATCACTATGGATACAACCACTGGGACCCACACCAATCCCAAGAGCCAGGGCTTTGAAGAGCAACGTTTGAATGGAATGGTGCACGATCATGCACCCCTATTCTACATTCATTCTAAATAAGAGTTCCAAAGATCATCCAAAAGCTGTGCTCAGCTATCTGTAATGCTCCCATTAAGTATAAGCAGAGATGCGAATGATTGACCACTCTTCCATTCACATGGGAATCTTCAGAACCCCAATTCTAGGGATCATTGGTGATCCCAGCGATTGAACACCCAATGATTAGGAAATTATTCCCTAATCTATGGATAGGGGTAATTTACGAACTTGGTATAACCCCTTTAAGGGTGATATATGAAAAGAGTCAAGGGGGTGAATACTTTAGCAACCCACTGTGTGTATGTATTTATATATACAGTGATGAGCAAAAGGGAAACAATGTTTTGAACTTTTTACTTTTAGGCTCTATGTCTCACCATCCTCTATTGATTCGAAGGTGAGACTACCATCATTTTATAGACAATCATCTTGACTATCTCATACATAAATTTGACTTGCAACTATTTAGCATATGATTAGTTATGCAGATTATTGTCTTGTCACTGAATTGTTACTGTTTTGCTACTAAAAATCTATATTTTAATATTAATTTTGTTAGTATTTTGTAAATCCACCCATGGCTTTCAACACTGCCTGAATAATAATAATAATAATCTTTATTTATATAGCGCCAACATATTCCGTAGCGCTTTACAGTTTAACAGTTTCAAAACACAAGTCATAAGTAACAAAGTTAACAATACAATAATTAAAGCAAAATAAGCCGCCCCTGCTCGTGAGAGCTTACAATCTACAATGAGGTGGGGGAGATACAAAGTACATGTGTGTATATACAATGGTGCATTTACAATGATGGTCCAGCCATCTTGAGGGAGTGAGGGATGGATGGAGATAGTGAATGGGCTCCACATACAAACTTACACATAGAATGACTTTGATTAGTGAATGTGATAGGCCGCTCTGAACAGATGTGTTTTGAGGGAGCGCCTGAAACCATGTAAATTGTGGATAGTCCTAATTTCTTGCGGTAGAGCATTCCAGAGGATTGGCGCAGCGCGGGAACGTCTTGGAGTCGGGAGTGGGAGGTACGGATTAGTGCAGAGGTTAGTCGAAAGTCGTTTGCAGAGCGCAGCAGTCGGTTAGGCCGATAGATAGAAATGAGGGAGGAGATGTAGGGGGGTGCTGCACTGTGGAGAGCTTTGTGGGTGAGAACCAGTACTTTGAATTGGATCCTATAATGATGAATCCTGAATCCTTCTGGGCTGCTCTTGAACAGATTTAAGCATGTCTGGACCGAATTCTGATCCCAGATCTCTTCTACACATTCCCAAAGTTGGTGCATATTGATTGAATCATTTGGGTATGTATACAGACAGGTGCTGGTAGTGGGGGACTCAATTATTAGGGGAACAGATAGGGCAATCTGTCACAAAGACAGGGATCGTCGAACAGTGTGCTGCCTACCTGGCGCTCGAGTCCGACACATCGCTGATCGGGTTGACAGATTACTGGGAGGGGCTGGTGAGGACCCAGCGGTCATGGTGCACATTGGCACAAATGACAAAGTTAGAGGCAGGTGGAAGGTCCTTAAAGATGATTTCAGGGAATTAGGCTGCAAGCTTAAAGCAAGGACCTCCAACGTGGTATTTTCTGAAATACTGCCGGTACCACGTGCCACACCAGAGAGGCAACGGGAGATTAGGGAGGTTAATAAGTGGCTCAAGAATTGGTGTAGGAAGGAGGGGTTTGGGTTCCTGGAGAACTGGGCCGACTTCTCAGTTGGCTACAGGTTCTATGCTAGGGACGGGCTGCACCTCAATGGGAGGGTGCAGCTGTGCTGGGGGAGAAAATGGCTAGAAGGTTGGAGGAGTCTTTAAACTAGGGACTGGGGGGAGGGTATTTATTTTATAGGAGGGGAAGGCAGTACAGATAGAGACCTGGGCACAAATAATGAAATTGGGGGTGGGGGTGGCATGGGGGGTGGGGTTAGAACAGTTAATAATTTAAGAAAGAATAGAGGTTCAGAGAGATACATAAAGTGCATGTATACTAATGCTAGAAGCCTCACCAACAAAATGGCGGAATTAGAATTAATTTTGTTGGAACATAATTATGACATGGTGGGGATATCTGAGACTTGGCTGGATGAGAGCCACGACTGGGCGGTTAATTTACAGGGCTATAGTCTGTTTAGAAATGACCGTAAAAATAAGCGAGGTGGGGGTGTGTGTTTATATGTAAAATCATCCTTAAAACCCATCCTGCGTGATATCTGTGAATCTAATGAAGATGTAGAGTCTCTGTGGGTGAGATTAGGGGAGGGGGGAAAAATAATAAATTATTGATAGGGGTTTGTTATAAGTCTCCTAAAATAATGGAAGCAACAGAGAATATCCTCGTAAAGCAAATAGATGAAGCAGCGACTCAAGGAGAAGTCATTATTATGGGGGACTTCAACTACCCTGAAATACATTGGGGAACAGAAACCTGCAGTTCCAGCAAAGGTAATAAGTTTTTGGCAACTATGAGAGACAATTACCTTTCACAACTAGTTCAGGACCCAACAAGAGGGGGGGCACTGCTAGACCTAATATTATCCAACAGGCCAGACCGCATATCAAATATAAGGGTTGGGGGTCACTTGGGTAATAGTGATCACAAAATAATAAGCTTTCATGTATCCTTTAATAAGATGTGTAGTCGAGGGTTACAAGGACACTAAACTTCAGGAAGGCAAATTTCCAACGGATGAGAGATGATCTTCGTGCAATAAACTGGGACGATATCCTGAGACATAAAAATACACAAAGAAAATGGGAGACGTTTATTAGTATCCTGAATAGGACCTGTGCACAGTATATACCCTATGGGAATAAACATGCTAGAATTAGGAGGAAACCACTATGGCTAAATAGAGCTGTAAGGGGCGCAATAAGGGACAAAAAGAAAGCGTTTAGGGAATTAAAGCAAGTAGGTAGTGAAGAGGCATTAAATAAATACAGAAGACTGAATAAATTCTGTAAAAAGCAAATCAAGACAGCAAAGATTGAGGCAGAGAGACTCATTGCCAGAGAAAGTAAAAATAACCCCAAAATATTCTTTAACTACATAAATAGCAAGAAACTAAAAAATGATAGTGTTGGTCCCCTTAAAAATAGTCTGGGTGAAATGGTGGATGAGGATGAGGAAAAAGCCAATATGCTAAATGACTTTTTTTCAACTGTATTTACACAAGAAAATCCCATGACAGATAACATGATCATAGATAAAAAAAATTTCTCCATTAAATGTCACATGCTTAACCCAGCAGGAAGTACGGCGGCGTCTAAAAATCACTAAAGTTGACAAATCCCCGGGTCCGGATGGGATACACCCCCGAGTACTGCAGGAATTAAGTACAGTTATAGATAGACCATTATTTTTAATCTTTAAAGATTCCATAATAACTGGGTCTGTACCACAGGACTGGCGTATAGCAAATGTGGTGCCAATATTCAAAAAGGGGGCAAAAACTGAACCTGGAAATTATAGGCCAGTGAGCTTAACATCTACTGTGGGTAAAATCCTGGAGGGTTTTTTAAGGGATACTATATTGGAGTATCTGAAGCTGAATAACCTCATGACACAGTATCAGCATGGGTTTACGAGGGACCGTTCTTGTCAGACTAATCTGATAAGCTTTTATGAAGGGGTAAGTTCAGGACTGGACCAAGGGAATGCAGTGGACGTGGTGTTCATGGACTTCTCAAAAGCTTTTGATACAGTGCCACACAAAAGGTTGATACATAAAATGAGAACAATGGGGATAGGGGAAAATATGTGTAAGTGGGTTAAGAACTGGCTCATGGATAGGAAACAAAGGGTAGTTATTAATGGAGCACACTCGGACTGGGTCACGGTTAGCAGTGGGGTACCACAGGGTCAGTATTGGGGCCACTTCTCTTTAACATATTTATTAATGACCTTGTAGGGGGCATACAGAGTAGTATTTCAATATTTGCAGATGACACTAAACTCTGCAGGGTAATAAATACAGAGGAGGATAATTTTATATTACAGGAGGATTTATGTAAACTAGAAGCTTGGGCTGATAAATGGCAAATGAGCTTTAATGGGGATAAATGTAAGGTCATGCACTTGGGTAGAACAAATAAGATGTATAATTATGTGCTTAATTGTAAAACACTGGGCAAAGCTGTCACTGAAAAAGACTTGGGTGTATGGGTGGACGACAAACTCACATTTAGTGGCCAATGTCAGGCAGCTGCTGCCAAGGCAAATAAAATAATGGGATGCATTAGACGAGGCATAGATGCTCATGAGGAGAACATAATTTTACCTCTATACAAGTCACTGGTGCGACCACACTTAGAATACTGTGTGCAGTTCTGGTCTCCGGTGTATAAGAAAGACATAGCTGAACTGGAGCGGGTGCAGAGAAGAGCGACCAAGGTTATTAGAGAACTGGGGGGTCTGCAATACCAAGACAGGTTATTACACTTGGGGTTATTTAGTTTGGAAAAACGTAGGCTTAGGGGTGATCTTATTACAATGTACAAATATATGAGGGGACAGTACAAAGACCTTTCTAATGATCTTTTTACTCTTAGACCTGTGACGGGGACGAGGGGGCATCCTCTACGTCTGGAGGAAAGAAGGTTTAGCCATAATCACAGATGCAGATTCTTTACTGTAAGAGCAGTGAGACTATGGAACTCTCTGCCGTCTAATGTTGTAATGAGTGATTCCTTACTAAAATTTAAGAGGGGACTGGATGCCTTTCTTGAAAAGTATAATATTACAGGCTATATTCACTAGTTTCCTAGATACAGCGTTGATCCAGGGATCTAGTCTGATTGCCGTATGTGGAGTCGGGAAGGAATTTTTTTCCCCAATGTGAAGCTTACTGTTTGCCACTTGGGGTTTTTTTTGCCTTCCTCTGGATCAACATGTTAGGGCAGGTTAGGATAGGATATGGGTTGAACTAGATGGACTTAAAGTCTTCCTTCAACCTTAATAACTATGTTACTATGTTACTATGTTACAGTATTTTTTTTTTCAACCTCTACCCACAAGTGTTCGATTGGGTTGAGGTCTGAGGACCATGGGGGGCAATCCAGCACCTCTATTTCATTATCATTGAACCAGTTCTTTGTCAATCTCGACTTTTTCTTCGAGTCTTTGTTCGGCTGGAGCACAATGTCATCCTTTTCCTACCCATAGTACTCGAGTGTACGAAGTAACTCATCTTTTAGCATACTCGTATATAGCTCATCATTGAGACCACACTCGATTCTGGTCACATATCCATCACCTTTGTCTTTGAAGCAACCTCATATCATTAGGCTTCCTCCATCGAACTTGACAGTTCCTTCAATTTCTAAATCCCTTAGCCTCTTTTTCCCTAGTTTCTGCCAGACCTATTTGCACCTATCAGAGTCTAATATATTGACTTTGTCTTATCCCTCCAAATCACCCATTTTCAATTTTCTTCTGTCCACTTTCCATAGTTTTTTACAAACTGAAGCTGACACTTCTTATGGTGATAGTGAAGTTAAGGCTTCTTCACCTTTTTTCAGTCCACCATTCCAGACATGTGTAATGTGCATTGCATGGTGCCTGCATGGATGTCTGTGATATCATTACTAAAAAGCATATGAGCTACCTCCATTGCTGTGTTGGTCGCGCCAAAACTGATAGAACTTATGATGAGCCAACTTGTTGACGTTGATATTTTGACTGACATCTACCTCTTGGCTTTTGAATAAATGGACTGACTTAATTTCGTATTCTTCCAACTGTCATGACACTCTCATGATGCAATTAGTCAATTTTCTTGTCATAGAGACCGCTATCAATGAGCTGGATGATGATGTTTCTCTTTTCTTAAGAAAGCTTCTTTATGGCTGAACCTGAGAACACCAGCCCCAATGTCATTTTTTTACATTATTAATTTAAATAATTAAAAATTACAGCTTGGGGATCCCTCTATTTTTGATAACCAGCCATGCTGAAGAAGACAGCTGGGGTTGCATCCCCCAGCTGTCAGTTTTGCCTGGCTGGTTATAAAAAATACAAGGGAACCCCATGTCATTTTTGGGGGGTTCCCCCATTTTAATAATCAGGAAATACTAAGTATACAGCTGTGAGCTGATATTAATAGCCTGGGAACTTTTATGAATATTATCTCTTTCCTAGAATATTAACATCAGCCCCCAGCTGACAACTTACCCTCAGCTGTTTATGAAAACTATGGGGGACACCACTCTGTTTTCTTCATTTTTTTAATTTATTAACAAGTACAGAAAAAATACACACCCAAGGTAACCTTAGTTTACAGCCTTCAGGTATTCCAGCAGATGGAAACTTAGGTAAACTTAAAATGTCCTTCAAAGTTTCATATGAGGTTTCCGGGCCTCGCAGGTGCTGGGAGACCCGGAGGCTTTGAACTCTGTTACCTAAGTTCCAGCCACTGGGTCTCACAGTAGCTCCAGTGCTGGACTGTTGAATGCCGGAGTGCCAAGTGCTGAACTCATGGCCGTTCATCAGTCCGGCACTGGCACTTGAAAAGCAAGAGAAACAGCTGCTATGAACCAAGTGACATTACTGTTCTTGTTGACAATTAAAAAAGTAATTGAAAAAAGCATGGGGCTCACCCGTAATTTTTATAATCAGCAGAGGTAAAGCCGACAGCTGGGGGCTGATGTTGATATTTTTTAAAAGAGGCAATATTCATAAAGATGCCCAGGCTATTAATATCAGCTCACAACTGTATACTTAGCCTTTCCTGGTTATTAAAATGAGGGATTCTCCCAAAAAAATGATGTAGTATCCCCCTATATTTAATAACAAGTAAAGACTAGGCAGACAGCTGCAGGCTGATATTAATAGCCTAGGAAGGGGCCATGGATATTGGTCCTTCCCAGACTAAAAACATCAGCTCTCAGCCACCCCAGAAATGACACATCTATAAGATGAACCAAATCTGTCACTTAGCCTTGCTCTTCCCACTTGCTCTGGTGTGCTGGCAAGTGGGGTGACAGTTGGGAGGTTGTTTTCACCTTTGTATTGTCAGGTGACACCAAGCCCAGAGGTTAGTAATGGAAAGGCATCTATATGATGCCCCCATTACTAACCCCATAGTCATATTCCATAAAAAATTACACACACACAGAATAAAGTCTTTTAATTGAAAGAATGAAACAGACTCCTTTAATGAATCTAAATTAATCCATACTCATGAAATTGCCCAGTCCACATAAGCCAATGTCTCCTGTAACAATTTAAAATAATGAACAATATTCCTCACCTGTCCGCAGAAAAGATAATAATCCATTTGTCCCGTGACGGGTCTAGCTCTGCTACATTTAGATGACAGGCAGCATTTTTGCATGATGCAACTATACAGACTGCCATTTAGCAGAGACACTGAGCAAAGTGTGCTACCACTGCTCAGTGTCTCACAGTGAACTCCTATGACCTGACTGAGGTCACCGCGAGCATGGGAAAGTTCTCAAGCTCACAGTGCCATTAGAAAGGTCCTGGGAGTTCCGAGCCAATGAACTCAGTTCAACTCACTGACGTCAGCATGAGTGCCATTACAACTTTTCCCATGGCGCTCACGTCGACATCAGTGAGTTGAACTGAGTTCATTGTGAACTCCCAGGACCTTTCTGATGGCACCGCATGCGTGAGAAATTTCTCACGCTAGTGGTGATTTCAGTCATGTCATAGAAGTTCACCTCCAGACACTGAGCAGCAGTAGCACACGCTTCTCAGTGTCTCTGTGTAAGGTTCTGTGTACATGTTCCTGAAACTCAGTTTATTCGTCAGCCATTTTACTTTCTGTCTTGCTGCAGCTATCTTGCCCTCAGTCAAAATGGAGTTTCCAGCTTGCATGTTCCCGCCCTGATTCTCTCCTTTTGCTTCTTAAGCAGCCACAGCTGAGCAATCAGTGCTTCAGAATCTAGCCTGCAGTGAACCTGTGACCCGACTCCTAAAGCCTTGGACCTTGTACTCCAGCTATTCCTACTGAGGAACTCTGAAGCACTTGTGGACCCTGAACCCTGCTCTTTGAAAGACCCACGTTTGCATGGACTTACGGTAACAGAGAAGAAGATCCTGAACCTGTTGTGGAGAGTGATTGCTGAGCTTAGATTGCTCTGGCCTGCTGTGTCTCCTGCTTCTGTGTCTGCAAACTGTGTGACTATTTTTGCCAACTTGTATGAAGTAATACAAGACTTTCTATATCAAACCTGTGTCTCATGTGTTTTCATCGCACCCAAGCACAAGACGCTATATGAACTGTACTACATACATTACAAGATTCTGAAGCCAAAACGTTAGTGTCTGCTGGGTCTGGAAAGGCTGTGTCTGCTATAACTGTGGATATCGGATTTCCGATTGTACTTTCTGTGATGACAGTGGTTGTGACTTCTCACAACCATTCCAGATGTCCGGGTGAACTTTCTGTGATGATAGTGGTTGTGACTTCTCACAACCATTCCAGGTGAGCAGTTCCCTTAATTTTTTTTCTCTCTGCAGTGTTACCACAGGTAAACACTATTGCTTTTTTTTTCTCCTCTCCTCTTCTTCCAGTACTCCTGTCTTAAAAGATCTGGAAAATGGAGGCCCGCATAAA
>JARQOD010000009.1:105829942-105927548 GCA_033576555.1 Oophaga sylvatica | reverse complement strand
ATAAGATATGAGAGAGGGAGAGAGGACCCCGCTGACCATAAGACGTAAGAGAGGAAGAGAGGACCCTCTGAACATAAGAGGGGAAAGAGGGTGAGAAGGAGACAGGGAGAGAGGGAGAGATGGGAAGAGGGGAGTGGTGAGAGAGGAAAGGGGAGAGGGGAGGAAGGCCAATCTGACCATAAGAGCTTACACTCTACAGTTGGGAGGAACTTACACAGGGAATCTTGACATAGAAAACTGCTCTGCCGAACAAAGTGTGCTCCACTGGGAACCAGTGACCTGTGATGGGCCAGGTACTGAGCACCTCTATACAAGGTATGATAATTAGAGATGAGCAAATATGTTCGGAAACGATTGTCGAATCCGAATTTACCATATTCGTGCCATATTGGTACCCTATTCGTGCCGAATTTATGTTTAAAGATCGATAGTTTCCGAACATATTTGCTCTTTTCTACTCCCATTGACTCCAATGGCGTTCAGCTGTGTTCGGTGAATATTACAAAAAAATATTCACCGGCGATAGTAATCCGAACCGAATATTAAAAAATTCTCTCAACTCTAATGATAAAATCCGCTAGACTTCATAGCTGTAGGGCATTATGGGAAAGCCTTGCGGTAACACAAGTGAAGTTATCCCACTCTCTAATTTTTCATCAGTGTGGAAAATGGTATTGGGCAAGTTGTTTTTTTTTGTGAACCGTAACTCTTAGAATGTTCATGTTCATGTGAAACAGATAATTTCAGGAAATTTGACTAAACCAGATTCTCTGCAGAACCATGTGCTTCCACCACTTATGTGTCTATCACTAAACCTTCACCCCTTATGTTTAAACCAATGCTTGGACTTTCTTGGCATGGATGCCCGGTCAGTTGGATTACTAGATGATTAGATGTCAGGCTGAATTACTGCATGTAATTTTGCTGAAATGACTGTGTACATAACTGGAAAGAAACAAAGACTTGGCGTTTCTCAATGATGCGGCCAATGTCCACTAGATGCTGCTGTTGTATCAAGATCCTTCGTATTCCCACCTAACAATGACTAATTTACCTTTGATACATGTATGTATATAATTAGGTATTTCAAGAAATGAAGTGAGTTTACAATTGCTAATTGGACATTTCTAATGAGCTGGATTTCAGTTAAAGATCACCCAACGCAATCTGACAAACTTTCATAACTATAATCATTTCACACTCACCTCCGCCCTTCATTCAACTGTATATATATATTTTTTTGTGTGTGTCCTTTCCTGTTATTTACGTTGTGCTTTTGCTAAGTGCAACTTTTTTTTCTAACTTGAAATCCTTTTGTTTTTCTAGCATGGCTCTGTCGCGCTGTAAATTATAATGAAAATGATTGCGGCATTGTGATCGAGGGCAGGTTAATTCGAATACCTTTTTATTAACAAAGGCTGAACAATGTAAAATTAGTTGACAAAGGAACAGAGTTTAGCAGCAAACAGATGTAGATCTGGAATAAACATGCTTTATCTATTTATACCGGTAGGGCTCGATTTTTTTTTCTTGTGACATAGCAACAAACTTTCAATGTTCGTGAATGTCTAAGTGGAATCTTCAATATGTGTTATTTTCCATTGTTCCTTCTATATTAAGAGCACTCACAATGCATTTTGTCAGTGAAATATGCTTTTTTTGTCTTATGGTGGCCATAGACATAACATTAATAATAAAACTATTACTAGAATAATCAATCAGAGGGTAGTTAAGGGGATTGTCCCACCTTAAGCCCCCTTACACAATAGATTAATGCAGATTTTGACAGGTTCGGACAACATTCTTATGTGTATAGGGACCTAGGACAATTGATTGTCGGAGGACTAAGACGTTCAGAATTCAGCATGTCAGATTCCAGACTGCTGATCCTTTTGTTCCCTGAGGATAGGCTTCACCAGATATGTTTGGTGCCAGCTTTCTCATAGAGATTACTAGGCCAAATAAGTGCCCCTGTGTATGGGAAAGATGTTTGAGAGATGGCTGTCGGCCAATCTAATGTGTATGGTGGGCTTGAGAAGCAAAGTCTGAAGTGACTGCAAACTGTCGAAGTGGTGGACACATTGTCATGATTCCACTATATTCCCCATGCGAGTGACCGGTCACGTGGCGGCATACTTGCAATTTGCATACTTGTGGTCACACGCCGACTAGACTCATTCAGCTTCTCTCAATAGAAGAGAATTGGGAGAAGCGCAGGAGTCTTGTTGAGAAGTGAGCCGAAGTATGTAAATTACATACATACGGAGACAAGACCGGCCACTCGCACGGGGAACACAGGTGAATTGTGATGGTGTGCACATTATACTCTGTTACGATTTGGCAGTCTGGAATTTCCTAGAACAGACAAATCCTTTACGTTCTCTTACTGCCAAGTGTCAGAGGTTGGACGAGAAAGCCAATCTGTTTTGTCCAGGGGATTTAGGCACTGGACTATGGTAGTAAACTGAATCTTTGTCCTGGGTAAGAGAGCCTGGCCATCAATGTCAGATAGGAAAAGCTTCACCCACTGTGAACGTTACTGATCGCTAGAAGAAACTGGTGGTAGTGTTAGAAAATTCTGATGTCTCTTGATGGCTGTTTTCTGAGGATGCTTGGAATTACCATTATTTATTATACTTTGCTTATATAGAGCCATCACATTATCCAGTACTTTACAGATATCATAATCTATATTCCCTATCAGTATGTTTTTGGAGTGTGGGAGGAAACCGGAGCACCCGGAGGAAACCCACGCCAACACAGGGAGAAGATGCAAGCTCCTTGCAGATGTTGGCCTTGGTGGGATTTGAACCCAAGACCCCAGCGCTGCAAAGCAACAGTGCAAACCAGTCACTGAGTGAATGAGAGTGATCTACAGTGGTATAAAAAAACTATAAAAGCAATATTCACCTCCACGAGTCCTACTCTGGACTCTTTTATTCTGTATCAACAGACAGGATTGTTTTCGGTAACATGAACAACCTGGAAAGGAAAGAATTAAAATAACATACTAATGAGATCAACAAGCCCAATTACAGATATATCCTTAGAGGGTGGTATTTCGCTTGGCTAATCACTGGCTAAGATGGGAACTGCTGGGAGTAGAGAGTAGAAAGTAGATACCAGCAGGAACTAGATAAGCATTGCAATGGGAGTAGTGGTGGATTGGCGGAAGTGAGTTTTGCTTCTTTTTTTTAAGCCAGAGACAGTTAAATAAAAATTGATCAGCTGTACAAACCCTTTTAAGTGATAAAATTACTTGTGAATTGTGCAATTTTGTCCTGCCAAGTATAAGACTTATCAATAGAAAAAAAGAGAAAAAAACTGTCTGTCTATCTGACTGGCTGGTTGACCATGAGCTGGTGGACATTTCTTTATGATCAGCTTTAGATAGTCCAAAATAGGGGCCGTGTGGCAAAGTTCCCCCTGTTCCTTGACAGTTTAGTAGAAGCCTGTTCTCTTTGTTATCACTGTGAATAATGGACAGAGATGGAGAAACCCTATTGTTTGGTAGAAAAGTAATAGTGAATGAGGCCGATTCATCTCCTGGGGAATCATCGGAACAGACAACATCTCAATGTCTGATATTTGTGTAATTGTAGGTGGAGCAATAAGATATCAGATAGAAATATTACTAGGTGTTCCCTATTATTTGAAAACATGTAGCAGTCTCCGAGTGAAAGGGAAAATGTCATAAAAAATAACTTATTGTTTAAGAGGAAATTGTCAGCTTGGAAACACTTGATATTGCTATATAGATGTGTGGGGAGACATTCAGGATAGTTTGTATTTTATCCATTGAAATCTCTGCTCATTCTGGGCTCATAGGTCAAGTGGGCGGTCCCAATCAGTGACAGTCATGTCGGTATGAGAGATGAGCGTTTTTTTTTTAATTCAAATTTGACGGCTTCACCGAACCTTACCCAAAGATTTGATTTGCTGCAAATAAATCACAATCGCAATGGTAATGCTTCAGCAGCGTGGGAAATGGTGTTGGACAAGTTTTATTTTTTTGTGAATCATGAATCAAATCTAAAAGTGTTTGAATTCACTTGGAACACAAATTTTAGAAAATTTAGAACAATTTGCTCATCTCTAGTCTGTGTCAACACTTACATAGGGAACAGGCTTGGACTGGCCCACAGGAGAACAGGAGAATTCTCCGGTGGGCCATCACCATCTTATATGAGCAGTACTTGCCACTATACACTTGAATCACTATGTACAGACACAGGCGGCATCTTACTCATTTAACAATCTACCCCGTTCATTGTTATATAAATTTGTGATTGTGGATAATGTCACATTTGCATGTAGCTAAAAAGTGGAGCCCTAGAATTGGTTACTGGTGGGCCTTTGGCACTCAGTCAGACACTGATAGGGAGAAAATCACTGATTAGTAGAAGAACCTCTTAACGGCAAAGACAAGAAATAATAGAAATAACGGTGAAACCACAAGTTATACCTTTCCTACCAACCTAAATTTCTATCTATTTTCTCCTTCTCTGCAACATGGTGCCCACAAACTATATGGTATGTTAATTGGGACAGATTTGCTATAGATCAAGTACTTTCTTAAAGGGGTGTTCTTAAGTTTAAACCGTATCCATCTTCAATGGGATAGGGTATAACTTTCTGATTGATGGAGGCCGACCGGCTGAAGAGCCCCGGTTTAATGGAGAGGAGGGCAGTCGGGTGTGCGCATGATCGACCTCTGCTCCATTTAGCCTGGGCTCTTCAGAGTTCTAATCCTAAGATGATCGATGGAGGCAACGGCGGTCGGACACCCAGTGATCAGACAGATATCACCTATGCTTTATGCTTTGAATAGGAGATAACTTTCAAACTTGAGAACACACCTTTTAACTACTTTTTTTTTAAGAATGCTTGCTGATGTTTTCGTTATTTTTTTTTATACCACTACTGTAAGTCATATCTCTGAATGTTCAGGCAAGATGGGCAGCTCACATAATTATACACAGAAAATAAAATTAAAAATTCTACATTCTGAAAATAAAACAGACAATAAAGACAATAAAATGTAGAATGAGTATGCCTATCTACCTGATTTTAGTTTAAAAAAAAATAAATATAGTCACTTTAACCCCTTCTCACAGAGGCCACTTTTCATCTGTGTGCTTTATTTCCAACTCCCCTTTTTTCCATCCTCTGCACCCCAGTAAATTATTACAATGCAACTTTGTCATTTTTTTTTGTGGTTTCATTTTTAACGACATTCATTTTGACAGTGAAAATGACCTGGCAACAAAATTCTTCAGGATGGAACCATTAAGGAGATACCTAGCTTGTATAGCTTTTTATATATATTTTTATAGTTAAAAAAATTAATAACTTTGTAAAAAAAATGTTGGTTTTGTGTCAAAATTTTCTGAGAGCCATCTCTTTTACTTTTCTGTCTAGCCGCATGAGGAGCTTGTTTTAACATTCGTTCCTCTTCGGTACCATTGTTGGACTACTTGTACTCTCTTATCCGCTTAGTCGAGTACGACTCTTCGTCATTCTATTGGTCATCGCTAACTAGGCAGTTCTTTCCTGCGTTGTTTTTTTCAGTTCAAACACCAAAAATTTTCTGAAAAAGAACAGGGGTCAAAAGCTAAATAACCAAAAGACGTAAAAAAACCCTAAAAATTATTACTGTATAGATAAATGTTTAAAAAAATGTTTACAGTCCCAATTTCAAAATATATGCCGTGTTGCACGAATGCCACCGATGGGGAGTGGAGGCGCCATTTTCGTTTTAATTTAGAGTACCATCCCCCACAGCAAGGCGGGGTGAATTTTGAAGTTGGAGAATAGGGTCAGTTACTTCACTCTATATCTTCATTATTTTGGAATCCCTACTGTGATACCTAACATGCATGCAACATTGCATATATTTTAACATAGGGAGTGTAAAAATATTTTTTAAAATTTATCAATGAAGTATTCATTTTTAGCTTTTTTTTCTCTTTTGATTCTTTTTCATTCAGTTCACCAAAGGTCATTCTCAAGTTTCTTTTGATGATGGCGATCCAGGAAGTTCTTGGACATCCTCTTCTTCTTCTGTCACTGACTGATCAAAGCATGAAGTCTTTCATTAATGACTGACTCCACATAATGTGCCCAAAATAAGATAATGTTTGTTTGGTTATCTTAACTTTTTGGCTTGACTTGGTCCAAGATATCTCTGTTGGTGATCCTTGCTACTTGTACTAAACAGGAAAAATAACAATCTCTACCAAAGCTTAGCTACAAGCTGTCCATCATAGGAGCACAAAGATGGCAGTGACAGGGATCAGAGGTTAACAGCTGCGTGTAAATGAATTTGACATAACTCCGGTCAATGCTAGAAGCAGGTGCTGGCTGTATGAAACAGCTAGCATATGCCCTGTAGAGAATAGACTCAGCTCCTGAGCCTTCTCCACCACCAAAACCAAATTGTCACTGGTGTGTCAATCGTGATAGACAGTCATCCTGGATCCAGCTGTAGAAGGTCTTTGCATTTAGCTCAAGCCCCTTCTTGATTTTTCCATCTCTGTTATGGAGCGATACCCTTCTCCCGCTAGGACCCAATAGTTACCTCCATCTTCTGCTGCTAATTACACACCTATGCTGAAGGTTTAAATACATTCAATTGCGGCAGCATGGTGTCGGTGTTAGCTTATTGTCATGGTCGGTTTGTGTCGGACCTTCTGGGGTTAATTTCTGTGGCCTCACTCTAATGGGGGAGGGCTTTTTATAGCTGTGCTCAGGCGTTCCCCGCTGTCAATTATACTTTTGCCCTTGGCTTAGTTAAGTGACCCCCGTGAGTTGTGCTGCGTGCCTGTTTTTCTGACTGATTACCTGCTTTTGACCCAGTCTATTGCTTGTTGTGTTCTTGCCTGTTGATTCGGTATTGTGTCTGTTCTCCTGGTTTCTGACTTTGGCTATGTCCCTGGATATCCTTCTGTCTAATCCCTTGGTATGTCTGCTTTCCATATGGTTGTGACCCTTGGCCCGTCCCTGATATTCCTCCTGTCTAGCGCTCATCGGCGCTTCTGTTTGTGCCATACCTGCTTGTAGGGTCCTTATTTCGGCTAGCATCTCTCTCTGCTCCTGCTCCCTCTGGGAGAGCTGCAGCTGGCTCCCACCCCTTGGTAGTCACATGGCGCAGGTCCTGCTAGTACACAGTTGAGAGGACATGCTCCTCTCCCTAGGGACTCCGGTTAGCCCCTGCAGCAGTGCGGATTTTTCAGGGTCCAGACATTGACTGATGTCAGTTCTGGATATCCTGATACTTATAATTGCCTCAGTTTTGTTGGAAGCTTTAATAGACAGTTAGTGCCTTTCCCCGAGGACCCTTGGAGAATTTCTGGCAGGACATCTCAGTTGTCTTTGCAAGCTAAGTGTTTTTCCACCTTTTGTCTTCCCTCCTAGTCTTTAGTTTTAGTGGGGACTGACAATTGTATACCCCGTCCTCTCCGTATGTCGGGCCTATTGCTATGGTCAGGCAGGGATTAGGTTCCTGCTCGGCAATAGGTGCAGACTTATATAGGCATGTTTAGGGCAGACAGGGTGATTTTAGATCTGCCTAGGGGTCTCCACTTCTCTCTTCCCTAGTGTTTGGGCTCCCCCTTCACTCTTCCCATTGTTGTGCACTTACTTGTCTTTCACCAAATGTGATACAAATATAGGACATACCAACCCATCCTATGTTTCGAAAGAGTTTAAAATATACTGCACTCCTATGCAATTGATAGCATCAGAGACCCTTGAGTGCCCTTAGGTGAAACAGTCGCAGTGTCTCCGTGTCTCCCCAGCTCTTATAGCATATAGCATAAAAATCTGGTTCACCACAGGTTCTGCCATGCACCGCAGTCAATAGCATCTTCCCAGGTTTGCTTTTACTGACGCTAACACAGCACATTATAATATCATAAAACATTATGCCATCCCTTCTACAAAGACGGTGAAAAAAAGCATAATATTATATTTGAAAACCTTACATTTCCTTTATTATTTTCTTTATTGTTATTTGTGTATTATAGAATGTACTCACGTACTCCAAAAAGAAGCAAATGTGATTGCAGCAAATAATCTGATTGTTATCTTCTTTGAGATGCTAAGGGTACAGTATGATGATATAGTTGTACATTCAGCTTTCATCTGTAACCTTTGAAATAAATTGGAATATCCTCTCCCTCTACTTTAGCACAAATACTCACACACACACACTGGGAGATCATAAACAATAATTCCAGAAAGGTCACTCATACAGGACGAGCTTGCAGCTTACAGCAATGATTGCACATGACTATTAAAAGGTCAGGTTTTGTGAATCATATTTTTTTTTTGTATTAAAAACATATTGCAGGTAACATCGCTGTGTTTCAGCTAAATTCACATTTAGAATATTAATTTAGCCAGATTTCTATTTTACAGATAGTAATTCAGCAGAGATAGCATGGGCTGTGTAATAATGCATTGTATAAATGGGGAATGTGTTGTCAGAAAATAACCCATTGTTGAAATCAGGTTTTTATGTTTTTTTTTTTCAATTCTAAATGTTTTTCTTATTTTTCATATCACAATCATATTAACTAAATAAACAATCTTGCAATTTTCACACTGGCTACTAAAAGAGGTAATCAGATCATGCAAAATTTGAGTTTGCTTGTTCGCTCAAATTTTTTCGGGAAATGCGATTTGCAGAGAAGTTAGGGATCATTCAGACATCAGTTATTTTTCATCAGTGTTTAAGTGCCATAACCAGGAGTGGAACATACAGAGAAAAGCTATAGTTGAAAGATTGACATCTGTTCTGTGTTTTGGAGACACTCCCACTCTTGGTTGTGGCATACAAATACTGATGAAAAATCACTGATGTCTGAATGAGCCTTAATTCTCTGTGAATTTATAGTCCCTTATTATGCTCTGGGATCTCTCCAAAAACCACAAAGAATAATAAATAGAAGATGTAAAAATACAAAAAAATTGCATCTTCTTATCACCACTTCACACTACTCCGGTATGGTTCTGTGTAAGCGCGTGTAAGGTTATGACTAAAGATGAGCGAATTTGTTCGGATTTTGTCTCTGAATCTGATTTTGACATATTCGAGCCATATTCGAACACTATTCGTGCTGAATGTATGTCTTATGATTGGTTTCGAACATATATGGTAATTTTTAGTCCCATTGAATCTAATGACGTTTGGCTGTGTTCGAAGAATATTGCAAAAACAATATTTGAGTCTGATCGAATTCGGAACCGAATCTGAACAACAGTCATGACTAGAGATGAGCAATTTGTTCGGATTTTGGCCTCGAACCTGATTTTGACATATTCATGCCATATTCGAACACTATTTGTGCCGAATGTATGTCTTTTGATCGGTTCTGAACATATTCGGTAATTTCTACTTCCATTGACTCTAATGACATCCGGCTGTGTTCGACGAATATTGCAAAAAAATATTCGATTCTAATCATATTCGGAACCGAATCTGAACAAATTCGCTTATCTCTAGTCATGATGTCATAACATGTGCCATACTCAGAACCATCCAAAAGTTCATCAGAGCTGGAAGTCCCAGCCTAGCGTGATGAGGCCTGAAGATTCACCAATGATGAATGGACAAGTGACAGTGAGGAGCAGAGGGGCTACAGAGGCAAGCGGTAGCGCAGATGCAGGCAAGCGTAATTTCGATCCAACGAAAATATCCAAGGAATATCGCTGTATGACCGAGTTTGATGTGATATTTGGATGTTACTCACTCATGCAAGTCGATGAGTTTGTGGAAATCATCGGACTGTACTTGCATAACAACTGAGTGCAATCCGATTTCCTCTGACTGATAGAATGGACAAATTTTATTCTCCATCATCTCCTCATCCTAGAGAATTGGATCATACTCTGACCAAACTCAGAACATTCAGTTCTACTGAAATATATTTGCTCATCCTTGGCCACTAAGCCTAATTCAAGACTCTTGTTCTTCAAGTTGACATCAGCAGCAACAGAACCTTAGGAGCTTCTAATCTGAGCAGGCATCAATACGGGCAATAGTCATTGTAATCATGGGAAAGGATGCAGGTGATATGGGACATCTCCTATTAGCAATGGTGGATTTTGTGCTATCTACGGTATTTAAAGGTGCTAATTACTATACATAGAGGTTGGTTTTAATTCTGTCTGTGATGATAAGGAGAAAAAGAGATTTTGGAACAACATCATTTAGATTACTTACAGGTGGGTGCGAAGCCTCCAGACAAATATCCAGTTTGTTTCAAAGCAAAAAAACAATAGAAGGCAGCACTCCAAGCAAGACAATAATAAGGTTTTTTTTAACCTTCCTCAAGGCTTGAGGAAGGTTCTATGAAATGATATATTGCTATTTGGGCTTAATAAAGTCCTTTTTTTTTTCAATTTATTTTTGTTTTGCTTGGAGTACTGCCTTCTATTGTTTTTGTGATGATAAGGAGACACCTGAAAAGTCATCTGTACTGAACAGAGTTTCAGTCTAGATTTCTCAGTACCAGTGTAGGGAGATGGACATATTGCTCCCGTCCCTCTTGAAGAAAAGAATGTTGTTGTAATTTGAATTGTGATGTGCATTAAATATGTTAATAATGTTGATAACGTGAATTGCCTGTCAGTAGGGATAGCAAGAGTTAATGTTTGGGACTAGCACAGAGTGGGAGGAACTAAGTTGAGGGGAGAGTGACAGTTTCTTTATAGTGAATCAGGTAGGAAATGGAATGCATAGAGAAAGGACCTAAAATCCAATGGAGCAGTGCCACATCATTTGGTGTCCCTAATGTTAACGGAGACTGAAGGTAAGTGATAGCATGATCTGGAGTGGAGCAGTAAAGAGGGAGAGTAGCTGAGAGACAGAGTAATTCTCTGGAGACAGGTCCTGGGAGAAGATGCTTAGCAGTAAGGCCCAGAGTTTATAACTCCTGAACATAACGGGCCTAGACAGGACTGAAAATGCAAGACGAATAGAGTGCCATGGGTGGTAGTTCCACAGCGTCAACATTAGAGAAGATAATTACCTGCCATACTGGCACCATAGCTCCTCTAAGGGGAAAGAAGACATGGAACTGCAGGTTCAGTAAAGGACTGTTGCTAAGGTGAACTTTATTGTTGAGCTAGGTAGTGTTGAAGCAGTGAGAAGCAGTGAACACAGAAAGCAAGTCAATAGAGTAGAGAGGAAGAAATTAAAACTGTGTGCAAAACCTGCTATCTTCTGCATACCAAGTTCCCGTTCAGTAAAAAGTCAATTTTTGAATGGTGGTGTCCCTGATTGAACTGTGAAAATTCTGGCCCTGGCAAACTAGCGTCATCGGTTACATGTGGCCTGCAAGAGCGTAGAGCCCTCACAGCACAATTCCACACACCCAGCCAGGAAACCCATTTTTATGGAATGTGTCGGGGCATACGAGATAAGTACCTCACCCACAACTACCGCCCTGCGCCACATTACACAAGCCACCCACACAATACATTTTGAAGACTGCTCAAAACTTACTGAAGGACATTATAAAACAACTAAAGTGAAATTTTGTTTGTGGTGGCACTGGCTCTGAAGTCCACATGAAAGGCTCCTTTGCCACATAGGAAGATGCCAGTATTTCAAACAGCATATTTTGGGTTCTTTTTCAAACAGGTGCTCTTGAGCTTCCAAATACATCTTTTTGACGAAGTATGTGAACCATATAAATACACATACCCATAAAACCTTTGTGAATATATACATATAGTATATTAGTTATAAATATATATAAAAAACTCTGTATAGTCACGTCCTGGCAATTCATTCATAGTTACTAATAAAGAACCTTTCCAATTAGGTAATGAATGAAGATCATTCTATTGTATAATTTAATGCGTGACTGGTACAAACAATTATTAATTATTAATAACTAGCTCCATAATCTCATCTGTTTACTTAATATCATTGTCACCAGCTTTGGCTCTAGGTGCACGGCATATTTTATTTCTAATTAAAACCGAATAAAAGCTTCCTGCTGACATCATCTGCTCTAATTGTATTTAATATGAAATAATCTCCATGCTTAAGAGTTGTAAGCGTTTCCTTGATTTTATATTTAGAAGAACGAAGTTCCAGCTGTTGGGGTCCCCTGCATTACATTACCTGTGTGGGTTTGTTGTGTCTTAAATTGTGTTATAATTGTTTCCGCATGTGAAAAAATATGTAAAGGCTCCATGCTAAACAGAATATGTTATCAGGACGTATATTCGTATTTACAGTTAAACATGTCATTGGGGATCATGAGGCAATGTTACGCGGAGTTTACAACTCTACACACTCAAATTTCATTAGACATATGGTAGTTAATATTTTATTATTTTCCAGAAGCTCTTTAGGCAAATCAGACAGATGAACAGAACAGTCGCAATCAATAGACCTTTTTAAAGGGATTGCATCGTCTTCAGGCTTCAGGAGTTCTTAATTCCCCGGCCGACTCCCAGCTTTCTTCTTGCCTGCGGTTTTGCGCTCTTGCTTGATTGGCAGCTCAGACCAGCATCATGGTTGCACCAAAGAAAAAATGTATAGACAACATCAGCTTCACCACAAAACCGCAGGCAATATCAGCATAGTTTCAAGAATGGTGCTCGGGTGTCTCGAGGCATCTCCGGTATCTCCAACAAACAAAAAGAGATGAACCGAGTAGGAGTAATCCAGAAGCAAAACATATTCAAAAGTCTAATGCATTTCAATCCATTAAAGATAGGTTAATGCATTACAAACGAGTAAAAAATGGGGTTCCACAAGTAGAAACCTTATGCGTTGTGAATATACAAATCTTTACACATAGGTATGACTTATGAGTAAGGACTTGTACATAACGTGCCAGGCTTTGTCTTTTGAAACCCCATTTTTTGGCTCATTTTAATATTCATACCCTGTAAACTTTTATACATTTTTTCACAATACAGCCACAACGTCCAAGCAAAGTGGATGTGATTTCAAGAAAATCCATGCGGGCACCTTCAGAAAATAAGCTAAAAAAAAAAAAACAGAACAAAAAATATGTAGCATTTATGCTATGTGTGAACACAGCCTCAGCGTTACATTTTTATTACATTTTTTTATGGGTTTAATGGAGAAAAAAATAAATCATGCAATTTTCTTATGTCATTTACCAATCATCATAAATAATCTGATCACTGTATTGTACAGGTTGTTATGATTACGGGAACACCAAATATGTCCATGTTATTTGCTGATTTGTGACTATTTTTTAAAAAGGCGCATTAAAAATTACATTATTGTAGTTGTTTTCTTTTTTTTGTAATTTTGTAGGAAAAAAAAAGTTCACTTATTTTTTATTTTCCATCTAGAATTCAGGGGCATATTGTAAAAATACGCTACTATATGGAGATGTATCCCTATATACTAGTACAGTACAATCTGCCTGTTGGGTCAGAGCCTGCAATGCAGCTTCAAGTGTACAAAAGTCTACCAGTCATGTCTGTGGTAAATTTGGTTCGTAGCTGCAGTTGCTGTTTGCTATGGTGTAGGTTGTGGGTTTGATTTCTGCAGAGTAGTGATGAGCGAGCGTGCTGGGATAAGGAGTTAACTGACCATGCTCAGGTGCTAATCAAGTGTCTTCAGTGTGCTCAAAAAATATGTTTGAGTGCCTGCAGCTGCAAGTCTTGTGACTGTTTGACAGCCGCAACACATGCAGGGATTGCCTGTTTGTTAGGCAATCCCTGGATGTGTTGCGGCTGTCAAACAGCCGTGAGACATGTGGGGACTCAAAATTATTTTTTGAGCTTGCTGAAGGCACTCGGATAGCAACCGAGCATGCTCTGATAACACCTTATTTGATCACGTTCACTCATCACTACTGGACAGACCAGATCTTAGTAAAAGAAGGGAAATGTATTAATTAATGTACGTGTATAAAAAACAGTGGTGCCGGCACTGCCCCCGAAGAGCTACTGAAGTGATGGAGATGCAGAGAAAAGACATTGCATGGAGAGAGAAGTGAATATTTGAAGTCGGGACAAAGGCCTGACATGCTGACACAGCAGGACTGCCTCTTCAAATCAGAACAGTCCTTCTGAATCTGGGACAGTTGGTAGATATAAAGTTACATACTGTATCATTGAAGGGAACCTGTCATGTTTCCAAACGCTGTTACCCTGCAGATGTGTGATTAAGCTACATGTTAATAGCGTTTTAAAGCTGTGTGACACACGCACTGAAAGCCCGGCTCCTGGGAGGAAATCAACTTTATTCCTCCCGGCAGTCTCCGGATTTCAGTCATAGTGGCACAGCTGACGCAGTTTTAGTCATGCTCAATGCATAGTGAGCGGCAGCTGTAAGCACGCACTGACACTGGCAGCTTGCTTAACATTGCATTAGTGCTGAGCTGGCTGTCAGTTCTGGGGTGTGGTTTAAGCCACATCCCTCTATGTTCTGAGTGGTTACTGAAGCTGCGCCGGCCGCGCCTCCATGACTGAAAGCTGGAAGCTGCTGGGAAGAATAAAGTTCCTTCCGCCCAGTAGCCGGGCTTTCAGTGCGTCCACAGCACAGCTTTAGAATGCCATTAACCTGTAGAATAACCTCATATGTGCTGCTTTACAGCATTTTTTTAAACAACAGATTTTCTAATGCATTCTGAACCCAAAGTCCACCATAGCCCTTTAACTGACCCTCTTATCATCTGTCTCTACGCTCCGGTCCCAGGCAGTGGCTCTCAGCTACTACAATATTAATAAACCTCACATAGGTTGAGGAGAGTCAGCTAATCACAGTATTTTATATATAATGATAGCAGGACTCAGACACAATTGAACTGGAATAACAGCATAAATATATCATTATGGAAACACAGTGGTCCCAGATTTTCCACTACGGCTTCTGATGGCAGGTGTTCTGTGTTGTCCTCCCTGTTATAGAATAATTAGGAAAACATCAGTTAAATTACATTAATCCATCCAGAGCTATTTAATTCTGCTGGACAGAGTATACCGCTGTGTATAAATGGTTTATAATAATGGTATGAGCGATATACTGTGGGAATATTAATAAAAAGTGCTTACTGTAACATGATGTGAAGAATTCTTGTAACTTCGGAGTAGCTGAAGCAGTGTGTACCTGCGTGGTATCTATCAATGCTATAGAAATAAATGCTGCTAACTAGTTTTGACTGTTACTATTTATATTCAGATACGTAAATGTTATATTTTTTATCAGGATCTACTTCAGTAACATTTGCCTCTGTCGCCAGGAACCACCACATTCACACTGTAGGAGGTGCTGGGGATGGAGGAGGCAGCATTGATAGTATGAGTGGTATTTCTAACGAGCTGCTATAGTGCAATACAGTGCAACCTCCACCAGCGTAATAACTCAGAGCAGCCGCACAGGTGCCACAGGTAATGAAAGAGTGGTCAGACTAGCCGAAGTCAGTAACTGTCAGGAGCAGAAGTACCAAGGGAAACAGCAAGTGAGTAGTCAGGGACAAGCAAGAAGTCAGTGCCTACCGGGAACGTGGTATCAAAAACGTAAGACGTAGTCGGGGTACAAGCCAGAAGTCAGAGTTTACCGGGAATGTGGTATCAGAAGCGGAAAACCAGAAGCAGAGTCCAGAGAACAAGCCGAGTCATACACAAGTACAGGTAGTCAGGGGCAGAAGGATCACTAAAGGAATACAGGTCAGAGGCACTAGCTTGGAAGCTTGAAGTATAGCTGATGCTGGTCCGCAGGCTGCAGAGGACTGACATAGCCCAGCCAGCTCCAAAACGAGGCAGAGGGGATTAACCCCCGCATGACCAGTCCAGAGAGTTCTGGTTGTGTGCACGCCGATATCTATTCTATACAGTCCAGAGAGAAGACAGCAGAAAACAAACTCTGGACTGGATCATGACAGTATCATCATCATGGAGTAAGTTCTTCACGGTAGACTGTGGTACTTTCAAAGTAATTTTTTCAGTAATTTTTGAGTGACCACAAACAGTTTTTGTATACACACTTGGGTTATTATGATGTTAAAAAGCAGGAATAGCGCGTGGAATTGACATCATTTGGCCTCGAAATTGTATAATGCCATTTGTCCGTTTACGTCCTAATGTGTTGTTCACAAGTGTTGTGTTAAATCAGAAGCGAACATAGTGCTTCATATCTTGGGAACATATGCAAGTCTTTAAATCTAACTGGTGAATCTACAAAAAATATAAGGATGTTTCAAAAATTGCATTGATGGCTTAGTATGTTCTATGATAAAGTAATTAAATTTTGCAAATTGTCTCAGTTTTAGCAAATGCATACTCACTTCCCTGGCTATCCCTCTTGGCGGACGGTCATACATAGTTTGTCCTTGCTTTTTTCCTATTGATTTGTTCACCTTTCAGTTGTAGCATTCTGCCATCAGCGCCGCTAAGCCTTGGGTTCCCTCCACCAAAGTGTACATGAACGTCTAACTGCTTTAAAGGGAATTTATCACAAGGATTTCATGTCGCGAATGATTTATATGCATATGAAGCTCTTTCAAAGACAAATCCAGGAATAACTTTACATGGTCAGTCTGTTCCTCCATTACTGACAAATCGGCATTTAAATTGATATACAAATGAACATGAAGGTCTGAAACCTTTGTCACTCCAGCTCTACAGCCCACCCAGCGCCATCTCCTCCTGCTAAACTGATAGCCCCTATGATGTGTGACTTCAGGCAAGGGAACAGTCAGTCAAGTAGGAGGAGACGGCGCTGGGCAGGGAACAGAGCTGGAGTAACAGAGGCTTCAGATCTACTATAGCCATTTGTATATCAGTTCAGACGCTGATTTCTCAGTAATGGAGGAACAGACTGGCCATGTAAAGGTATTGCTGGACTTGTCTTTGAAAGAGCTGCATGTGCATACAAATAATTTTGAAGATGAAATCCTGGTGTTAGATTCCCTTTAATTACCATATTATATTAACCCCTTCACCCCCAAGGGTGGTTTGCACGTTAATGACCGGGCCAATTTTTACAATTCTGACCACTGTCTCTTTATGAGGTTATAACTCTGGAACGCTTCAACGGATCTTCGCGATTCTGAGAATGTTTTCTCGTGACATATTGTACTTCATGTTAGTGGTAAAATTTATTCGATATAACTTGCGTTATTTTTGAAAAAAACGCAAATATGGCGAAAATTTTGAAAATTTTGCAATTTTCAAACTTTGAATTTTTATTCCCTTAAAACAGAGAAATATATCACACAAAATAGTTAAGAAATAACATTTCCCACATATCTACTTTACATCAGCACAATTTTGGAACCAAATTTTTTTTTGTTAGGAAGTTATAAGGGTTAAAAGTTGACCAGCGATTTCTCATTTTTACAACAAAATTTACAAAGCCATTTTTTTTAGAGACCACCTCACATTTGAAGTCACTTTGAGGGGTCTATATGGCAGAAAATACCCAAAAGTGACACCATTCTAAAAACTGCACCCCTCAAGGTACTCAAAACCACATTCAAGAAGTTTATTAACCCTTCAGGTGCTTCACAGTAACTAAAGCAACGTGGAAGGAAAAAATGAATATTTTACTTTTTAGCCACAAAAATGATCTTTTACAAACTTTTTTTTTATTTTCACAAGGGTAAAAGGAGAAAATGGACAGATAAGGTTGTTATGCAATTTCTCCTGAGTACGCCAATACCCCATATGTGGGGAAAACCACTGTTTGGGCACACGGCAGAGCTCGTAAGGGAAGGAGCGACGTTTGACTTTTTCAAACTAAAATTGGCTGGAATTTAGATTGGATGCCATGTCGCGTTTGGAGAGCCCCTGATGCGCCTAAACAGTGGAAACCCCCCACAAGTGACACCATTTTGGAAACTAGACCCCTAAGGTACTTATCTAGATCTGTTGTGAGCACTTTGAACCCTCAAGTGTTTCACAAAAGTTTATAAAGCCTGGGTGTGAAAAAAAAAAAATCAATTTTCCACAAAAATGATTTTTTAGTCCCAAATTTTTGAATTTTCCCAAGGAAATTGGACCCCAAAAGTTGTCCAATTTGTCCTGAGTACGCTGATACCCCATATGTGGGGGGGGAAACTGTTTGGGCGCACGGCAGGGCTTGGAAAGGAAGTAGTAACGTTTTGGAATGCAGACGTTAATGGGGGTCATGTTCCGTTTGCAGTGCCCCAGATGAGCCTAAACAGTGGAAACCCCCCACAAGTGACCCCATTTTGGAAACTAGACCCCCTAAGGAACTTATCTAGATCTTTGGTGAGCACTTTGAACCCCCAAGTGCTTCACACAAGTTTATAATGCCCGGGCATGAAAATAAAAAATCCTATTTTTTTCCCACAAAAATTATCTTTTAGTCACTAATTTTTTATTTTCCCAAGGGTAACAGGAGAAATTGGACCACATAAGTTGTTGTACAATTTGTCCTGAGTACGCTGATACCCCATATGTGGGGGGAGCCACTGTTTGGGCGCACGGCAGAGCTCGGAATGGAAGGAGCACCATTTGACTTTTTCCAACCAAAATTGGCTGGAATTGAGTTTGGATGCCATGTTGCATTTGGAGAGCCCCTGATGTGCCTAAACAGTGGAAACCCCCCACAAATGACCCCATTTGGGAAACTAGACCCCCTAAGGAACTTATCTAGATTTTTGATGAGCAATTTGAACCCCCAAGTGCTTCACACAAGTTTATAACGTAGAGCCGTAAAATTTAAAAATCATATTTTTTCCACAAAAATGATCTTTTCACCCCAATTTTTATTTTTCCAAGGGTAACAAGACTCCAAAAGTTATTGTGCAATTTGTCCTGAGTGCGCTGATACCCCATATGTGGGGGTAAACCACTGTTTGGGTGCATGGCAGAGTTTGGAAGGGAAGGAGCGCCGTCTGACTTTTTCAACGCAGAATTGGCTGGACGCCATGTCGTGTTTGGAGAGCTCCTGATCTGCCTAAACAGTGGAAACCCCCATAAATGACACCATTTTGGAAACTAGACCCCTCAAGGAACTTATCTAGATGTGTGGTGAGAACTTTGAACCCCCAGGTGTTTCACTAAAGTTTATAACGTACAGCCGTAAAATAAAAAATCTTTTTTTTTTTTTACAAAAATGATTTTTTCGCCCACAATATTTTATTTTCACAAGGGTAACAGAAGAAATTGGAACGCAAAAGTTGTTTTCCAATTTGTCCTGAGTACACTGATACCCAATATGTGGGCGAAAACTACTGTATGGGCACACGTCGGGGCTCGGAAGGGAAGTAGTGACGTTTTGGATTGCAGACTTTGATGGAATGGTCTGGGGGCGTCATGTCACATTTGGAGAGCCCCTGATGCACCTAAACAGTGGAAACCCCCCACAAGTGACCCCATTTTGGCAAATAGACCCCACAAGGAACTTATCTAGATGTGTGGTGAGCACTTTGAACCCCGAAGTGCTTCACAGAAGTTTATAACGCACAGCCGTAAAAATAAAAAATCCTTTTTTTTTTACAAAAATGATTTTTTCGCCCCCAATATTTTATTTTCACAAGGGTAACAGGAGAAATTGGACCCCAAAAGTTGTTGTCCAATTTGTCCTGAGTACGCTGATACCCAATATGTGGGAGAAAACTACTGTATGGGCGCACGTCAGGGCTCGGAAGGGAAGTAGTGACGTTTTGGATTGCAGACTTTGATGGAATGGTCTGGGTGCGTCATGTCGCATTTGGAGAGCCCTGATGCGCCTAAACAGTGGAAACCCCCACAAGTGACCCCATTTTGGAAAATAGACCCCACAAGGAACTTATCTAGATGTGTGGTGAGCACTTTGAACCCCGAAGTGCTTCACAGAAGTTTATAACGCACAGCCGTAAAAATAAAAAATCTTTTTTTTTTTTTGCAAAAATGATTTTTTCGCCCCAATATTTTATTTTTACAAGGGTAACAGGAGAAATTGGACCCCAAAAGTTGTTTCCCAATTTGTCCTGAGTACGCTGATACCCAATATGTGGGAGAAAACTACTGTATGGGTACACGTTGGGGCTCGGAAGGGAAGTAGTGACGTTTTGGATTGCAGACTTTGATGGAATGGTCTGGGGGCGTCATGTCGCATTTGGAGAGCCCCTGATGCGCCTAAACAGTGGAAATTCCCAACAAGTGACCCCATTTTGGAAAATAGACCCCACAAGGAACTTATCTAGGTGTGTGGTGAGCGCTATGAAGCCCCAAGTGCTTCACAGAAGTTTATAATGTACAGCCGTTAAAAACAAAAAAATAATTTTTTTTGTACAAAAATGATATTTTCGCCCCCAGTTTTTTATTTTCCCAAGGGTAACAGAAGAAATAGGAAAAATTGCACAATAACTCTTGGGGTCCAGAGTATGCTGATACCCCATATGTGGGGATAAACTACTGTTTGGACGCATGGCAGAGCTGAGAAGTGAAGGAGCACCGTTTGACTTTTTCAACGCAGAATTGGCTGGAATTGAGATCAGACGCCATGTCACATTTGGAGAGCCCCTGATGTGCCTAAACAGCGGAAACCCCCCAATTCTAACTCCAACCCTAACCCCAACACACCCCTAACCCTAGTCCCAACCCTAACCACAAACCTAACCCTAACACACCCCTAATCCCAACCCTAACCCTAATCCTAACTTTAGCGCCAACCCTAACCCTAACTTTAGCCGCAACCCTAACCCTAACCCTAATGGGAAAATGGAAATAAATACATTTTTTTAATTTTATTATTTTTCCCTAACTAAGGGGGTGATAAAGGGGGGTTTGATTTACTATTTATAGCGGGTTTTTATGATTGGCAGCTGTCACGCTAAAAGACGCTTTTTATTGCAAAAATAATTTTTTGCATCGCCACATTTTGAGAGCTATAATTTTTGCATATTTTGGCCCACAGAGTCATGTGAGGTCTTATTTTTTGTGGTACGAGGTGACGTTTTTATTGGTACCATTTTTGAGCAGGTGACATTTTTTGATCGCTTTTTATTTAGATTTTTGGGAGGTTAGAATGAACAAAAATCAGCAATTCATGAATTTCTTTTGGGGGAGGCGTTTTTATTGTTCCGCGTGTGGTAAAATTGATAAAGCAGTTTTATTCTTCGGGTCAGTACGATTATGGCGATACCTCATTTATATCAATTTTTTATGTTTTGGCGCTTTTATAGAATAAAAACTATTTTATATAAAAAATAATTATTTTTGCATCGCTTTATTCTGCGAGCTATAACTTTTTTATTTTTTCGCTGATGATGCTGTATGGCGGCTCGTTTTTTGCGGGACAAGATGACGTTTTCAGCGGTACCATGTTTATTTATATCGGTCTTTTTGATCGCGCGTTATTCCACTTTTTGTTCGGCGGTATGATGATAAAGCATTGATTTTTTGCTTCGTTTTTTTTTTTTTAAGGGGTTCACTAAAGGGGTTAACTAGTGGGACAGTTTTATAGGGGGGTCGTTACGGACGCGGTGATACCAAATATGTGTACTTTTATTGTTTGTTTTTTTTATTTACAGGAAGAAATGAATTTATTGGGGAATATTTTTTTTTTTTTTTTATTTATTTTGGATTTTTTTTTTACACATGTTTATTTTTACTTTTTTAACTTTTTTACTTTGTCCCAGGGTGGGACATCACAGTATTTTATCAGATCGCTGGTGTGACAGTGTGCACAGCACTCTGTCACACCAGCGATCGCACAGGCATAGATGCAGGCTTCTCAGTGCCTGCTCTCGGCAGGCACTGAGGTAGCCGCCTCCCTCCAGGACCCCGGCGCCATCTTGGATCCGGGTCCTGGGAGGGAGGAAGCCCTCAGAACAGCGCGATCACATTGCGCTGGTCTGAGGGTCTCAGGGGGCGCGCAGGGAGCCCCCACCCTGCGCGATCCTCCCCTGTGCCCCCAGTACACCGCGATCATGTTTGATCGCGGTGTGCTAGGGGTTAATGTGCCGGGAGCGGTCCGTGACCGCTCCTGACACACAGTCACGGGTGTCAGCTGTGATAATCAGCTGACACCCGGCGGCGATTAGCTGCGCTCCCCTCAGGAGCGCAGCTGATCGCCTATGACGTACTATCCCGTCCATGGGCAGAATGGCACGGGTTTTATGGACGGGATAGTACGTCTAATGTCAGAGAGGGGTTAATAGAAAATGCAAAACATGGTCATGATTTTGCTATGTAAACGTTACCTCCAACAGGGCATATAGTAGAGAGCGAGGTGTAGTGGAAAATGCAGTTTAGAGTAGGGTTGTGAGCAGACACATGATCTGAAATACTAGACCGCTAATTCTACCATCCAATAAATGAAAGTGTTCTTGATCTGTGGAAGGGAAATCAGCTGGGAGTTTGGTGTAGGCACGAACATACACCTTTTCTATTTAGCATTTTTATGACATTCAAAAAGCGCTATTTGTTCTTCACAAGCGCTTTTTTTGGACCACCTGAAAAAAATCTCATACTTGGAATATGAAATTACACAAACACAACAAAAAAGTGCTACAAGAAACACACTGTAGCGACATTCAAATTTCCTTCTTGAGGAAAGCAGATTTTTTTTTGCCATAAAAATTGGCTAAAAGAAGAACTTTTAAAAAGTCTAGAGTTTATCCTAAATGTAATTTGTGTGAAACCTCCCTACTCTGCAACTATTACTGATCAGAGTTGGATTTAGACAAGGCCCTAAGAGACCTAATTACATTGCATTACTATACAACATTGGGTTGGATAAAAAATGCATCCAACTAGAGGAGCCCATAGGGCAGACATACCCATGTGCATGACAGAAATTGGTCACAATCTGGGGGTCTAAAAAAAATTTGGGTTAAATTTGCTGTTTAATAGCAGAATATTTATTATTTTATGTAAAAATAAGTCAAATTAAAACCTAATTAGTATTGAAAATCAAGATCAATTGAGCTTTTGGCGTTCTGCTCCATGGGAAGTTTCTGGTTTCCCTGAGCTCACCTTAGGACTAGAGTTGAGCGATACTTTCCGATATCCTAAAGTATCGGAATCGTAATGGTATCGCCGATATCACTAAAATATCGGCGATACCCGATACCGATACCGGAAGTCCCATGTAAGTCTATGGGAACAAAATATCGAAATTAAAAAAAAACCATTCTTGTCTTGTTGGTTAATTGTACATGAAGGAAAACAACAAAGAGTAATGTAGAATGTATTGGGGGAGGTTGAGGAGACATTAAAGGCATAGATGTTTGACCCAATCCAATGGAATAGCATTATTTATTTTTTTTTAGGAAATACGTTCGGATTGACGAACAAATTGACAATGTTCTTAACCTTTTTTCTATTTTGTCAAATATGTCTGTTTCACAACTTCCATGGTCTTCACCTTTTTAACTTTTCACACACTTTCTCCTTCATAATTTTCAGCAGCATCATCTTTCTCATCAAATTATTCTTCATCTTCACCTTCTTAATCTTCTAAAACTTCTTGCTATTCATCTTTTTGTTAACATTACTTATATTGTTCTTATTAAACAGTTATTATTCTTCATATTCTACTTCTTCATCTTCTTCCTATTCATCCTTTTCATCATATTCTTATTTGTGACAGACATTCCTGTACTTGTAATCTGTAAAACTCTGAATTTTCATCCTTCCGTTCTTGCTGTCACAAAAGATTTTAATTACAACAGTATTTGTCCGCGTTCAGTTTAGCCTGCAGCAGCATCAGGCATTTTCCAGGGGCACCACGAGGAGGAACGGACTCACCCCCATACACTGCTTAGTCTTCTTCTGCTTAGAATTTAGAGCATATATTTTGCTCTTCATTTTGGTCTTATACTTAATGTTCTTCTGCTTTTTGATCTTCTGCTTATTGTTCTTCTGTCTCTTGTTCTGTATCTTGTAGTTTGTCTTAACCTTCTTTGTCCTGTTGGTGATGGTACAAAAGCCAATGGAAGTAACGAGGACCAGCTGACTGTGCTGGAACCCGGAGGGTCAGCAGAAGGAAAAGAGCCAATGGCACAACCGAGGACCAGCTGACGTTACTGGACACGGTTACTAAGCAGGAGGTACCTGTGCTCCAAAGCACTACCAAGGACCAGCAGACGTTGCTGGAACTCGGATACCGACATGGAGGCACCTAGGCCAAAGGCACTGCGGAGAACCAGCTGACGGTACTGGAACCCGGATGAGTAGCAGAAGGTACAAGAGCCAATGAAAGTAACGAGGACCAGCTGACTGTGCTGGAACCCGGAGGGTCAGCAGAAGGAAAAGAGCCAATGGCACAACCGAGGACCAGCTGACGTTACTGGGACACGGTTACTAAGCAGGAGGTACCTGTGCTCCAAAGCACTACCAAGGACCAGCAGACGTTGCTGGAACTCGGATACCGACATGGAGGCACCTACGCCAAAGGCACTGCGGAGAACCAGCTGACGGTACTGGAACCCGGATGGGTAGCAGAAGGTACCCATGGAAATTAAAGTTGAGGCAGCAGGACTGTTTGCTGTTCACACAGCAGGGGAACAGCTGACATTACTGAACCCCAGTAACACAGGAGCAAGTGTTAACTGTGCTAACAGCACTTCCGAGAAACAACTGGCGGTGTTGTAACCCAGGGATGAGAACAGAACATGGTGGAGGCAGCAGGACTTTTTGCTGTTCACACAGCAGGGGAACAGCTGACATTACTGAACCCCAGTAACACGGGAGCAAGTGTTAACTGTGCTAACAGCACTTCCGAGAAACAACTGGCGGTGTTGTAACCCAGGGATGAGAAGAGAACAGGGTGGAGGCAGCAGGACTATTTGCCATTCACACAGCAGGGAACAGCTGACATTACTGAACCCCAGTAACACAGGAGCAAGTGTTAACTGTGCTAACAGCACTTCCGAGAAACAACTGGCGGTGTTGTAACCCAGGGATGAGAACAGAACATGGTGGAGGCAGCAGGACTATTTGCCATTCACACAGCAGGGGAACAGCTGACATTACTGAACCCCAGTAACACAGGAGCAAGTGTTAACTGTGCTAACAGCACTTCCGAGAAACAACTGGCGGTGTTGTAACCCAGGGATGAGAACAGAACATGGTGGAGGCAGCAGGACTTTTTGCAGTTCACACAGCAGGGGAACAGCTGACATTACTGAACCCCAGTAACACGGAGCAAGTGTTAACTGTGCTAACAGCACTTCCGAGAAACAACTGGCGGTGTTGTAACCCAGGGATGAGAAGAGAACAGGGTGGAGGCAGCAGGACTATTTGCCATTCACACAGCAGGGGAACAGCTGACATTACTGAACCCCAGTAACACAGGAGCAAGTGTTAACTGTGCTAACAGCACTTCCGAGAAACAACTGGCGGTGTTGTAACCCAGGGATGAGAACAGAACATGGTGGAGGCAGCAGGACTTTTTGCTGTTCACACAGCAGGGAACAGCTGACATTACTGAACCCCAGTAACACGGGAGCAAGTGTTAACTGTGCTAACAGCACTTCCGAGAAACAACTGGCGGTGTTGTAACCCAGGGATGAGAAGAGAACAGGGTGGAGGCAGCAGGACTATTTGCCATTCACACAGCAGGGGAACAGCTGACATTACTGAACCCCAGTAACACAGGAGCAAGTGTTAACTGTGCTAACAGCACTTCCGAGAAACAACTGGCGGTGTTGTAACCCAGGGATGAGAACAGAACATGGTGGAGGCAGCAGGACTTTTTGCTGTTCACACAGCAGGGGAACAGCTGACATTACTGAACCCCAGTAACACGGGAGCAAGTGTTAACTGTGCTAACAGCACTTCCGAGAAACAACTGGCGGTGTTGTAACCCAGGGATGAGAAGAGAACAGGGTGGAGGCAGCAGGACTATTTGCCATTCACACAGCAGGGGAACAGCTGACATTACTGAACCCCAGTAACACAGGAGCAAGTGTTAACTGTGCTAACAGCACTTCCGAGAAACAACTGGCGGTGTTGTAACCCAGGGATGAGAACAGAACATGGTGGAGGCAGCAGGACTTTTTGCAGTTCACACAGCAGGGGAACAGCTGACATTACTGAACCCCAGTAACACGGGAGCAAGTGTTAACTGTGCTAACAGCACTTCCGAGAAACAACTGGCGGTGTTGTAACCCAGGGATGAGAAGAGAACAGGGTGGAGGCAGCAGGACTATTTGCCATTCACACAGCAGGGGAACAGCTGACATTACTGAACCCCAGTAACACGGGAGCAAGTGTTAACTGTGCTAACAGCACTTCCGAGAAACAACTGGCGGTGTTGTAACCCAGGGATGAGAACAGAACATGGTGGAGGCAGCAGGACTATTTGCCGTTCACACAGCAGGGAACAGCTGACATTACTGAACCCCAGTAACACGGGAGCAAGTGTTAACTGTGCTAACAGCACTTCCGAGAAACAACTGGCGGTGTTGTAACCCAGGGATGAGAACAGAACATGGTGGAGGCAGCAGGACTTTTTGCTGTTCACACAGCAGGGGAACAGCTGACATTACTGAACCCCAGTAACACGGGAGCAAGTGTTAACTGTGCTAACAGCACTTCCGAGAAACAACTGGCGGTGTTGTAACCCAGGGATGAGAAGAGAACAGGGTGGAGGCAGCAGGACTATTTGCCATTCACACAGCAGGGGAACAGCTGACATTACTGAACCCCAGTAACACAGGAGCAAGTGTTAACTGTGCTAACAGCACTTCCGAGAAACAACTGGCGGTGTTGTAACCCAGGGATGAGAACAGAACATGGTGGAGGCAGCAGGACTATTTGCCGTTCACACAGCAGGGGAACAGCTGACATTACTGAACCCCAGTAACACGGGAGCAAGTGTTAACTGTGCTAACAGCACTTCCGAGAAACAACTGGCGGGGTTGTAACCCAGGGATGAGAACAGAACATGGTGGAGGCAGCAGGACTTTTTGCTGTTCACACAGCAGGGAACAGCTGACATTACTGAACCCCAGTAACACAGGAGCAAGTGTTAACTGTGCTAACAGCACTTCCGAGAAACAACTGGCGGTGTTGTAACCCAGGGATGAGAACAGAACATGGTGGAGGCAGCAGGACTATTTGCCGTTCACACAGCAGGGGAACAGCTGACATTACTGAACCCCAGTAACACGGGAGCAAGTGTTAACTGTGCTAACAGCACTTCCGAGAAACAACTGGCGGTGTTGTAACCCAGGGATGAGAACAGAACATGGTGGAGGCAGCAGGACTTTTTGCTGTTCACACAGCAGGGGAACAGCTGACATTACTGAACCCCAGTAACACGGGAGCAAGTGTTAACTGTGCTAACAGCACTTCCGAGAAACAACTGGCGGTGTTGTAACCCAGGGATGAGAAGAGAACAGGGTGGAGGCAGCAGGACTATTTGCCATTCACACAGCAGGGGAACAGCTGACATTACTGAACCCCAGTAACACAGGAGCAAGTGTTAACTGTGCTAACAGCACTTCCGAGAAACAACTGGCGGTGTTGTAACCCAGGGATGAGAACAGAACATGGTGGAGGCAGCAGGACTTTTTGCTGTTCACACAGCAGGGGAACAGCTGACATTACTGAACCCCAGTAACACGGGAGCAAGTGTTAACTGTGCTAACAGCACTTCCGAGAAACAACTGGCGGTGTTGTAACCCAGGGATGAGAAGAGAACAGGGTGGAGGCAGCAGGACTATTTGCCATTCACACAGCAGGGAACAGCTGACATTACTGAACCCCAGTAACACAGGAGCAAGTGTTAACTGTGCTAACAGCACTTCCGAGAAACAACTGGCGGTGTTGTAACCCAGGGATGAGAACAGAACATGGTGGAGGCAGCAGGACTATTTGCCATTCACACAGCAGGGGAACAGCTGACATTACTGAACCCCAGTAACACAGGAGCAAGTGTTAACTGTGCTAACAGCACTTCCGAGAAACAACTGGCGGTGTTGTAACCCAGGGATGAGAACAGAACATGGTGGAGGCAGCAGGACTATTTGCCATTCACACAGCAGGGGAACAGCTGACATTACTGAACCCCAGTAACACAGGAGCAAGTGTTAACTGTGCTAACAGCACTTCCGAGAAACAACTGGCGGTGTTGTAACCCAGGGATGAGAACAGAACATGGTGGAGGCAGCAGGACTTTTTGCTGTTCACACAGCAGGGGAACAGCTGACATTACTGAACCCCAGTAACACGGGAGCAAGTGTTAACTGTGCTAACAGCACTTCCGAGAAACAACTGGCGGTGTTGTAACCCAGGGATGAGAACAGAACATGGTGGAGGCAGCAGGACTATTTGCCGTTCACACAGCAGGGGAACAGCTGACATTACTGAACCCCAGTAACACGGAGCAAGTGTTAACTGTGCTAACAGCACTTCCAAGCAACAACTGGCGGTGTTGGAGCCCAGGGTCAAGGAGGGTGTAGGCATAAAATATTGAGTTATTGCCTTGTTACGTGGCCATTGCAAATGTATGTACTTCAAACAAGAATAAATGAAGTTTTACTACAACAATAAAATGATAAATTTCAATTACAAGAATAGAAAAATATTTATACTTGACAGTCCTCTGTGGTTGATAACGTTTAATGGCTAACTGAAAATATGGTAACAAATTCAAAGCTTTCGAGACTACTCAGGTGTCTTCATCAGGCTAAGAGTAAAGCCAAAAATGAAGAATCACATATTTCTACACACAACAGGACACAGGAATAGCTAAGACAAGTGAGGGAGGGACAAGTGAGGGGAGACCGGCAACAAAAAGGAGAACAAGGATGAATTATCAGCGCCACACAATCACAGATAAATTAATGAATTTAGCTGTGGCAAAAGACTTTTGTATGCCCCCCGGTCATAGCATCATGGATATGGAATTACTGTTATTAAAATATAACTTCAAATATGAGAAACGTACAAAGGTTTCAGAATATAAGCTCATCATGACCTTTGACACTGTTAGTGATGGAATGAATAGATCACATGGATTTATGTCATTCTATATCAATTAAGGAATCTGCGTCTATGCCCTTCCAGGGTCATGAAAACCCCAAAAAATACGCCAATGAGAGGGCAATCAAACTTTCTATCCTTATCTAGGAACTGTTTGAATATTTATGTTCATCCCTGTGAGATAATTACAGTTCTGATACACGTCACTTACTTGTCTTACCTATTGCAATATTCCTGTGTCCTGTTGTGTATAGAAATATGTGATGCTTAACTTTTTTTAGTTAGTCTTTCCCTGATGAAGAGACGTGAGTAGCCTTGAAAGCTTGCAATTTGTTTCCATCTTTTCAGTTATCCATAAAAAGGTATGAACCACTGCTGACTCTGAAGTCTAAATATTTTTCTATCTACTGGCTAACACGGTACAAAGATACACATGTTTTCTAATTTCAAGAAGGAAAAATAAAGAAAATACAAATATAAACGCATATATGCACATGCCAAAAATAAATGGAACAACACAACACCCAAAAAATTGGTAACAAAATATAGTGTTGTACATTTAAGAATAAAAGTACATTTTTTTTTTATGAATAATGCTTAAGGAACGCAATGTTAAACTATAACATAGTGAAGACAATGGATTTTGTAATAGTCACTCATCATCATCATCGCAAATTTTATGTGACAGTCACAGACAATTTAATTATTTAAGTTCATAAAATCGTAACTTTCTATAGCATGTATGACATGTCCAGCATGGACTCATCAATGTGATTGATGACACAATAATGTACAATAAAAAATAACCATTTAAAAAAACATTAGGCATTGTTTGTCACAATTTAAGTGTGTGCCTGCAAGTGTAGGTGAAACAAAGGCTACGGATAGCAAAGGTATATTCTATGTCTGTATCACACAGTGGACAGCCTCTGATGGGTAATGCCGATGTTATACTGTACGTCAATAAAGTCTGCGGCTGAAATCATGCATTTTTTGCTTGTAGAGTGTTGAAGAGGGTAAAAGAATGTCTGTTTGCGCAAAGCTTTATCCGTCAACACTACCTTCCTACTGTCACGCGTAGGGTAGGGTAGCGTGTGGCAATTAGCTGACTATCAAATGTGAGGTTAGGCTGCGTTATTGCGCACTAGGGACGCCAAAAAAAATACAGCAGTAAGAATTTAATGTGTAATACTACACCTATGACAAACCAAAAAATTACGTTCCCTCTTTAACAATGTACAAGACTAACAAGCCTAATGGTTGACGCTGACTTAATTGAGATACAGTATTACATCAACATTGTCCATGAGTAACTATGCACTGTGATACCTATATACCAGTATTAATTTATATCTCTTGTGGTTGTTTCAACAGCACTTGCAGGTATAAGTACCTATTGTCAGTATGCATGATGCACTTTCTAGATGTAATAATTTATTATTGGACATTATTACCATGTTTACATGCTGGCCATTTCATATATGGTGTTTGAAGTTCCAGTTGGCATCAGTATGTGTATTTTATAATGTCTGTCATAAATAAAACTCGTCATGATGATGATGAGGATGTAATGATTCGTACATCCATTGAGTGCATTATCTTACAGGTACAGATAAAGTTCCTTTAAAAGCATTAATTCATAAGTCTGAAATTTACTTTTATGCATTAATTTAAAAATGTGAAGAGTAGACTATGTTTTATTTTTTGTTACCATTTCTAATAGACATGTGCAGATATGCGCTGTGATGACAAATTATTATTTGTCCATATTTTTCTTAAAAATTTATCATTCTAGGCCTGCAAAACTTCACAATTTCATGTTTTCAGCATAACAAGCAGGGTGACGGCTCTTCCCTATTTGGAGCATGTTGGTCATGTGTTTTTCTGTCCATGTGTCGGGAACAGGACACTTCTTGCCGTTGACACAGCAGGGGAACAGCTGGCGTTACTGAACCCCACTAACAGTAGAGCTTGTGTTTTGTTCTGTGGACACGACACTTCTGAGCAGCAACTGGCAGTGTTGGAGCCCAGGGAGTAGCGTTCAGGTGGTAGAAAGATGAACATAACAGGAGACATGGATAACGTTGCGAACCAGTTATTTAATCTGAAAACGGACAGAGAAATTCTGGCGAGATCCATGCCTTGTTCATTTTCAGAAAAGTAAGCCGGTCTACATTATCGGAGGATAGTCGCATGCGACGGTCTGTTAGTACACCACCTGCAGCACTAAAGACGCGCTCCGATAATACACTGGCAGCAGGGCAAGCCAGCACCTCCAATGCATACTGGCTAAGCTCTGGCCATGTATCCAGCTTAGAGACCCAAAACTTGAATGGGGAAGAGCCATCTGGGAGTACACTGAGAGGCAAAGCCAAGTAGTCTGTCACCATCTGACGGATACGTTGCCTCCCGCTGACTGGAGCCCTCTCGGATGGTGTAGACATTTGTGGCGCTGCCACAAAACTTTGCCACATTTTGAACATACTGGTCTTTCCCTGTGCAGAGGCACTGCGTGTGCTCCCTCTTGTTGCAGAGCTCTCTACACTGCCTCGACGCACAGAGCTGCTTTGTAAAGCAGTAGCAGCAGCAGTGCTCTCGGCAGTAAGGTAGAACATTAGGGATTGCACCAGTGTGTCTTGGTACTCCCGCATTTTACGCTCCCGGTTCAACGGTGTGATGAGGCTTTTGACGTTGTCCCGGTAGCGAGGGTCTAGGAGGGTGTACACCCAATAATCAGACGTCGTGAGAATGTGGGCGATGCGGCGGTCGTTTCTTAGGCACTGCAGCATGAAATCAACCATGTGCTGCAGACTCCCAACTGGCAAAGAAACGCTGTCCTCTGCAAGAGGCGTTATCTCTGCCTGCTCTGCATCACCCCACCCTCGCTCTACATACTGACTAGAGCGTTGTGTACCTCCCTCTGGAGCGATGTCTTCCTCCTCCATTGACTCCTCCTCCTCATCCTCCTCACAAAGTGAGCCCTGCCCAGCCCTTTGTGAGGAACCACGTTGCGCTGACTTTCCAGAAGGTGATGGAATTTGTGACTCCTCATCCTCCACCTCTTCCAAAACCTCATCCCTTATTGCTTGCAGTGTTTTTTGAAGCAGGCAGATAAGGGGGACAGTCAGGCTGACTAGTGCATCATCTGCACTCGCCATCCGCGTTGACTCATCAAACGCACGCAAAACGTGGCACATGTCCTTCATAGTGGCCCACTCATTAATGGTGAAGTGTGGACGGCGCAAATTGCGTGTTGATTGCGCCTGATGCAGCTGATACTCCATAACTGCTGGCTGCTGCTCACACAACCGCTCCAACATATGTAACGTTGAATTCCACCTGGTGGATACGTCACATATGATGCGATGTTCAGGAAGGCGCAATCTGCGTTGCAGAGCTGCAATGCGCGATCTGGCCATGCTGGAACGTCGCAAGTGAGCGCACTCTAGGCGGACCTTGTGCAGCAGTGCATCAAGATCCGGATAGTCCCTCAAAAAACTCTGCACGACCAAGTTGAGCACATGTGCCAGACATGGTATGTGAGTGAGGTTGCCAAGGCCCAGAGCTGCCACCAGATTTCGGCCATTGTCACACACTACCAAACCTGGCTGGAGATTCGCTGGCAAAAACCACACGTCGCTCTCCTGCTTGATGGCATTCCAGACCTCCTGCGCTGTGTGGCTTCGATTCCCCATGGGAATTAATTTCAGAACGGCCTGTTGCCGTTTGGCCACGGCTGTGCTCATATCGGTCGCATCAGGTAAGCGTCCACGGGTCCATGTGGAGGTAGACCGTGACGGCTCCTGCAGCGATGATTCTGAGGAACTGGAGTAGGAGGAGGAGTCAATGTGGACAGACTTGATTCCGGCAATCCTTGGAGTTGGCAGAACACGTACAGCGCCACTCGCAAGATCTGTACCCGGCTCCACAACATTCACCCAATGGGCAGTGAGTGAAAGGTATCGTCCCTGGCCATGGGTACTGGTCCACGCATCGGTGGTCAGGTGGACCTTGCTACTGACGGCGTTTAGTAGCGCATGTTTAATTTTTGCCTCAACATGCTTTTGCAGACCAGGGACGGCTTGCCTGCTGAAATAAAATCGGCTGGGCACATTGTATTGTGGGACTGCCAATGCCATTAATTCACGGAAACTGTCAGTCTCCACCAGCCTGAATGACAGCATTTCAAGGGACAGGAGTTTTGCAATGACAGCATTCAGAGCCTGTGCTCGTGGATGGTTTGCCGAGTATGGCCGTCTTTTATCCCATGCCTGTGCTACCGATGGCTGTTTTGTGGCCTGGGTGTGTGAGGATGACAGGGAACTTGCACCTGTGGGTGGAATAACACTGTGTCTCTGGACAACAGTGACAGAGGTTCTTCCATGGCGATCCTTTGAGGAAGCCTTACCAGCTGTGTGTGAACTGGAGGAAGAGGCTCCAACAGGAGCTGAAGATGTAGGTGCTGCTGTAGGTTGGCCTACATCTCCAGTGTGTCTTTGTAACTCAACAAAGTGCTTTGACCGCACATGTTTCCACATATTTGTTGTATTAAGGTTACTGACACTTTTACCTCTTTTAATTTTTTGATTACACAGCTTGCATTTGACATAGCAAATATCATCTGCAACTGTATCAAAAAAGGACCACGCAGAGCAAGTCCTGGGAGCGCCCGGTTTGGCTGTTGGAAGAGAACTGCTCCGAACGGGTGCCAAACTGGAGGCTACAGGCAAGCGAGTCTGCAGCCTACCTCTCCCTACTGTTTGGACCGTTGGGGCAATCTCTTCCTCAGAGCTGCTCCCACCACCTTCCTGTTCCTCACGCCATGTTGGGTCTTGGACCTCATCATCTCCACCACTACCCTCTTCCAACACCTGCTGTTGTTGGGTGGTCTGGCCAGCACCATGCTCAACAGAAACTGGCAACTGAGTCTCATCATCATCAGATGCGTTCTGCGGTGTGCTGACCATCGGCACTGGCTCACCCGCCTCTTCAGATTCAGAGAGACACAGCTGTTGCGCATCACTGCATACTGCCTCTTCTTCACATTCCAGAATGCTGCTTGGCTGGGCCCCTGTTTCCAAGCCAACATATTCTGAGAACAGAAGCAGAGACTCAGCTGGCTCCTGTACAGAGCTCTCTGACTGCCTGGGCAATTTGGCAGGCGGTGAAGAGACTGATGGTTGTTCAACAGTGCTGTGGTCCTGAGAGGAGGTGGAAGGTATTGAAGTCGATGCATTGGCTGCCATCCAACCAACAACGGCTTCAATTTGTTCTTCACGCAGCAGGGGGGTACGCTGAGCTCCTACAAAAGTGCGCATAAAGGAACGCTCACGGGGAAAACTGGTGGATGCTGTGTCACTGGGTGCGGCAGCAGCCACAGAATCCCCACGTCCTCTCCCTGCTGCAAATCCACGGCCTCGACCACGACCACGTGCCTTACTCACTGACTTCTTCATCTTGGTAGATTGATAAAGAAAGTCAGAAAAGTTAAGGCCTAAGTGTGGTTATTCCTCACAGACTACAGTGAACCCTGCAGACAACTGTTCAGTATCTGTGAAAGGCCCCTTTGTGTAGTTCTATAGTGTTTGCAACCAATGTATTGTATACGGATGGAAGCGCGTCACACTAATAGATTAGTTTTTTTTCCACTAAAATGGAGCAGCACCAATTAGAGAAAAATGTGAAGGATGAGGCAGTGACACACGCTCAGCAGACTACAACCGGCAGTGGTTGAAGTACAAACTGGAGCGTAATCTGCACTCACAAAATGAAAAGCTCACAGACTACAGTGAACACTGAAACACAACTATTCACTATCTGTGAAAAGCTCCTTTGTGTAGTTCTATAGTGTTTGCAACCAATGTATTGTATACGGATGGAAGCGCGTCACACTAATAGATTAGTTTTTTTTCCACTAAAATGGAGCAGCACCAATTAGAGAAAAATGTGAAGGATGAGGCAGTGACACACGCTCAGCAGACTACAACCGGCAGTGGTTGAAGAACTAACTGGAGCGTGATCTGCACTCAAAAAATCAAAACCTCACAGACTGCAGTGAACACTGAAACACAACTATTCACTATCTGTGAAAAGCTCCTTTGTGTAGTTCTATAGTGTTTGCAACCAATGTATTGTATACGGATGGAAGCGCGTCACACTAATAGATTAGATTTTTTTCCACTAAAATGGAGCAGCACCAATTAGAGAAAAATGTGAAGGATGAGGCAGTGACACACGCTCAGCAGACTACAACCGGCAGTGGTTGAAGAACTAACTGGAGCGTGATCTGCACTCAAAAAATCAAAACCTCACAGACTGCAGTGAACACTGAAACACAACTATTCACTATCTGTGAAAAGCTCCTTTGTGTAGTTCTATAGTGTTTGCAACCAATGTATTGTATACGGATGGAAGCGCGTCACACTAATAGATTAGATTTTTTTCCACTAAAATGGAGCAGCACCAATTAGAGAAAAATGTGAAGGATGAGGCAGTGACACACGCTCAGCAGACTACAACCGGCAGTGGTTGAAGAACTAACTGGAGCGTGATCTGCACTCAAAAAATCAAAACCTCACAGACTGCAGTGAACACTGAAACACAACTATTCACTATCTGTGAAAAGCTCCTTTGTGTAGTTCTATAGTGTTTGCAACCAATGTATTGTATACGGATGGAAGCGCGTCACACTAATAGATTAGATTTTTTTCCACTAAAATGGAGCAGCACCAATTAGAGAAAAATGTGAAGGATGAGGCAGTGACACACGCTCAGCAGACTACAACCGGCAGTGGTTGAAGAACTAACTGGAGCGTGATCTGCACTCAAAAAATCAAAACCTCACAGACTGCAGTGAACACTGAAACACAACTATTCACTATCTGTGAAAAGCTCCTTTGTGTAGTTCTATAGTGTTTGCAACCAATGTATTGTATACGGATGGAAGCGCGTCACACTAATAGATTAGATTTTTTTCCACTAAAATGGAGCAGCACCAATTAGAGAAAAATGTGAAGGATGAGGCAGTGACACACGCTCAGCAGACTACAACCGGCAGTGGTTGAAGAACTAACTGGAGCGTGATCTGCACTCAAAAAATCAAAACCTCACAGACTGCAGTGAACACTGAAACACAACTATTCACTATCTGTGAAAAGCTCCTTTGTGTAGTTCTATAGTGTTTGCAACCAATGTATTGTATACGGATGGAAGCACGTCACACTAATAGATTTGATTTTTTTCTAATATAATGGAGCTGCACCAATTCCACTAAATAAAATAAAAAAAAAGAGTCAGTGACACGTGCAGATGCCTACAAACAGCGGTGGATGCAGAGCAAACTGCAGCGTCACCTGCACTGTCACACACACACCTTGCACAGAGCTGTTAAAACAACACTGGCAAAATGAAGCTTTACACAGCGGTTGGTAAACTAGCCTGCCTCAAGCACAGTAGTACACAAAATCGCAATATGTAACTGTCCCTCAGAGTTAGCAGAGTAGCGTTCTGTCCCTTACTGAGTTCACAGCACAGTGACGCTAAAATGGCGGCGGCGCCTTTTATAGTGCATTCTGACATCATTTCAGCAGCCAATCACAGCCATGCCATTAGTTAAGATGACCGCAGCATTACAGGATGTGCCCACACTTCGTAGGATTCCTCATTGGCTGACTAAAATCACATTGCCTCTCAAAGAATTATGGGAACTTCCGATTCCGGTATACGATATGGGAAAAGTATCGGAATTAAGTATCGGAATTCCGATAACGCGAATATCGGCCGATACCCGATACTTGCGGTATCGGAATGCTCAACACTACTTAGGACCCCTACGTTACGATTTGACAGGTGTACCGCCCCAGTCAAACTCCCCACCTGCCACTGTCCCTGGAGCGGGTCGCGCCCCCTCCCAGCCCATGGCATGGGTAGCCAGGGAAGGGGGGAAAGTGCACTAGAAGCTGCCAGAAACGAGAGAGCCTCGGACTCGCCTCATTGGGTAAGTGAAAAAACGATAATTGGGCACAATCTGGGGTGTAAATAATACAGGACTAAAAAAGCATATTTATTATTTCATGTAAAAATAAGTAAAATTAAAACCTAATTAGCTTATGGTAAGAATCACAAATATCATAGAATCATAGAATGTTAGAGTTGGAAGGGACCTCCATGGTCATCATGTCCAACCTAGGGATGAGCAAGTAGTGAGATAATCTGACTCGCTATACTCGTAATGAGTAGGTCCCAATACGGGTGTAGCGTTACGGGTGTATCGAGTCCAATGCAAGTCAATGGGAAATGCGAGTACATGTGAGTAATGGGTGCATGTTTGTTTAAAGCAGGCCGTAATCGGGAGGATGAAGAGTGTGTGGGCAAAGAATGTGTGTGGGCGAAGAATTTATGCGTGTCTGTATGCGGGGGTCTGTGTGTATCTGTGTGGGGCTGTGTGTGTGTGTGTGCGTGCGGTCTGTGTGTAGGCAGTGCCTGCTACAGTGACAGCATTAGCGGATGATGGGACAGTAGTAGTCCCATCAACCGGCTAATGTGTTGTATAGTAAAAAAAAAACAACAAAAACATAGAGTACATACTCATCATATACAGCTAATTCCACGAAGCCCTCGATCACCTGGAAAAAAATAAAATAATAAAGAAACAATACACTCCCTGTTCCGACGTAGTCCATATAATAACGATTGTCCCACGACGATCTCCCGTGGAGAGCTGTCACATCTCCGACTGCTCTCCAGGGGCTCCGGTGTACAATGACCAGAGATAATGCTCCCGCTGTGGATCACTCCGCTGCAGAGGTCACCCGAGTTCATCTTTTCACTTGCGGCACAGCTACGTGAGAAATTTCTCAAGCAGCAATGGTGCCGTAAAGTGAGAATGAACTCGGTGAATATTGCGAGGTGAGTAATAATAATAATAATAATAATAATAATCTTTATTTATATAGCGCCATCATATTCCGCAGCGCTTTACAGTTTAACAGTTTCAAAACACAAGTCATAAGTAACAACGTTAACAATACAATAATTAAAGCAAAATAAGACGACCCTGCTCGTGAGAGCTTACAATCTACAATGAGGTGGGGGAGATACAAAGTACAGGTGTGTATATACAATGGTGCATTTACAATGATTGTCCAGCCATCTTGAGGGAGTGAGGGATGGATGGAGATAATGAATGGGCTACACACACACACTTACACATAGAATGACTTTGATTAGTGAATGTGATAGGCCGCTCTGAACAGATGTGTTTTGAGGGAGCGCCTGAAACCATGCAAATTGTGGATAGTCCTAATTTCTTGGGGTAGAGCATTCCAGGGGATTGGCGCAGCGCGGGAGAAGTCTTGGAGTCGGGAGTGGGAGGTACAGATTAGTGCAGAGGTTAGTCGAAAGTCATTTGCAGAGCGCAGCAGTCGGTTAGGCCGATAGATAGAAATGAGGGAGGAGATGTAGGGGGTGCTGCACTGTGGAGAGCTTTGTGGGTGAGAACCAGTACTTTGAATTGGATCCTATAATGAATGGGCAGCCAGTGTAAGGACTGGGGAAGAGCGGACGCGTCCGAGTACCGATTAGCCAGATAGATGACCCTGGCTGCTGCATTAAGGATGGACTGGAGAGGGGATAGTCGAGTAATGGGGAGGCCAAGTAATAGAGCGTTGCAGTAGTCCAGGCTGGAGTGGATCAATGCTACAGTGAGGGTTTTTGTTGTTTCCATGGTGAGAAAAGGGCGGATTCTAGAGATGTTCTTTAGGTGTAGGCGGCAAGAGCGGGCAAGAGATTGTATATGGGAGGTGAAGGAGAGATTAGTGTCAAACATAACACCCAGACAGCGAGCCTGCTGCCAGGGTATTATTATGGTGCCGCCCACGGAGAGGGAAATGTCAGATTTAGGGAGGTTAGTAGACGGCGGGAGCAGAAGAAGTTCAGTTTTGGAGAGGTTACGTTTCAGATAGAGAGCGGACATGATGTTGGATACTGCAGACAGACAGTCGGTGGTGTTCTGTAGTACAGCGGGGGTAAGGTCGGGGGATGATGTGTATAGTTGTGTGTCATCAGCATAAAGATGGTACTGAAAGCTAAATCTGCTGATGGTCTGTCCAATTGCGGCGGTGTAGAGAGTAGTGAAATACTCGCTAGGATTCGCGTACCGCGAGTGCCGCATTACTCGCCGAGTACCGAATCCTAGCGAATATACTCGCTCATCCCTAGTTCAACCCCCTACTCAATGCAGGATTCACTTAACCGGGACCTCCAGGGTCATCGTGTCCAACCCCCTGCTCAATGCTGGATTCACTAAACCATCTCAGACAGATGTCTGTCCAGCCTCTGTTTGAAGGCTTCCATTGAAGAAGAACTCACCACCTCTCATGGCAGCCTGTTTCACTCATTGATCATCCTCACAGGCAAAACATTTTTTCTAATATCTAATCTGTGTCTTCTCCCTGTATCTTATGTACTTTGAAAAACAGAAAGCATCCTCACAAATGTCCACCAGATTTTAGGATTTCTCCCTAAAACATGACATTAAGTGCCAATTTATGAGTCAGTAGTCAGTGTGATTAGTAATTTGGGGCATGTAACACTGTTACCATACCATATTCATTTATATGGCAGATTCGTCTGTCTAAAGTCTATGCTTACATGCTGGAGTGAATATAAAACCTATATTAGCTGCTGATGCCATTCATAAAGGGTCCATCAGGAGGCAGTACAGTTCTTCGGGTCCAAAATGATGAAATTTCTCCCCAGCGTTCTGTGTTTTAACATCAATATACATTCAGAGTCAAGAGCTGCATATCAGTGGCTAAGAACCAAAAGGCAGGAAACTATGGAAAATCACGGATAAGGTCAAAACCCATGGATCTGATGACATTCCACCTGCATAAATGATACAGGGCCTGTCAATGTAATTTAGACAGTTTAATGTCTCAAAGTGGGTTTCACTACAGTCAACAGAACTAACATGGGAATGTGAATCTCTAAGTAGAAGATAAAATCAACTTTTCTAACAAAACTCCTATCTATATGTCATTTCTAATAACCTGATAGTAAAAAAAAAAAGCTCGAATTTGAAAACGTTGATAACCTCCATCTGATAAACTGAGCTACGATGCTAAAGGCAGGCTGAAAATAATCTAATATCACATTTGCAAAACAACACAAAGGTTTTATAGATAAAAACAATAAAACAAAGCACATTTAAAATTCTGAAAGGTAAAAGCAACCGATATGTCACTGGGGGGTTAGATTTGCATGCGCTAGGCTTTGTCTATATTCAGAGATTTATTTTTGGTAATGTGATTTGTCCTTTAAAATTAATTGCTAGGATGTGATAAGCTCAAGGCAAGACGGACTGCCAGCACAGTGAGGTGTCTGGTTTCACAGAATATTGAAATTTAAAGTAAGGGGATGGAAGAGGAGTGAGGAGCAGAGAAATGAATTGTGCATATTCCAGCACACTTAGCCCAGGGCTGGATTCACAGCTACTATGGTCAGTTTTACTGTATAATGCCCTCTATGCTCTTGCTGCTTCTAGCTATTCGTAACTAGAGATGAGCGAATTTGTCAGATTTTGGCCCCGAATCTATGACATATTCGGGCAATATTCGAACACTATTCATGCTGAATGTATGTCTTATGATAGCTCCGAACATATTCGGTAATTTTTACTCCTATTGACTCTAATGACTTTCGGCAGTGTTCGACAAATATTGCAGAAACAATATTCGAGTCCGATCGTATTCGGAACCAAATGCGAACAAATTCACTCATCTCTATTTGTAACCTGAGGAAAGAAAAGAGGAAACCCTTTTTTCTGTGCATTTTATGTATGGTAGACATCAAAGAAGCTAGTTTGCACCTACTAACTCAAAGTCAATTGCAAATTAGAGATTAAGCATGTGGTGGAGGGGAAAATTAGTGGGAAATATATAATGGCCAGAAATATTGATGTTACTGAGTTACGTCATTACCCCCATGTGACTTATTTGTCCTCAGCAGCAAACTGGCATTCTGGTAGAATAGTAGATCAGGATGGAAGATCGGGGAGCGAGGGTAGATGCATAATGATAGATGTGATTCTAGCACAAGTAAATATAATGTATTTTATTATTTTTTAACACAATCTCATACATTTGTTTACTATGCTTTGTCATTCTGGAAAGCAGAGCATAACAAAATGCATTTTTACGAAACTTGTGAGAACTTCAATTTGGACCAATTTTATTTGAACCGAATCAAATCTTCCAGCCGAATACAGGGAGGGCCATTTATATGGATACACCTAAATAAAATGGGAATGGTTGTTGATATCAACTTCCTGTTTGTGGCATATTAGTATATGGGAGAGGGAAAACTTTTCAAGATGGATGGTGATCATGGTGGCCATTTTGAAGTCGGCCATTTTGGAACCAAATTTATTTTTTTAAATGTTTATTTTTTTACCTCTATTTTTCAATATCACAATATTGCAATTTTCACTAAACAAAATGCTTGACTCATTCTTCCTGAAGACTTTTCAGCAATCTTATTATCATTACAGAAAGGATTATAATGAAAAGTAACACCTCTTTATGCAGTAGAAAACACAAGATCCACCATTCACAATAGTGATTAAGTAGGGTCAGAGCAGGACCCAGACTAAAATAGTAAATCACTTTACTTAAGAAAATGTATTAATACCGTAAAATGCTAGCTATAAGGTGTACCTTGCTGTTTACTGTCTGTTAGCTTAGATCCTTTGGATCCGTTGGATCACCAGAAGTGGAGAATTTGCTTCTTCTAGCTTCTAGCACTTCTCCATCCTCTCCTCGATCTCTGCACAGTCCACAACTTTTACTACTCGCATAGTAATTAATGAGATCTCTGTCCTCCATATTGCAGGCTAGCCCTCCTGCACCATCATAATCAACTCTTTGTAAGTTTTGCGCTGCCAGGTAAGCAGTAGGTCGTGTTCACACAGGCACTGGATTCTTGCATCAAAACAATGTGACATTTATTTTTCACTGGTTGCACAGTACCAAACAAAACCATAAGCACAAACCCTAGCCTTGTTCACCCGCTAACTAAACAACACAGACCCTGGCTACTCATACACGGCTGAGCTAGTCCCAATCCAGTCAAACAAAACAGCTTTTGTCCATAGCAACCAATAATATTTGCAGTTTAGTGCACATGGCCTGTACAGTTTCTTCTCAGAGAGAGAGATTCTGGCTTGTCCCTCTTTTCGGCTCCAACGCAAATCCACTCTGGTCAGCTTAACTGAATTGACTGACAAAGGAGTACACCTAACCTAGTTATATGCAGGGATAGCCAGGTGATCTACTCAGAACCTGTAAAGCTAGGATATAACCCTATCTTACCTGACTTTGCTACTTCTTCAATTTCTTGATGCAGCTGTAAGCTACTTTTAACACTAGCTCTGGTTATCCAATAAAGTAATCACTCTTAGAATACTTTTATCTTTTTGGACATAAAAGTATTTATATACATTTTTCTGGCTAACATGGTACCACAATATATTTTTTTTTATTGTACATCAACAGTAGTTCACAGAACAGTTCACTTCCAGTACCAGCAATTGTGTCTTATAACATACACAAGGGCATATATATACTGTACAGATGGAATTGTAACTGAATTTAATCAAACACAGAACAGTAACCATAAGTTTTCATGCTGCTGTCTCTCAGCTGCATCTCTTCTTTCTCACCATGCTGTCAACTCGATCTCCTCTCTATCTCTCACTGTGCTGTTGTATGTAAACTCCACCTCTCCTCTATCACAACTGGCTTCTCATTGGTCACTGGTGTAAAGACAGAAGCTGCCGATTGCTCAGTCTAGGTACCCTCCCATTTAAACAGTGTGGATGACTGGTAACTGTGCACTTCTACACTTGCGAAAATTTGATGAAAACAAACTCTCTTGGGATCCAATGGACCCCACACGACTAATTAAAGGTTAGAATATCAAGCAGAAAAACTTTTAGAGAGCCATTTGATTTTGATTTTCATAGTAAGTACAACAGCCTCATTGGGTCTAAGAGATTTATTATTGTATACAGTTTCTGGGGTAATTTCTGATGGTTTATACAGATGAGAGAAGGCATTTTTTTTACTCCAGTCTCTAAATACACATTGATTCATATCTTGAACTGGTTCTGGTCACTCTTAAGTTTAATAAATAATGAACTTAGACTTCAAATATATTTTGTTAGAACCTTCTTGTTAGATTTTGTTTCAGTTTGCTGGTCACATGACCTTTTTACCCTATTTAGTCTGGCTCCGCCCTTCTGGCTTTGCTGGACTTCATTGTATTATCTACTCTTAAGCTAGCCGGGTGCTTAGGTGCCTTACTCTGTCAGTTTTGCTTGATCTTAGGATCTCTTAGTATTTGTTTTCTGTTTTATATTCCCTGCTACACTTTCTGTTAGGAGGTGTCCACCTTTTCACCCAGTCCTTAGATCTTGTAGGGATTCCTCCCTCGCAACTATAGGTCTTCGTTCAGACTAGCTGAGGACTTTAGCGGGTCTGGTCGCAGGATCAGGTTCCCGTTACATCGTAGGGATCCAGCTCAGTCCTATTGTAGGGACAGAATTCCCACCTTTCCTTAGTGCTTGTAGCAGATCATAACAGTAAGTCCAGCCCAAAGAAAAAAACAAAAAAAAAAGATCTCTAAGGAAAGATTTTCTGTTTCATCATGGTTTCGGTTCAGGATTTGGTTCAACGCCTGCAGGGACTTTCTCTGGAGGTGGCTGAGATAAAGCAACACGTGAGTAGTTGTTCTGGAGCACATTTCGTGAAGCCAAAGGTACGTTTGCCTGATTTATTTTTTGGTGAACAACAAGATTTTTTTTCTTTTAAAAATGCTTGCTTGTTGTATTTCCGTTTGAGACCCAGATCCTCTGGTGATGAATCACAGCGCATAGGGTTCATAATGTCACTTTTGCGCAAAGAACCTCAGGACTGGGCCTTTTCTCTGCAGTCTAGTGATCCATGCTTTAGATCAGTGGATAGTTTTTTTTCTGCTTTGGGGTTATTGTATGACGATCCGGATCGTGTTTCATCAGCTGAGACAGAATTGAGACGTTTGAGACAGGGATCAGGTAATGTGGAAAAATATTGTACTCACTTCCGAAGGTGGTCCACGCAGGTGGGCTGGAACGATTCAGCTTTGAAAAGTTTATTTCTTGCAGGGTTAAGTGAGAGGGTTAAAGATTTGCTGATTGCTTATCCCATACCTGGTAACTTGCAAGAGGCTATGCAATTAGCCATACGGGTGGATAGGAGACTGCGTGCAAGGGTTAATGAGAGTAAATCTGCCTTGTCAGCTCCAAGTTTGGAGAAGGAATGTACTGACATTGCAGAGCCGATGGAAATTGGAGCAATGGCACCTCACTCTCGAGAAAAAGAACGCAGATTTGCTCAAGGTTTGTGTTTCTATTGTGGTAAATCTGAGCATTTCATTAAGAACTGTGCGCTTTAATAAATAAAAAGAGAAAAAAAAATGAGGTCAGTTTTGCCCGCATAGCTTGTTTAAACAATAAAGGTGTCTTTCTTTCTGCTACCACTGCTGTTGAGGAGGAATTAATGGAGTTTCGGGTATTTGTGGATTGTGGTTCAACTCTCAATGTGATTGATGGGAAATTTTTGGAAAAACTAAAATTAAAACCCAAACTTCTGTCTTCCCCTATTAATGTGGTGTCTGTGGATGGTTCTCCCTTGAAAAATGTTACTCACCATATCTGTGAATTTCCTCTTACTATTAATGGTGTTCATCGAGAGAATTTGGATTTGGTAGTTTTGAATAATTTGCCCTCACCGGTGATTTTGGGGTTACCCTGGTTAAAATTGCACAATCCGGTACTGGATTGGTCTACCAATGAAATTAAGTCCTGGAGTCCCAATTGTTATGACAAGTGTTGTAACGGGCGTATTGCTGCTGTAGTTAAGGGGGAGTTACCTGTACCTATTCAGGATTTTTGGAAAGTTTTTTCTGATAAGGAATCGCAGGTATTGCCTCCTCATAGAGATTATGATTGTGCAATTGAATTTGTCCCTGGAGCGACTCTTCCTAAAAGTCGTTTATTTAATTTGACTATTCCTGAGAGAAAGGCTTTGGAGGAATACATACAGACAAGCTTGGCCGCCGGTCACATTAGGCCTTCCAAATCTCCTGTGGCGGTTGGATTTTTTTTTGTTAAAAAAAAGGACGGCGGTTTACGGCCTTGTCTAGACTTTCGTGAGATTAATAAGATTACTGTACGCAATCCTTACCCACTGCCATTGATTCCTGATTTGTTTAATCAGTTAGTGGGGGCCAAGTGGTTCTCGAAAATTGATCTTCGAGGGGCATACAATTTGTTGCGCATGAAGGAGGGGGATGAATGGAAGACTGCGTTTAACACTCCACTGGGTCATTTTGAGAATCTGGTCATGCCCTTTGGACTTTCCAGTGCTCCGGCATTTTTTCAGAATCTTATTAATGACATCCTTAGACCTTTGATTGGCAGAAATGTGGTTGTGTATTTGGATGACATTTTGATTTATTCATCAGATTTGGAGTCTCATTGGAGGAGTGTGCGTGAAGTATTACAGTTACTGAGTGATAATTCACTTTTTGCCAAACTAGAAAAATGTGAGTTCGCTGTACAGAGACTTAGTTTTTTGGGCTCCATTGTCTCCAGTGAAGGTTTTGAGATGGACCCAGTGAAAGTGCAAGCTGTGCAGGATTGGCCTAGACCTATTGGTGTGAAATCAATACAGAGGTTTTTGGGGTTCGCCAATTATTATAGAAAATTCATAAAAATTTTTCTGTGATTGCCAAACCTCTGACCGATCTCACCAGGAAAGGTGCTGATGCGGTTCAGTGGACTACTGAGGCCATTGAGGCTTTTGTGTTGCTAAAGGAGAGGTTCAGCTCTGCTCCCATCCTTACGCAGCCTGATGTGACTAAACCATTTTTGGTTGAGGTTGATGCTTCTTCTGTGGGGGTCGGCGCGGTGTTGTCTCAGGCAAAGACGGATGGAGTACATCCCCGTGCTTTTTTTTCAAAGAAATTTTCTGAGTCTGAACTAAATTATGATATCGGTAATCGCATTTGAACACTGGCGTCATTTTTTGGAGGGAGCGGAATTTCCTATTCAAGTCTTCACCGATCATGAAAATCTGATCTACCTTGATGCTGCCAAACGCTTGAATGCCCGTCAGGCTAGGTGGGCACTGTTTTTCTCACGGTTTAATTTTACCGTTACTTACATCCCAGGTACTAAAAATGTTAAAGCTGATGATTTGTCTCGCAGCTTTTCTCCTATGGTGGGTACTGAGGAGGAGGAGGAGAACATCTTGCAAGAGGGGGTTGTTATTGCTGTTTTGGACTCCGTGTTGGAAGATGAGATTCTTAAAGCACCAGGAGAATGCCCCATCTAACACGCCGCATGGGAGGTTGTTTGTGCCTGGTACCCTGAGGGGAGATTTGTTTGTTGAATGTCATGACTCTCGGTTGGCAGGTCATCCTGGAATCTCTGAGACCAAGAGACTTGTGGGTCGCAGTTTTTGGTGGCCAGGATGGCAGAAGGAAGTCATTAAGTGGGTGCGTCAATGCACTGTGTGTGCTAGATCTAAGTCTTCTCATACTCCTGCTGCGGGGTTGCTTTGCCCTCTGGAGGTCCCTAGTGTACCTTGGACACATTTGGCTATGGACTTTATTACTGACCTTCCCCCCTCTGAGGGTTTCACTGTCATCTGGGTGGTCGTGGACCGTTTTAGCAAGATGTGTCACTTGGTTCCTTTCATCAAACTGCCCTGCGCTAAGACTCTTGCTAAGGCCTTTGTCAAGGAAATAGTCAAACTACATGGCGTTCCTACTGATATTGTTTCCGATAGGGGACCTCAATTTGTGGCTAGTTTTTGGCGCGCTTTTTGTGACAGGTTGGGAGTTCATTTGTCGTTTTCTTCCGGATATCATCCTGAGTCTAATGGCCAGACAGAAAGGAAAAACCAGGATGTTGAGCAGTTCTTGCGTTGTTTTGTGACTGATAATCAAGAGGGGTGGTCTGAGTTTCTGCCACTTGCTGAGTTTGCTCTTAACAATCATACATCCGCTTCTGCTGGTTGTTCGACTTTTTTTTGTTGTACAGGGAGACATCTGTCTTTTGGGTCATTTTCCAAGTTGAGATCGGCTGTACCTGAAGAGGAGAATTTTTCTGCTGTTTTGGAGAGAGTTTGGACTGATGTGCGTGGTAATCTTTAGGAGGCTAACAAAAGATCCAAAGTGTATTTTGATAGAAAACGACAAGAGGTTTTGTTTGCTATTGGTGACATGGTTTAGTTGTCCTCTAAGAATCTGCGCTTGAGGATTCCGTCTAAGAAATTGGGTCCCGAGTTTGTAGGGCCCTTTAAGGTGCTTCAGGTTATTAACCAATCTGCTGTTAAGTTGGAGCTTCCTACCTCCTGGAAGATTAATCCGGTGTTTCATGTTTCTCTCTTGAAAAAAGCTGAGGTCTCAGATGGAGACGTCTCGGCTACTGTTCCCCTGGTGGTGGAGGACGGGCAATATGAGATTTCCAGCATCCTAAATTCTAGACTTTATAGAGGGAGTTTGCAGTACCTCGTCGCTTGGAAGGGTTATGGACCCGAGGATAACTCATGGGTGAGGGCGGATGATGTTTCTGCGTCTAGACTTGTTAGAGCGTTTCACAAGAGGTTTCCGAATAAGCCTAAGTCCTAGGGGATCCGGAGGATCCTCTTTGAAGGGAGGGTACTGTTAGAACCCTCTTGTTAGATTTTGTTTCAGTTTGCTGGTCACATGACCTTTTTACCCTATTTAGTCTGGCTCCGCCCTTCTGGCTTTGCTGGACTTCATTGTATTATCTACTCTTAAGCTAGCCGGGTGCTTAGGTGCCTTACTCTGTCAGTTTTGCTTGATCTTAGGATCTCTTAGTATTTGTTTTCTGTTTTATATTCCCTGCTACACTTTCTGTTAGGAGGTGTCCACCTTTTCACCCAGTCCCTAGATCTTGTAGGGATTCCTCCCTCGCAACTATAGGTCTTCGTTCAGACTAGCTGAGGACTTTAGCGGGTCTGGTCGCAGGATCAGGTTCCCCGTTACATCGTAGGGATCCAGCTCAGTCCTATTGTAGGGACAGAATTCCCACCTTTCCTTAGTGCTTGTAGCAGATCATAACATATTTCAATTAAGAACTCTGGTATCCTTCATGGTCTGTAATGATAATTACAATCATATTCTTTACAATTGTGTGTGGGCGTCTTCTCAGTTTCTTAATGGCTGGATCGAGCTTGCGCAGCTAAATATTCTTAACATTAAACCAAAATATTCTTTGTAGCTTTCAAAAGACATTGTTTAGCGTCGTAAGTAATTTACTTCCATAGACAAGGGTTGCAATATTTTCAGAATAGAGGGCACTTGAGGGACATAGCACTCGACATGAAGGAGAGTAGAATCCTGAAATATAAATGTATGTATGAATATGGAGGTGCATGATTAAGTGATACGCAGCATAATAACTCATCTGTTCATTTGTATTCTGAACAGACACTGAGATATTATGACTTCTGGAGGTTAGGGAGCCATGGATTGAAATATTTAGCCTAAATTTTACATGGATTTAAATAAAAGAAGGCGTAGGTGAGTTTTCGGGCACTTCATGTGAGGCTTTGGTCAGCAGAATTGCACAATGTAAAGGAATAATCTTGGTGAAATACGTGGAAAGAATATATAAATCTGACGGTCATGATTAGTTTATGATGTAGGGAAATAATTCCCATTTCTAAATGATGCACAGTTTCAATAGTAATGTTCCATGTCACAAACTGAATTGAACTTTCTTAAATGACCATTTGTTAGACATTGTCTTACACCAGCTTGATCTGAGTTGGATACTAGTCACAAAGATTTCGTTTTTGGTGTTCTCAAAGTAAAAGCTCAGTCAAATTTCAGTTTTTCTCAAACAAGTGATATTCACACTTTTCATAGAAAGCACTCGTACTTATGATTGTCTATGGGGTCTTTCATGTGTCTGATATATTTCTCGGATCGACTGGTCAACACAAAATCTTGGATACTTGTCTGATATTGATCTGAGGGTCCATGAAAAAAGTGGGCAGTACTCGGATGCCATCCATGTCCTGTCTGTTTTTCAAAGACTTTTTGTTGTGAGATTAGAAAAAAAAAAAAACTGACCAGAACCCATGAACAGAATAATGCAAGTGTGAACAGGTGCAAGCTGCTATGATTGAACAATAACAAAATTAGCAAAAAGGAAAAAAAGGGGGGGGGTATTAAGACTTAACATTTATTAACCAGAAACGTTAAAATTGGACACATATAGTGAACAAACACCATCCTCTATTTATTACTATACTTGAGGATATATGATATATGTCAGAGAGAGTAGTTAGATTATGGGGACCGATACAATGAAGTAGCAGCAAAAGAATTATTTTGTTCTGCACCGCTAGAACCAATGTTACAAAGACAATCTAGCACCGCTAGAATTGGCATTAATGCTGTCTACTATATCATGAGCAGCTATATTTAGACGCCATCAATAAGGAACGATCTCACCCGTTCAAAGGACGTCTTTTTAGAGACCCATTCATAAATCATAGTCCCAGGTAAATGAAGCCTTTTCCCAATGCGTTTCCTCCATTAGGATTCATCAGGGGATATGGCAAATATGGATAAACATTGCTTCAATGCATCTCTCTAGGGGAATTCGAACAAATGACCCCCTTATATCAAATAAACAGACACTCCCACCACCGTGACTGACCAATCAGTAAACCCATAAAAACAAAACAACCAGTGACCAACACCATTAGTGATTTAAATTTTAATTACCCATATGCAAGGAGCACAATTAGGTTGAGACGCACGCCAGCCGTTAGTCCTATAGGCGTTCAAAGCGGCGATATAATCGCCTGCACAAAAATGACCAAGAAGCAACGAAAGCTAGCGCATGCGCAATAGAATAATGAGAGTGACTTCCGGTAGAGCGAAAGAGACTTCCTCTAAACACAAACACAGGAGACTTCTAAAAACAACGCATGCGCTCTAACGTTTCGAGGTCAGAAGGTAACTGTTAATAAAACAGAAAAAACTTCCTCTAGATAGACAAACAGTGACCTCTAAAACAAGCGCATGCGCTCTAATATTGAAAATTGGCATAATTCTGTCTCGGAAGTAACTTGTGAGCCATTGATGCAGTCATAACATACCGGAACACATGAAAGTAACGATAAGTAGTAAACATGATTAAAAACTGCATACATATGAGAGAAATTGATAACACACATATATGCAACATGCAAGTTATATGAACACATTATAAAGATGTATATTTAGCAAAATGCTCCTTATTATTATAGCACACATGGAAAAAGCATAAGCTATACTGAGTATGGCATACAACAAAGGTGCAACTTATTATATTAATGCAACCAGTAAACCATCCCATATGATACACTATGTGCTAGATTAGCAACATGATTAAAAAGGAAAAGAATTATTCCTTTATATATATTAAATACTGATTGATAGTACCCAAAAAGGGAAAAAAAAGGGGGGGTAAACCTCATAAAGGGTCCAAGGAGTATCAGCACTGTGTCCCATGATCCCGATTTCCTATTTGGAACAGAGATCATAAAAAAAGGGGGAACAAAAATTGTTCCAAATATTTCAATATGAAGCTTGGGCTGGCCTGCCTCAAAGATGGAATGACATCTGGAAAGGATATTTTAAATTTTAAACATAAGAAGAACTTGAAGGAGATGTAAGGAATTAATAACAAATAGAGACCAGTATCCACAGGACAATAAATTTAAACAAGCACAGACAGCCTAAAGGGAGAGAAAAGGGAGGTACATATGGAGCCTCAAACAGACCCTACAATGTTCCTATTCTATCTTACCCTACCTAGCAGCGGAGGTTGGAGCCCTAAATCCTGCGCAAAAGGCCCCCCCGGTCCACGACGGCTGTCCCGAACTGTATGATCATATTAAGCCCTTATCCTAGAAAGCAGGAAAAAGAGAGCTGTTCATTCAGACCAGTAGGGGACATGGATTTTAAACGGAAAATCCATTTTGTCTCCCGTTGCAATATTATCCTGTCCCAATCACCACCACGACATGGTTTAAGGACTTTTTCAATGCCCAGAAATTTGATGGCATCAGGGTTACCATTGTGGTTCAGATGGATATGTCTGGCAATCGGTGTATCATTCTTCTTTGCAATGTCTCTCATATGCTCGCCGATTCTTCTTCTAAACTCCCTAATTGTCTTGCCTACATAGATCATACCACAGCTACAGATGGCCCTGTAAATCACACCCTCACTCCTGCAATTGATGAAAGATCTAATTTCAAATTGTTTGGATTTATCTGATGAAAAACATTTTTTTCCTACTTCAACGTTCTTACAAGCAATGCAGCCACTACATTTGTAACAGCCAACCACATTTGATTTAAGCCACGTCGTGTTCTCAGCATTCAGAAAATGACTATTAACAAGCCTATCTTTAAGAGATCTTCCTTTACGGAAGGTAATTTGAGGATGAGGGGCAAGAGATCACCGATGTCCTGGTCCATACGTAAAATTGGTCAGTGATTTCTCAAGATTCGTCGTATGCCATCAGACCCATTATTGAATGTAGTAATAAATCTCAAGCCTAAAAACTCATCTTCTCTTTGGAGAGCGGGAGTGAGTAGATCCGTTCTATTCTTGATTTTAATGTCATTATAAGCTCTTTTAAGGACATGATCAGGATAACCCCTGTCCAAAAATCTATTACGTAAATCATTCGCTTGAATTTTAAAATTCTTTTCATCAGAACAATTTCTACGGACCCTTGTATATTGTCCCCTTGGTAGCCTTTCTTAAGGGGCAATGGATGACTGCTCTCCCATCTCAGAAGAGAGTTAGTGGCTGTAGATTTTCTGTGGATACTGGTACTCAAAGAACCATCCTCCTTCTTTTCAATCATAACATCAAGGAATGACAATCTTGATGGATTCCATTCAAATGTGAAGCTTAAACCAACGTCATTCACGTTTAATTTAGTGACAAAATCAGCAAAAGACTCTCCTGTACCCCTCCATATGATGAACACGTCATCTATATACCTTAGCCATAGAAGAGCATTCTCAGCTCCAATGACACAGTTCTCTCCAAAAACAAGTGTCTCCTCCCACCAGCCCAGGAGCAGATTTGCATAAGACGGAGCACATGAGCTCCCCATTGCAGTGCCCCTGAGCTGGTGGTAGAATTTACGGTCGAAGACAAAGAAATTATGTGTCAACAAATATCGTAGACAATCAATCACGAATCCATTATGTTCTCTTAAGTGAAGTCCCCTACTTTTAAGGAAATATTCTGTGGCTTCCAATCCTTTTTCATGGGAATCGAAGAATATAAGGCCTCAACATCAATACTAGCAAGTATTGTATTAGGCTCCATCAGCACTCCATCTATTTTCCTCAATAAATCAGTTGTATCCCTTGTGAACGAACTGAGGGCCAACACAAAGGGGTTTAGAATCTTATCTAAGTAAACACCTAGATTTTTGGTTGAACTACTCACACCAGAAACGATTGGTCTCCCTTTTAGGGGTGACAATCCTTTATGTATTTTTGGCAAACAATAGAATGTAGCCACCACAGGGAATTTAGGAACAATAAATTCGAATTCGTTCTTATCAATCACACCCTTTTTTAAGCCATTCAGAGCAATACTCCTTAGTTCATTAACAAAATCTGTCGTAGGGTCAGATGACAAAATATGATAACATTCTCTGTTGTTCAAAATATTGAGGCACATACGTTTATAATCAGGCGTGTTCATGACAACAACATTGCCCCCCTTGTCTGAGCTCTTAATAACGATATCTCGATCTCTTTCCAACACTTGTAGTGCCGACATTTCTTGTCTACTCAGATTGTAAGGGGTAAAATGAGGGGTTTCACTCAATTTCTGTATATCCCTGGACACCAGATTTAAAAATACATCAATAGATGTTAAATCATTTTGGGGGGGTGGTATTTTTTTATTCTTACATTTCAAATCAGTGAATGGACCTTTACCCCTAGTATTGGGGTCAGTTTCAGATAGATTATAAAGGGTCCTAATGTCCTCTAAAAAAGAGGTATCATTTACACCCAATTCTTGACAGGTCCTTTTTCATTTTGAATGTGAAACTTCTTCCATTTTAATTTACGTATAAAAAGATGAAGGTCTTTGACCCCTTCAAAAGAATCAAAGTTACTAGATGGTACAAAAGATAACCCCTTACTCAAGACACACATTTCGGATTCCGTTAAATCCCTATCAGACAGATTTAAGACCTGTGACTTTCCCCTTGATATTGGGCGTTTGTAGGGTTCAATCTGTTGCGTAACGGGTAACTCTGTTCTAAAAAAGAAGTAGATGTTGAAGGGATAGAAGCTGTAGAATAATTAGGTCTGCGGTCAAAGCCTCTTCTACGATTACCCCCACGACCTCTTTGTCTTCCCCTATGAAATTTCTGGTGTCCCTCGATATCAGATGTCTCAGTATCAGTAGATGTATAATCAACTTCAGGTGTTCTAAGGTCCCTGTTTGGGAAGAGGTAGGCTTTGTTCTCCTTGAAATCTTGGAGGTCACGAATAAACTGTTTATGTTTCCTTTCTTTTAAATGATATTGGAAACGTTCTATAGTATTCTGTAAATTCAATTCTTTAGCAGAGAATTCCGCTTCGGATGAAAATTTTTTGTGACCTCTATTTGTTCCCTCAAGATTTCGTTACACTTATTCAGTGTTACCCGCTCATCATCCAAAAGAATCTGCATAAACTTAAGGGAACTATTAGTAGCCTCTCTCTCCCACTTAGTCAAAAGATCGGGGCTCTTATACCTTAGTCCAGGCGCCAATGAAATTCTCAGATGGCGTGGTACAATGCCCGTTTTTATATAATATTCAAGACCTTGTACCTCCCACCATGATATGATCTGGTTCTTATATACTCTAGTCAATTCCTTAAAAGCTGAATTAAAGGATGGAGTATATTTCTTTTGCTGAAAGTCACGATCAGAAAAAATATCCTTTACCTCAGTCAACCAGTGATTAGTGTCTATTCCAGTCGTGAGGAAGCCAGCCATGCTCCAATTAAGTCAATATGGTTAAAGCACAATTTAATAAGAAAAAACAAAACAAAACCCTTTTATAAATTATAACAAAATTAGAAAAAAGGAAAAAAAGGGGGGGGTATTAAGACTTAACATTTATTAACCAGAAACGTTAAAATTGGACACATATAGTGAACAAACACCATCCTCTATTTATTACTATACTTGAGGATATATGATATATGTCAGAGAGAGTAGTTAGATTATGGGGGACCGATACAATGAAGTAGCAGCAAAAGAATTATTTTGTTCTGCACCGCTAGAACCAATGTTACAAAGACAATCTAGCACCGCTAGAATTGGCATTAATGCTGTCTACTATATCATGAGCAGCTATATTTAGACGCCATCAATAAGGAACGATCTCACCCTTTCAAAGGACGTCTTTTTAGAGACCCATTCATAAATCATAGTCCCAGGTAAATGAAGCCTTTTCCCAACGCGTTTCCTCCATTAGGATTCATCAGGGATATGGCAAATATGGATAAACATTGCTTCAATGCATCTCTCTAGGGGAATTCGAACAAATGACCCCCTTATATCAAATAAACAGACACTCCCACCACCGTGACTGACCAATCAGTAAACCCATAAAAACAAAACAACCAGTGACCAACACCATTAGTGATTTAAATTTTAATTACCCATATGCAAGGAGCACAATTAGGTTGAGACGCACGCCAGCCGTTAGTCCTATAGGCGTTCAAAGTGGCGATATAATCGCCTGCACAAAAATGACCAAGGAAGCAACGAAAGCTAGCGCATGCGCAATAGAATAATGAGAGTGACTTCCGGTAGAGCGAAAGAGACTTCCTGTAAACACACACAGGAGACGTCTAAAAACAACGCATGCGTTCTAACGTTTCGAGGTCAGAAGGTAAAACAGAAAAAACTTCCTCTAGATAGACAAACAGTGACCTCTAAAACAAGCGCATGCACTCTAATATTGAAAATTGGCATAATTCTGTCTCGGAAGTAACCTGTGAGCCATTGATGCAGTCATAACATACCGGAACACATGAAAGTAACGATAAGTAGTAAACATGATTAAAAACTGCATACATATGAGAGAAATTGATAACACACATATATGCAACATGCAAGTTATATGAACACATTATAAAGATGTATATTTAGCAAAATGCTCCTTATTATTATAGCACACATGGAAAAAGCATAAGCTATATTGAGTATGGCATACAACAAAGGTGCAACTTGTTATATTAATGCAACCAGTAAACCATCCCATATGATACACTATGTGCTAGATTAGCAACATGATTAAAAAGAAAAAGAATTATTCCTTTATATATATTAAATACTGATTGATAGTACCCAAAAAGGGAAAAAAAAAGGGGGGGGGGCAAACCTCATAAAGGTCATAAAGGTCTTCTTATGTTTAAAATTTAAAATATCCTTTCCAGATGTCATTCCATCTTTGAGGCAGGCCAGCCCAAGCTTCATATTGAAATATTTGGAACAATTTTTGTTCCCCCTTTTTTTATGATCTCTGTTCCAAATAAGAAATTGGGATCATGGGACACAGTGCTGATACTCCTTGGACCCTTTATGAGGTTTACCCCCCTTTTTTTCCCTTTTTGGGTACTATCAATCAGTATTTAATATATATAAAGGAATAATTCTTTTTCTTTTTAATCATGTTGCTAATCTAGCACATAGTGTATCATATGGGATGGTTTACTGGTTGCATTAATATAATAAGTTGCACCTTTGTTGTATGCCATACTCAGTATAGCTTATGCTTTTTCCATGTGTGCTATAATAATAAGGAGCATTTTGCTAAATATACATCTTTATAATGTGTTCATATAACTTGCATGTTGCATATATGTGTGTTATCAATTTCTCTCATATGTATGCAGTTTTTAATCATGTTTACTACTTATCGTTACTTTCATGTGTTCCGGTATGTTATGACTGCATCAATGGCTCACAGGTTACTTCCGAGACAGAATTATGCCAATTTTCAATATTAGAGCGCATGCGCTTGTTTTAGAGGTCACTGTTTGTCTATCTAGAGGAAGTTTTTTCTGTTTTATTAACAGTTACCTTCTGACCTCGAAACGTTAGAGCGCATGCGTTGTTTTTAGAAGTCTCCTGTGTGTGTTTACAGGAAGTCTCTTTCGCTCTACCGGAAGTCACTCTCATTATTCTATTGCGCATGCGCTAGCTTTCGTTGCTTCCTTGGTCATTTTTGTGCAGGCGATTATATCGCCGCTTTGAACGCCTATAGGACTAACGGTTGGCGTGCGTCTCAACCTAATTGTGCTCCTTGCATATGGGTAATTAAAATTTAAATCACTAATGGTGTTGGTCACTGGTTGTTTTGTTTTTATGGGTTTACTGATTGGTCAGTCACGGTGGTGGGAGTGTCTGTTTATTTGATATAAGGGGGTCATTTGTTCGAATTCCCCTAGAGAGATGCATTGAAGCAATGTTTATCCATATTTGCCATATCCCCTGATGAATCCTAATGGAGGAAACGCGTTGGGAAAAGGCTTCATTTACCTGGGACTATGATTTATGAATGGGTCTCTAAAAAGACGTCCTTTGAACGGGTGAGATCGTTCCTTATTGATGGCGTCTAAATATAGCTGCTCATGATATAGTAGACAGCATTAATGCCAATTCTAGCGGTGCTAGATTGTCTTTGTAACATTGGTTCTAGCGGTGCAGAACAAAATAATTCTTTTGCTGCTACTTCATTGTATCGGTCCCCCATAATCTAACTACTCTCTCTGACATATATCATATATCCTCAAGTATAGTAATAAATAGAGGATGGTGTTTGTTCACTATATGTGTCCAATTTTAACGTTTCTGGTTAATAAATGTTAAGTCTTAATACCCCCCCCCTTTTTTTCCTTTTTGCTAATTTTGCTTATAATTTATAAAAGGTTTTTTTTTTTTTTTCTTATTAAATTGTGCTTTAACCATATTGACTTAATTGGAGCATGGCTGGCTTCCTCACGACTGGAATAGACACTAATCACTGGTTGACTGAGGTAAAGGATATTTTTTCTGATCATGACTTTCAGCAAAAGAAATATACTCCATCCTTTAATTCAGCTTTTAAGGAATTGACTAGAGTATATAAGAACCAGATCATATCATGGTGGAGGTACAAGGTCTTGAATATTATATAAAAACGGGCATTGTTCCATGCCATCTGAGAATTTCATTGGCGCCTGGACTAAGGTATAAGAGCCCCGATCTTTTGACTAAGTGGGAGAGAGAGGCTACTAATAGTTCCCTTAAGTTTATGCAGATTCTTTTGGATGATGAGCGGGTAACACTGAATAAGTGTAACGAAATCTTGAGGGAACAAATAGAGGTCACAAAAAAATTTTCATCCGAAGCGGAATTCTCTGCTAAAGAATTGAATTTACAGAATACTATAGAACGTTTCCAATATCATTTAAAAGAAAGGAAACATAAACAGTTTATTCGTGACCTCCAAGATTTCAAGGAGAACAAAGCCTACCTCTTCCCAAACAGGGACCTTAGAACACCTGAAGTTGATTATACATCTACTGATACTGAGACATCTGATATCGAGGGACACCAGAAATTTCATAGGGGAAGACAAAGAGGTCGTGGGGGTAATCGTAGAAGAGGCTTTGACCGCAGACCTAATTATTCTACAGCTTCTATCCCTTCAACATCTACTTCTTTTTTAGAACAGAGTTACCCGTTACGCAACAGATTGAACCCTACAAACGCCCAATATCAAGGGGAAAGTCACAGGTCTTAAATCTGTCTGATAGGGATTTAACGGAATCCGAAATGTGTGTCTTGAGTAAGGGGTTATCTTTTGTACCATCTAGTAACTTTGATTCTTTTGAAGGGGTCAAAGACCTTCATCTTTTTATACGTAAATTAAAATGGAAGAAGTTTCACATTCAAAATGAAAAAAGGACCTGTCAAGAGTTGGGTGTAAATGATACCTCTTTTTTAGAGGACATTAGGACCCTTTATAATCTATCTGAAACTGACCCCAATACTAGGGGTAAAGGTCCATTCACTGATTTGAAATGTAAGAATAAAAAAATACCACCCCCCCAAAATGATTTAACATCTATTGATGTATTTTTAAATCTGGTGTCCAGGGATATACAGAAATTGAGTGAAACCCCTCATTTTACCCCTTACAATCTGAGTAGACAAGAAATGTCGGCACTACAAGTGTTGGAAAGTGATCGAGATATCGTTATTAAGAGCTCAGACAAGGGGGGCAATGTTGTTGTCATGAACACGCCTGATTATAAACGTATGTGCCTCAATATTTTGAACAACAGAGAATGTTATCATATTTTATCATCTGACCCTACGACAGATTTTGTTAATGAACTAAGGAGTATTGTTCTGAATGGCTTAAAAAAGGGTGTGATTGATAAGAACGAATTCGAATTTATTGTTCCTAAATTCCCTGTGGTGGCTACATTCTATTGTTTGCCAAAAATACATAAAGGATTGTCACCCCTAAAAGGGAGACCAATCGTTTCTGGTGTGAGTAGTTCAACCAAAAATCTAGGTGTTTACTTAGATAAGATTCTAAACCCCTTTGTGTTGGCCCTCAGTTCGTTCACAAGGGATACAACTGATTTATTGAGGAAAATAGATGGAGTGCTGATGAAGCCTAATACAATACTTGCTAGTATTGATGTTGAGGCCTTATATTCTTCGATTCCCCATGAAAAAGGATTGGAAGCCACAGAATATTTCCTTAAAAGTAGGGGACTTCACTTAAGAGAACATAATGGATTCGTGATTGATTGTCTGCGATATTTGTTGACACATAATTTCTTTGTCTTCGACCGTAAATTCTACCACCAGCTCAGGGGCACTGCAATGGGGAGCCCATGTGCTCCGTCTTATGCAAATCTGCTCCTGGGCTGGTGGGAGGAGACACTTGTTTTTGGAGAGAACTGTGTCATTGGAGCTGAGAATGCTCTTCTATGGCTAAGGTATATAGATGACGTGTTCATCATATGGAGGGGTACAGGAGAGTCTTTTGCTGATTTTGTCACTAAATTAAACGTGAATGACGTTGGTTTAAGCTTCACATTTGAATGGAATCCATCAAGATTGTCATTCCTTGATGTTATGATTGAAAAGAAGGAGGATGGTTCTTTGAGTACCAGTATCCACAGAAAATCTACAGCCACTAACTCTCTTCTGAGATGGGAGAGCAGTCATCCATTGCCCCTTAAGAAAGGCATACCAAGGGGACAATATACAAGGGTCCGTAGAAATTGTTCTGATGAAAAGAATTTTAAAATTCAAGCGAATGATTTACGTAATAGATTTTTGGACAGGGGTTATCCTGATCATGTCCTTAAAAGAGCTTATAATGACATTAAAATCAAGAATAGAACGGATCTACTCACTCCCGCTCTCCAAAGAGAAGATGAGTTTTTAGGCTTGAGATTTATTACTACATTCAATAATGGGTCTGATGGCATACGACGAATCTTGAGAAATCACTGGCCAATTTTACGTATGGACCAGGACATCGGTGATCTCTTGCCTCCTCATCCTCAAATTACCTTCCGTAAAGGAAGATCTCTTAAAGATAGGCTTGTTAATAGTCATTTTCTGAATGCTGAGAACACGACGTGGCTTAAATCAAATGTGGTTGGCTGTTACAAATGTAGTGGCTGCATTGCTTGTAAGAATGTTGAAGTAGGAAAAAAATTTTTTTCATCAGATAAATCCAAACAATTTGAAATTAGATCTTTCATCAATTGCAGGAGTGAGGGTGTGATTTACAGGGCCATCTGTAGCTGTGGTATGATCTATGTAGGCAAGACAATTAGGGAGTTTAGAAGAAGAATCGGCGAGCATATGAGAGACATTGCAAAGAAGAATGATACACCGATTGCCAGACATATCCATCTGAACCACAATGGTAACCCTGATGCCATCAAATTTCTGGGCATTGAAAAAGTCCTTAAACCATGTCGTGGTGGTGATTGGGACAGGATAATATTGCAACGGGAGACAAAATGGATTTTCCGTTTAAAATCCGTGTCCCCTACTGGTCTGAATGAACAGCTCTCTTTTTCCTGCTTTCTAGGATAAGGGCTTAATATGATCATACAGTTCGGGACAGCCGTCGTGGACCGGGGGGGCCTTTTGCGCAGGATTTAGGGCTCCAACCTCCGCTGCTAGGTAGGGTAAGATAGAATAGGAACATTGTAGGGTCTGTTTGAGGCTCCATATGTACCCCCCTTTTCTCTCCCTTTAGGCTGTCTGTGCTTGTTTAAATTTATTGTCCTGTGGATACTGGTCTCTATTTGTTATTAATTCCTTACATCTCCTTCAAGTTCTTCTTATGTTTAAAATTTAAAATATCCTTTCCAGATGTCATTCCATCTTTGAGGCAGGCCAGCCCAAGCTTCATATTGAAATATTTGGAACAATTTTGTTCCCCCTTTTTTTATGATCTCTGTTCCAAATAGGAAATTGGGATCATGGGACACAGTGCTGATACTCCTTGGACCCTTTATGAGGTTTACCCCCCCTTTTTTTTCCCTTTTTGGGTACTATCAATCAGTATTTAATATATATAAAGGAATAATTCTTTTTCTTTTTAATCATGTTGCTAATCTAGCACATAGTGTATCATATGGGATGGTTTACTGGTTGCATTAATATAATAAGTTGCACCTTTGTTGTATGCCATACTCAGTATAGCTTATGCTTTTTCCATGTGTGCTATAATAATAAGGAGCATTTTGCTAAATATACATCTTTATAATGTGTTCATATAACTTGCATGTTGCATATATGTGTGTTATCAATTTCTCTCATATGTATGCAGTTTTTAATCATGTTTACTACTTATCATTACTTTCATGTGTTCCGGTATGTTATGACTGCATCAATGGCTCACAGGTTACTTCCGAGACAGAATTATGCCAATTTTCAATATTAGAGCGCATGCGCTTGTTTTAGAGGTCACTGTTTGTCTATCTAGAGGAAGTTTTTTCTGTTTTATTAACAGTTACCTTCTGACCTCGAAACGTTAGAGCGCATGCGTTGTTTTTAGAAGTCTCCTGTGTGTGTTTACAGGAAGTCTCTTTCGCTCTACCGGAAGTCACTCTCATTATTCTATTGCGCATGCGCTAGCTTTCATTGCTTCCTTGGTCATTTTTGTGCAGGCGATTATATCGCCGCTTTGAACGCCTATAGGACTAACGGCTGGCGTGCGTCTCAACCTAATTGTGCTCCTTGCATATGGGTAATTAAAATTTAAATCACTAATGGTGTTGGTCACTGGTTGTTTTGTTTTTATGGGTTTACTGATTGGTCAGTCACGGTGGTGGGAGTGTCTGTTTATTTGATATAAGGGGGTCATTTGTTCGAATTCCCCTAGAGAGATGCATTGAAGCAATGTTTATCCATATTTGCCATATCCCCTGATGAATCCTAATGGAGGAAACGCGTTGGGAAAAGGCTTCATTTACCTGGGACTATGATTTATGAATGGGTCTCTAAAAAGACGTCCTTTGAACGGGTGAGATCGTTCCTTATTGATGGCGTCTAATATAGCTGCTCATGATATAGTAGACAGCATTAATGCCAATTCTAGCGGTGCTAGATTGTCTTTGTAACATTGGTTCTAGCGGTGCAGAACAAAATAATTCTTTTGCTGCTACTTCATTGTATCGGTCCCCCATAATCTAACTACTCTCTCTGACATATATCATATATCCTCAAGTATAGTAATAAATAGAGGATGGTGTTTGTTCACTATATGTGTCCAATTTTAACGTTTCTGGTTAATAAATGTTAAGTCTTAATACCCCCCCTTTTTTTCCTTTTTGCTAATTTTGTTATAATTTATAAAAGTTTTTTTTTTTTTTTTTTCTTATTAAATTGTGCTTTAACCATATGATTGAACAATGCACAAACAAAAGAAAAGTATTACTATTGAAGGTTTTGGCTGCCCCCTTTTTTGACTGAGCACTCCTCCCATCAGCCTAAGGCCCCATTCCTATGTCCTGATGATTCCAGTACAGGAAAAAACAGTACCGGTGTTATCCATGGTCTGTGTGCCATCTGTGTGGCCGAGTGCTGCATCCATGTTTTCATTTTTCCATGTCCGTGAGACATCTATATGTCTATGTGCAAGGTCCATGTGCCATCCGTGTGGCATCAGTTTGTCCATATGTCCGTATCTGTATGTCTGTATGCAAAGCCCGTGTTTTGTCCTGGAAAAAAATGTATGATAGTTAATTGATTTAATCTGTGGAAAATTGCCTAGGTTCCTTTATAAACCAGCTAAAGCAATTGTTGTTAGGGGTCAAGTTCCCGCTTCTGCACAAGGAGAATCTCGAGCCGTCCCTGCTGCGGTCTCCCATCCGTCTTCGGCCGCAGTGGACTCTGCTCAGCTTAGACGTCGATCCCAGCGTCTCGCCCAATCTAACATTGTGCAGAGGATTACTGCTGCTTCTCCAGGCTCTGCTATTGTAACCAGTACTGGTTAGCGGCGAGCAGACGTCTTTGGGACAAAGTCCTTGCTTTCCCCTTCTGAGCGTGCCCAGAGTAAGATCTGTTATGATTCGGTAGCTGAGGAGTGCAGGCAAAAAGGCAATACACCAGAGCAGTTGGAATCTATGAGATTGTAGTACCCTGACTAACCACCACAACTAGAGGCAGCCGTGGAGCGTTCCTACGTTGGTCCTAGACGCCTCGTCACAGCCTGAGAAACTAACTACACCTAAAGATAGAAATAGGAAAGCTATCTGCCCCGGAGCAGAACCCCAAAGATAATAGCAAGCCCCCAAACATGTAATGGCGGTTAGACAAGACGAAATACTGACACAGACAGAAAATAGTATGAGCAAACGTTGGGGCCCAAACTAACTAAATAGAAAAGGATAGGAAGGGTACTTACTGCAATCCCAAAAAAAACCCTGAAAGCACCAACTCTACTAATTTCAAAAACACCTGAGATCACACGACCTCTACCACCTAAATTAGCTCTCTGGTGTAACAAAATCAAAACAGCAGCCACTGAAAAAACTGGAAAAAGCAAAAGTACAAACATCAGTGGCTGAACTAAACTGAGAGGGCAAAAGCCCCCTGAGGGGACCCAGAAGGCCCCCACAGAAGTGCAGGACAAAATGCAAAAATCAAGCACAGAAACAAAAAGAAGAAAATGTCTTATCTGTTAGAAGGAAATGCAGACACGACACAGCAGGCTACAAGGGAAACTGGAATCAAGGATTCAGACCAGAACAATTGATCACCGCAACCCTGATGGGAAGGTGACTCCCTTATATAAGATCAGTCAGTAACACCTGATTCCCAGTCCTCACAATCTTCACTGAACAGACCAGTACCGCTTGTAACCACCAGAGGGAGCCTCTGCTCAGAACTCATCTCAAGCCCATTCACAACAGTACCCCCCCCTTGAGGAGGGGTCACCGAACCCTCATTTGAGCAACCAGGTCGGTCAGGATGAGCTCTATGATACGCACGGATGAGTCTCCTAGCATGGATGTCCGAAGCAAACACCCAATAATTGTCTTCCTGACCATAACCTCTCCACTTAACCAAATACTGGAGTTTCCGTCTAGAAAAACGAGAATCTAATATTTTCTCAACCACATACTCCAGATTGCCCTCAACCAAAACAGGGTCAGGAGGCACAGCAGCAGGAACCACTGGCTCAACAAACCTCTTCAACAAGGACTTGTGGAACACGTTATGGATCTTAAATGTCCCTGGAAGAAGCAAACGAAAAGAAACAGGATTAAGAATCTCCATGATCTTATAAGGTCCAATGAACCTAGGCTTAAATTTAGGAGATGCTACTCTCATAGGAATATTTTTTGAGGACAACCAGACCAAGTCCCCTACTTTAAACCGAGGACCATCAGTCCTATGCCGGTTAGCAAACCGCTGGGCCCTCTCTTGAGAGAGGGACAACCTCTCCACTACCTGGTCCCAAATCTGCTGCATACGCTCCACAACAGAGTCAACACCCGGACAGACAGAAGCCTCCGTCTGTCCCGAAGAAAATCGAGGGTGAAACCCAGAATTACAGAAAAATGGAGACATCAAAGTGGCAGAGCTAGCCCTATTATTAAGAGCAAACTCAGCCAAAGGCAAAAAAGAAACCCAGTCATCCTGATCAGCAGACACAAAGCATCTTAGATAAGTCTCCAATGTCTGGTTTGTTCTCCCAGTTTGACCATTGGTCTGAGGATGAAACGCCGAGGAGAAAGACAATTGAACACCAAGTTTAGAACAAAAGGTCCTCCAAAATCTGGAAACAAACTGGACTCCTCTGTCAGACACAATGTTCTCAGGAATGCCGTGTAAACGAACCACGTGCTGAAGGAACAAAGGCACCAATTCAGAGAAGGAAGGCAACTTAGGCAATGGCACAAGATGTATCATCTTGGAAAACCTATCACAAATCACCCAGATGGCGGTCATTCTCTGAGAAACATGAAGGTCGGAAATGAAATCCATAGAGATATGGGTCCATGGTCTCTTGGGCACAGGCAATGGCATCAACAAACCACCAGAGCGAGAGCAAGGCTTGGAGCGAGAGCAAGTCCCGCAGGACTGCACAAATTCCCTGACATCACGAGACAAGGTAGGCCACCAAAAGGACCGACTAACCAAGTCTGTGGTACCAAAAATTCCGGGATGCCCAGCCAACGCGGAACAATGAATCTCAGACAACACACTCTTTTTCCACTGGTCCGGGACAAACAATTTTCCAACAGGGCAGCGCTTGGGCCTATCCTCCTGACACCCCTCCAGAGCAAGTCTCAAATTGGGTGAGATGGCGGAAAGAACTACACCCTCTTTCAAAATAACAGAAGGATCAGATAACTCAGGAGAGTCCGCAAGGAAACTCCTCGAGAGAGCATCCGCCTTAACATTCTTAGTGCCAGGAAGAAAGGAAACCACAAAATTAAAACGTGTGAAAAACAAGGCCCACCTGGCCTGTCTAGGATTGAGTCGCTTGGCAGATTCCAGATAAACCAGATTCTTATGGTCCGTAAGGACCACCACCCGATGTTTGGCTCCCTTCAGCCAATGTCTCCACTCTTCAAAAGCCCACTTCATGGCCAATAACTCCCGATTACCCACGTCATAATTACGTTCAGTAGGAGAAAATTTTTGAGAGAAAAAGGCACAAGGGTTACTTTTAGAGGTCTCTGGATCTTTTTGGGACAAAACGGCACCTGCCCCAATTTCAGAGGCATCAACCTCCACCTGAAATGGCAGAGAAACATCAGGCTGCCGTAGAACAGGAGCAGAAGTGAATCTCTGCTTAAGTTCCTGAAATGCAGAGACTGCCTCAGGAGGCCAATTCACCACATCAGAACCCTTTTTGGTCAAATCAGTTAATGGTTTAACAATAACCGAGAAATTACCAATAAATTTACGATAAAAATTGGCAAAACCCAAAAATCTTTGAAGAGCCTTTAATGAAGTAGGTTGGACCCAATCACAGATGGCCTGAACCTTGACCGGGTCCATTTCAATAACAGATGGGGACAAAATGAATCCCAGAAATGAGATCCTCTGTACGGCAAAAAGACACTTTGATCCCTTCACATACAGAGCATTCTCTCTCAAAATCTGGAATACAGTTCGAACATGTTTCACATGAGAGTCCCAGTCATTGGAAAAAATCAAGATATCATCCAAATAAACAATCAGAAATTTATCCACAAAATCCCTGAAAATGTCATTCATGAAGGACTGGAAGACAGAAGGAGCATTAGTGAGCCCAAAGGGCATCACAAGGTACTCAAAATGCCCCTCCGGGGTATTGAATGCCGTCTTCCATTCATCCCCGTGCTTAATGCGAATAAGGTTATATGCCCCCCTGAGGTCAAGCTTGGTAAACCAAGTAGCGTTTTTCACCCTGGAAAACAGGTCAGAAATCAAGGGTAACGGGTATTGATATTTCACAGTAATATTGTTCAAAAGACCATAATCAATACACGGCCTTAATGAACCATCCTTTTTGGCCACAAAGAAAAAACCGGCACCTAAGGGTGAAGAGGATGGTCTGATATGAGCTTTCTCCAATGACTCCTTGATATAAGACCGCATAGCGTCATGTTCAGGTACAGACAAGTTAAAAAGGCGACCTTTAGGGAATTTACTACCAGGCACTAATTCAATAGCGCAGTCATAGCTCCTATGGGGAGGCAAGGATGCAGATTTACTTTCGCTAAACACATCAGAAAAATCAATCAAAAAGTCAGGAACATCCTGAGCCTGGGGGAGGCAGAAAAAACAGGAGTGTTGGTATTAACACATTGGCAGCCCCAACTGGTTACAGACACAGATTTCCAATCCAAAACAGGATTATGAGACTGTAACCAAGGGAAACCCAGTACGATAATATCATGCAGATTATACAGAACCAAAAATTTGCAGCACTCTTGATGATCAGGTTCCACCCTCATTATAACCTGAGTAGAGAACTGAGGTTTATTCTCAGCCAAAGGGGTAGAATCGATCCCCAGAAGGGGAATAGACTTCTGTAGGGTATCAAGGGAAACCCACAACGTTTAGCAAAATCATAATCCATCAGGTTAATAGCTGCTCCAGAATCAACGAAAGCCTGAGCAGAAAATGAGGACAGAGAGCATATCAGAGTGACAGTTAGTAAAAACTTAGTCTGAACACTACCCAAGACAACTGAGCGTGCAAAACGTCCTCCCCGCTTAGGGCAGACTGAAATAGTATGAGAGGCATCACCACAGTAGAAACATAACCCATTGCGCTTTCGAAACTCATGACGCTGTGCCCCAGACACCACTCTATCACACTGCATGGATTCAGAAGCAGGTTCACAAGGCAACACTATTCCACGCATACTTCTCCGCTCACGCAAACGTCTGTCAATTTGAATCGCTAATGACATAGAATCATTGAGACCAGAGGAGACAGGGAATCCCACCATAACATCCTTTACATTATCTGACAGACCCTTCGGAAAAGGGCTGCCAAAGCGTCGTCATTCCATTTGGTCAGGACTGCCCACCTACGGAATCTCTGACAGTATAACTCAGCGTCATCAAGCCCCTGATTTAATGCCAACAAGGCTTTTTCAGCTTGATCAGTGACATTAGGCTCATCGTACAATAACCCCAAAGCCTGAAAAAATGCATCAACATCACTCAAAACAGGATCCCCAGGTGTCAGGGAAAAAGCTCAATCCTGAGGATCGCCGCGCAGGAGAGAGATGACAATTTGAACCTGCTGCGCTGCGTTTCCTGAGGACTTAGATTTTAAGGCAAAAAACAATTTACAATTATTTTTGAAATTCTGAAACTTAGCTCGATCCCCTAAAAACAAATCTGGCATGGGAATCCTAGGTTCCACAACAGGCAACCTAGCAAGATAGATAGCAATACTCCAAAACTCAGTGGCAAGCTGATCCACACGGCCAGACAACTGTGCAAACTCCATTGAGAGAAAAAAAAAAATCCTCCCCAGCACCCAGAGATACAGAGGGAAAAAAAAAAAAAAATGCAACAAACAGAAAAATATCTCTGACAACTCTGACAACCTTTTTTTTTTTTTCTTTCACAATATTTTTTCCCTTCTGTGAGTACCATACAATTTTCAATTTTTTGGGCCGGTGATACTGTTATGATTCGGTAGCTGAGGAGTGCAGGCAAAAAGGCAATACACCAGAGCAGTTGGAATCTATGAGATTGCAGTACCCTGACTAACCACCACAACTAGAGGCAGCCGTGGAGCGTTCCTACGTTGGTCCTAGACGCCTCGTCACAGCCTGAGAAACTAACTACACCTAAAGATAGAAATAGGAAAGCTATCTGCCCCGGAGCAGAACCCCAAAGATAATAGCAAGCCCCCAAACATGTAATGGCAGTTAGACAAGACGAAATACTGACACAGACAGAAAATAGTATGAGCAAACGTTGGGGCCCAAACTAACTAAATAGAAAAGGATAGGAAGGGTACTTACTGCAATCCCAAAAAAAACCCTGAAAGCACCAACTCTACTAATTTCAAAAACACCTGAGCTCACACGACCTCTACCACCTAAATTAGCTCTCTGGTGTAACAAAATCAAAACAGCAGCCACTGAAAAAACTGGAAAAAGCAAAAGTACAAACATCAGTGGCTGAACTAAACTGAGAGGGCAAAAGCCCCCTGAGGGGACCCAGAAGGCGCCCACAGAAGTGCAGGACAAAATTCAAAAATCAAGCACAGAAACAAAAAGAAGAAAATGTCTTATCTGTTAGAAGGAAATGCAGACACGACACAGCAGGCTACAAGGGAAACTGGAATCAAGGATTCAGACCAGAACAATTGATCACCGGCAACCCTGATGGGAAGGTGACTCCCTTATATAAGATCAGTCAGTAACACCTGATTCCCAGTCCTCACAATCTTCACTGAACAGACCAGTACCGCTTGTAACCACCAGAGGGAGCCTCTGCTCAGAACTCATCTCAAGCCCATTCACAACAGTGATCTCTCATTGGAGATCAGGGGTCACATGCTCAGGTACTGCAGCAGCTCCTATTGGTCCACCAGGAAGGTCCTGAAACCACTTGCGTTCTGGAGCAGTTTCCTATTGGTCCTTATCTGGCAGGTCCTGTAGCTGCTACTATAAAAGGGTGGCATGGTCGTGCCGCCATGCGCTAATATCAATCACATTATGTGCTTTGCGCCAGGGTGATCTTGCATGCATGTGTTAGGGCTCGGCTGAAATAAGCCCCTAGAATACCGGCACCTCCGTGAGGAGATTGTCTGATTGCGTTGCTGATTGCGTTGCTACGGACTGCTGTCCGCACAGCAGTTGTCTGTGCATACCTGTGGAGTTAACAAGACACAGTCCATATTTCTGCGTTTCTACCTTAGCGACTCTGTGGCGTAACAGAATTCGCTTATACCGCCATATAGTGCCACAGTGTCCATAGTTGCGACTCTGTGAAGTAACAGAGTTTGCCATTCCGCCATCCTACTAGCAGCAGGCTCTGCCTGCACGGTGGACCCTGGGCTGCGAACGCACTTATTATTTATATTTATTTTGTGCGTTCCGCCAGCCTTAACATAATACTAGCGCCAGGGTCTGGCTAGTAAGATGGCGGACGACCAGCGTCTACAGCAGTACATCCAGCAGCTGGTGGGTAGGTTGGCGGCTTAGAGGCACAACCTCATCTGTGGATGTTACCGCTGTCGCTGTTCAGGCTGCTAGCGTGGCTGTAGCCAGTTTGTCCTCTGCCACCCCTGCTCCGACTTTATCCCATCTCCCGCTTCCAGACAAGTTTGCTGGTGACAGCAAGCAATGTCGGAGATTCGTGAGTCAGTGCTCCATTCATCTTGAGCTTCTGGCTGCATGTTTTCCCACGGAACGGGCAAAGGTGGGTTTTGTCTTATCCCTCCTGTCGGGCAAGGTGTTGGAGTGGGCAACGCTGCTGTGGGAGCGTGACGATCGTGTGGTACAGTGTGCTCCTCTCTTCCTGGAGGCTCTGAGACAGGTCTTCTTAGGACCTCATGACACCCACGATACGGCGCTCCAACTGCTGGCAATATCACAGGGATCATCCATGGTCAGCCAGTTTGCGGTCCAATTTCGGACTCTGGTCTCTGAGCTAGAGTGGCCGGATAAAGTCTTCATTCCGGTGTACTGGAGAGGACTGGCAGATCATGTGAAGGATGCCTTGGCCACCAGGGAGATTCCCGCCACACTGGAGGAGCTCATTTCCTTATCTACCCGCATTGATCTCCGTTTTAACGAGAGGAGGTTAGAGCGGACCCAGTGCAGGCAGAGGTTTCGGTTGGCTCCCACCTTCGTCAAACCTCTGGAATCTTCCGTACAAGCGTCCGACTCCTCCGAAGCCATGGAGGTTTCTCGAGCGGGACCTAAGTCCCGGACCGCTCGAGTAACGGTGGTCTGTAATTTTTGCCAACAGGCAGGACACTATATTAATAGATGTCCACAGCGATCGCAGAGGCGATCACGTCTAGTGACCCTGGGAGGAGGCTCACTAGAGACAGCGGCATTTTCCTCCAAGATGACACTTAAAGGGACAATCACTGTAGGCACTTCCACTCTCACAGTCGACCTTTGCGTGGACTCAGGAGCAGAGGGGAACTTCATGTCCTCTAACTTTGCTCGCCGTCACGCAATACCTCTGGTGGCGCTTGACAAATCAGTGACTGTCCGGGTAGTGAATGGGTCGACATTGCCCTCACAAATTACACACCAGACTGTTCCTCTTGCATTGTTTGTATCCCCTTCCCATCAGGAGCTTATTTCCCTACTCGTCCTTCCCGAGGGAATAGACGAGATCCTACTGGGAATGCCTTGGCTCTGTTTCCACTCCCCACATTTAGAGTGGACTTCGGGTAGGATACTGGGTTGGAGTGATGCATGTAGACGTAGATGTGTCAGGAGTTGCGTTCAGGTTACCACTACTGAGTTACCCGCAGATCTTACTTCACTTCCCAAGTGCTATTGGTCATATGCAGACGTGTTCTCCAAGAAGGCTGCGGAGACTCTTCCGCCTCATCGCCCCTTTGACTGTCATATTGACCTCTTGCCTGGAGCAGAACCTCCTCGGGGAAGGGTCTATCCCCTCTCTCTTCCTGAGACAGAGGCTATGTCACAATATATCCAGGAGAACCTGGCAAGAGGGTTCATTAGGAAGTCGGTGTCACCGGCAGGGGCGGGATTCTTCTTCGTGCAGAAGAAGAACGGAGAATTACGTCCATGCATTGATTACAGGGGTCTTAACGCCATCACCATTAAGAACAAGTACCCGTTGCCCCTGATTTCTGAGCTCTTTGATAGGCTCCGGCGAGCAAGGGTATTTACTAAACTAGATCTGCGCGGTGCTTATAACCTGATTCGCATCCGTGAGGGGGACGAATGGAAGACGGCTTTTAATACCAGGGATGGGCATTACGAATATCTGGTGATGCCCTTTGGGCTCTGTAATGCCCCAGCCGTTTTCCAAGACTTTGTCAATGACATCTTCCGGGATATGCTCTCCACCTTGGTCGTAGTCTATCTGGATGATATACTCATCTTCTCTCCAGATATTGACTCCCACCGGAGAGATGTCTGCAGAGTCTTCGACCTCTTATGTGCAAATTCCCTTTATGCTAAGTTAGAGAAATGTATGTTTGAGCTGGAGTCTTTACCTTTCCTTGGCTATATCATCTCAACCCAGGGATTGGCTATGGATCCTGCCAAACTACAGGCTGTGATGGACTGGCAAGAACCCCACTCTCTTAAAGCGTTGCAGCGCTTTATGGGGTTCATTAACTACTATCACCAATTCATTCCCCAGTTCTCTACCTTGGTAGCTCCCTTGGTAGCCCTCACCAAGAAGGGAGCAAATCCCAAATTGTGGTCGGAAGAGGTTTCCAAGGCTTTCACTTCTATTAAGTCTCATTTTGCTAGCTCTCCCATCCTACATCGACCCGATGTTGATAAGCCATTTTTATTGGAGGTGGATGCCTCATCTGTTGGTGCTGGAGCAGTCCTCTTCCAAAAGGATGCTCAGGGTCGGAAGCATCCTTGCTTCTTCTTCTCTAAGACCTTCACATCAGCGGAGAGGAATTATTCCATCGGGGATAGGGAGTTGCTAGCAATGAAGTTGGCCTTCTCTGAGTGGAGACATCTGTTGGAGGGGGCCCGCTTTCCCTTCCAAGTCTTCACCGACCACAAGAATTTGGTGTATCTTCAGACAGACCAGCGGCTTAATTCTCGCCAGGCCAGATGGTCCTTGTTCTTCTCCCGGTTTCATTTCACCCTACATTTTCTCTCGGGAGAGAAGAACATCCGTGCCGACGCTCTCTCTCGCTCTGTGGTGTCCTCAGAGGAGGAAGAGGAGGAGCCTCGTCTTATTATCCCCACAGAGAGCCTGAGAACTGTGGCCCCGGTTTCGCTAGAGTCTGTGCCTCCGGGCAAGACTTTTGTGCCTACCAATTTGCGACCGGAGGTACTCTCTTGGGCACACTCGTCCAGGGTGGGTGGACACTTTGGGGCAAAGAGGACATCTGAATCATAGAATCATAGAATCATAGAATGGTAGAGTTGGAAGGGACCTCCTGGGCCTTCTGGTCCAACCCCCTGCTCAAAGCAGGATTCTCTAAATCATCCCGGACAGATGTCTGTCCAGCCTCTGTTTGAAGACTTCCATTGAAGGAGAACTCACCACCTCTTGTGGCAGCCTGTTCCACTCATTGATCACCCTAACTGTCAAAAAGTTTTTTCTAATATCTAATCTGTGTCTCCTCCCATTCAGTTTCATCCCATTGCTTCTAGTCTTTCCTTGTGCAAATGAGAATAAAGATGATCCTTCTACAATGTGACAGCCCTTGAGATATTTGTAGACAGCTATTAAGTCTCCTCTCAGTCTTCTTTTTTGCAAGCTAAACATTCCCAAATCCTGCAACCGTTCCTCATAGGACATGGTTTGCAGACCGGTCACCATTCTGGTGGCTCTTCTCTGAACTTGCTCCAGTTTGTTGATGTCTTTTTTAAAATGTGGTGCCCAAAACTGGACACAGTATTCCAGATGAGGTCTGACCAAAGAGGAGTAGAGGGCAATAATGACCTCACGTGATCTAGACTGTATGCTTCTGTTGATACATCCTAGAATTGCATTTGCCTTTTTTGCTGCTGCATCACACTGTTGACTCATGTTAAGTCTGTGATCAATTAGTATACCCAAGTCTATTTCACATGTGCTGTTACTTAGCCCTATTCCTCCCATTTTGTATATGCTTTTTTCATTTTTATTGCCCAGATGTAGTACTTTGCATTTTTCCCTGTTAAAATCCATTCTGTTAGTTGCTGCCCACTGCTCCAGTTTATGTATATCTTTTTGAATCCTCTCTCTCTCTTCTCTAGTATTAGCTACCCCTCCTAGCTTTGTGTCATCAGCAAATTTGATCAGTTTACCCTCAATTCCTTCATCTAAATCATTGATAAAGATGTTGAACAATACAGGGCCCAAAACAGAGCCTTGTGGTACCCCACTTGAGACATTCTTCCAACTGGATGTGCAGCCATTTACAACCACTCTTTGGGTCCGATCACTAAGCCAGTTATGAATCCACCTAACAGTTGCCTTGTCCATTCCATACTTAGTCATTTTTTCAATAAGGATTGTGTGAGATACTTTGTCAAATGCTTTGCTGAAGTCAAGATATACTATATCTACAGCATTTCCCTGATCCACCCAGTCAGTGATTCTGTCATAGAAGGAAATTAAGTTAGTCTGACATGACTTATTAGTTACAAACCCATGCTGACTCTGTTTAATCACTTCATTCTTATCCAGGTACTTGCATACATGTTCTTTAATAATTTGTTCAAAGATCTTTCCTGGTATAGAAGTCAGACTCACCGGTCTGTAGTTCCCTGGGTCCACCTTCTTCCCCTTTTTGAAGATAGGAACAACATTTGCTCTTCTCCAGTCTTCTGGGACTTCTCCTGTTCTCCAAGAATTTTCAAAGATTATGGACAGTGGTTCAAGAATTTCTTCTGCTATCTCCTTCAGTACCCTGGGGTGTAATTCATCTGGACCTGGAGACTTGAATTCATTTATGTTAGCTAAGTGTTTCCTCACTGTCTTTCTGTTTATAGATATCCTGGATTCTTCTATTCCTTTAATAGGACAGTGAAGATCAGTTGATGTTACATTTCCTTTCTGAGAGAAAACAGATGCAAAATAGGAATTTAAAAGTTCAGCCTTCTCAACATCCTGACTTACCATTTCATCATTTTCATCCTGTAAAAATACTATAGCATCTTTGACTTTTCTTTTACTTTTGACGTATCCCCAAAATCCTTTTTTGTTGCTTTTGACGTCACTTGCAAGCCTTAATTCATTGTCAGCTTTAGATAATCTGATTTGTGCCCTGCAGGTTCTGCAGACGGCATTATATTCTTCTTTAGAAATGCCTCCCTCTTTCCATTTGATAAACATTTCTTTCTTCCTTTTTAGCATGTGTTTAAGTTCTATGTTCATCCATCCTGGTTTCCTTAAATGCTTCCCATTCTTCCCTCTTTTCGGAATTGTTAACGATTGTGCTTTGAGAATCTCATTTTTCAAGATTTTCCATCCTTCCTGGACATTTTTGTCCTTAAGGATATCCAGCCATTGGATCCCTCCAATTCTCTTTCTGAGTTCCTTAAAATCTGCCTTTCTGAAATCTAACCTTGACGTCTGAGTCTTCACAGGTCTTCCTCCTCTTGTTATCCAAAATTCTAAAATAGCATGGTCACTACCTCCTAGAGTCCCAGCCACTCTTACCTCCTCCACCATTTCCTCCCTGTTTATGAGGATTAGATCCAAGGTAGCAGATCCCCTTGTTTTCTCCATTACCTTTTGGAAGATAAAGTTGTCAGCAAGAGAGGATAAGAATTTCCTGGACCTGTTAGTTTTGCCTAAGAGAGATTCCCAACAAATGTCTGGATAGTTGAAATCTCCCATGACCACTATGTCATATTTTTTGGAGAACTTGGCCATTTGATGCATAAAGAGTTCATCCATATCTTCAGCTTGCACAGGCGGCCTGTAGTAAATGCCTACAATGGTGTCCTTTCCATTGTTCTGTCCTTGTATTCTTACCCAAACAGTTTCCACAGAACTCCCAGTCTCTGAAGCGTCAATCTCTGTGCAGATATACGCTTTTCTAACATACAATGCAACACCTCCTCCTCGTTTATCAAGTCTGTTTCTTGCAAATAAGTTGTATCCTTCTAGCCTTGTATTCCAATCATGTGTATCTCCCACCAAGTCTCAGTGATTCCAATGACATCATATTTCTTCTCCTGCGTTAGTAGCTCCAGTTCTCCTTGTTTGTTGCCCATGCTTTGTGCATTCGTATAGAAACACTTTAGTTTGTGATTGGTTTCTCTTCCTTCAATATTTTTATTATGTAAATTTTTTTGTCTTTGTTCTTCCCCTTCACTTCTAATAGCAGAAATCTCAATAGTATTTGTCAAGTCTATGGCTTTTGCTGGCGTTTTGCTTCCCTTCCCACATTGTTCTAGTTTAAAGCTCTCCTGATGAGTGTAGCAAGGCGACTTCCAAATACATGTTTTCCAGTCTTCGTAAGGTGCACCCCATCTCTAGCAAGTAGTCCATCGTATAGGTAATTCACTCCGTGATCCAGAAATCCAAATCCTTGCTGAGGGCACCATCGACGTAGCCAGTTGTTCACCTGCAGAATCTTATTCCACCTCCTTGTTCCATGGCCATCCACTGGGAGGATGGAAGAGAAGACCACCTGCGCTCCCAGTTCTTTCACTTTCTTACCTAAGTTTTCAAAGTCACTGCAGTCACTGCAGTCACTGAGTTGCTGGCGAGGACATACTGGTGGCCGCATATGGTCCGTCACGTTGGGGACTATGTTCGGGCGTGTGTCTCCTGCGCCAAGAATAAGTCTCCTCGACAACGGCCAGCTGGGTTACTTTACCCTTTGCCGGTGGCAGACAGGCCCTGGGAGATGGTCGGGTGGACTTTGTGGTGGGCTTACTCAAGTTTCGGGGCTGCACCATCATTTGGGTAATCACCGATCATTTTTCCAAAATGGTGCACCTGGTGCCACTACCACGGTTACCTTCTGCACGGGCCCTGGCAGCGTTGTTTATTAGGCACATCTTCCGTCTACATGGCATGCCGGACAAAATTGGCAGTGACTGAGGGCCCCAGTTTGCGTCTCGGTTCTGGAGAGAGCTTTGTCGTCTACTCAGTATTGAGTTAAATCTCTCTTCAGCATACCATCCCGAGACAAATGGGTTAGTAGAGAGGGCCAACCAGACCTTGGTCACCTATCTATGACATTTTGTCTCAGCCAGGCAGGATGACTGGGCATCCTTGTTACTGTGGCCTGAGTTTGCACTGAACAATGCTGTGGCTGACTCCACCGGACAGACTCCATTCCTCTTAAACTACGGTCAGCATCCGCGGATTCCGGTGCCCATGCCCGTGTCTTCTGCTGACTCACGGGTGGCAGACTTGGCTGTGGAGGCACGGGACATTTGGGACCATACCCAAGATGCCATTCAGGCGTCCAAGGAGAGGATGAGGTCCTCCGCTTACGCACATCGGCGCCCCGCTCCGACATTTGCTCCTGGGGACTTGGTGTGGCTCTCCGCCCGTAACATCAGGCTGCGAGTTGAGTCCACCAAGTTGGCACCCCGCTACCTGGGTCCTTTCAAAGTCCTCAAGCAGGTTAACCCTGTGGTATACCGCTTGGCTCTTCCACCATGCCTGGGTATCTCCGACACCTTTCACGTATCCCTTCTGAAACCCGTGCTCATGTCCCGGTTTTCCGAGTCATCTGCCGGTACATCGGGTTCGTCTACGGATGACCATGAGGTGAACGCCATCATAGGGTGCTTTGCGCCAGGGTGATCTTGCACGCATGTGTTAGGGCTCAGCTGAAATAAGCCCCTAGAATACCGGCACCTCCGGTGAGGAGATTGTATGCATGTGTTTAGGGCTCGGCTGAAATAAGCCCCTAGAATACCGGCTTCTCCGTGAGGAGATTGTCTGATTGCGTTGCTGATTGTGTTGCTACGGACTGCTGTCCGCACAGCAGTTGTCTGTGCATACCTGTGGAGTTAACAGGACACAGTCCATATTTCTGCGTTTCTACCTTAGCGACTCTGTGGCGTAACAGAGTTCGCTTATACCGCCATATAGGGCCACAGTGTCCATAGTTGCGACTCTGTGAAGTAACAGAGTTCGCCATTCCGCCATCCTACTAGCAGCAGGCTCTTCCTGCACGGTGGATCCCGGGCTGCGAACGCACTTATTATTTATATTTATTTCGCGCGTTCCGCCAGCCTTAACAATTGTGTTTTTTTTTCCTGTACTTGAATTTATTGGATCAATAAATAAATGCATTTATATAAAAAAGTCGCGTAGACTCCCACATATTTTTCAAAACCAGCAGAGGGAAAGCCATTAGCTCAAAATGTTTCCATGCTATTAATACCCGCTCACAGCTGTTGGCTGAGCCTTTACTGGTTAATTAACAGGGTGACACCTGAAAACAAAATACGTAGGGTCCCCATATAATTTCTAACCAGCAAAGGCTAAACAGACAGCTGTGGGTGAATATTAATAGCCAGGGAAGTGGCCATGGATATTGGCTCCCCTCCCTGGCTAATGACATCTCTCTGCAGCACCCAAAAATGGTGCATCAATAAGATGTGCCAAATCTGGTGCTTAGCCTCGCTCTCCCACTTGCCCTGGTGCAATGGCAAGTGGGGTAATAGGGTTGGGGTTGAAGTCAGCTTTTTTATGGACGCTGACGTCAAACCCAGGGGTTAGTAATGGAGAGGTGTCTATAAGACACCTCCATTACTAACCTCATAGTCATGTTGTAAAAAATACACAGCCAGAATAAAGTCCTCTAATTGAAAAAAAAAGACACAGACTCCTTTATTTGAAATAAACACTCCCTACCATTTTTTACCTATTTATTAGTGTAAAATTATAAATAAAAAAACACTATATTTCTCACCTGTCTGACAATAATCCATTTGTCGAATACTGTAATTCATCGTGGCTTCATCTGTATTCCTTGCTTAATGGTGGCATGATGCGACCATTCAGCCAGACATCCAGGAGACATTGAGCTGAGCGTCAGAGCGCAGCTTCAGTGACCTGCGGTAACGTCATTGAAGTTACCGCAGGTCACTGATGCTGCCTCTTTTTCTGACTGATCACTCCTCCCATCAGCCTTAGGTCTCGCTCATACCGCTGTATAACACCACGACCGAGCGCTATCTGACCTTTTATCAGATAACGCTCTGCCCAAAGTTATACTACTGGGCAGTGCAGATCTGTGACTATTTTATCATGCCAATTTGGCATGAGAAAACAATTGCAGCATGCTACGAGTGCATCTGCTAATCAGATTGCACGCACCCATAGAAGTCTATGGGTGCAAGTAAAACATCGAGCTCCACTTGGATGTCATCCGAATGCAGTCCAATTACCACGGACACCGGCAATGGAGGAGTTGGAGAAATTACTTTCTCTGTCTCCGCCGCACCTTTTCTTGCGATTCTCTCATGAGAGAGAATCGGAGCACAGTGATAGAGTGTCATTAGCATAATCTACCAATTCTCTTGCATGAGAAAATCGACAACCGTGTGAATGAGCCCTAAGGCTGTTACTAATTAAAGCTGAATCCTACCTTCCCTGTAAATTTGTAGGTTTTTAGCCCAGGAGAAGCATGTTTGATAAATGTTAGGTTTAGGGAAACATCAAAAAAGGTCACCTTGCTACGGTTGATGGGCCCTCATGAATTGGCCAATTTATGTGCTAAGAACCTTCATTTTTCTAAGTATATTGCATATAGCAGGTAAAATATCATATATTCAATGTTTGCATATATCTTAGCACATACAGAATGCTGATGTATTCTTTTGTTTGTTTGATAAGAGAAGTTTGAGATTCTACCTTCCATTTTTTTTTCATCAGAGAAAAACTGATGAAACTCTTAACAAACTCTTAGGCCGGCGTCGCACTAAGGAGGAATACGGATGAGTGAGAGGCTTGAAAACCACGCATTACACACGGACCCATATTTCTCTATGGGGCAGCTCTGATCATGCGTATTTTTCTCGGGCATATCTTACGGTGCGGGACACCCGCAGCATGCTGCGATTGTACGCGTATTATGCCCGTTGTACGCCAATAAAGTCTATGGGTGCGAGAAAACAATGGATTACACACAGACCAGGCGTGTGACTTGCGAGAAATACGGAAGACTTCTGCAGCTCACAGGAAATGGTGCAACACATGCAGGAGGAAGCTGGCACATGCAAATTAGCTCAAAAAGAGCGCCAGACATCCCGGAAGAACGCCTCCACGGAGTCGGCCATGATGCCTACGCTCATCAATGTGGAGATGTTGAGAGTCTTGCTGCAGGAGAGGCCCGAAATTTGGCACCAAAGAGATGCACATTACGCAGACTGCACAAGGAAAGAGGCGGTATGGAGGCGCATCTGTGGGCAGATGTTTCCCCACTATGGCAACAGCCCATGCGAGGAGCAGCAGCGAATCAGTAAGTTACTTGATTTTTGTACAACCTTCTTAACGGTCACGGCATAGTTCTAGCGCCGAATTAGCCCCACAAATGTTTTTTTTTTTTTTTTTTGGCGCAAAAATGTTAGTATAGTCACATTCTACTAGGCCCCCATGACTATAGAACGTGTATGTAGAATAATTCAGCTTTGTGCAGCTAGCTAAATGATTACATTATATGTGTCATTGCAGTGGATGATGTTAAGAGAAGATGGAGAAGCATCCACGACCAATACAGGCGCCAACGCCAGCAGAGGACCAAGAGCGGGTCAGCAGCACCCAGAAAGCGAAAGTACGTTTACTTTGACAGGCTGGGTTTTCTGGCAGCTTTTCTGGATCTCAAACTGTAAGTACATACATCACACCACATAACACATATGCAGTTTAGGCTCACCCCTCCTACATGTTCTAATCCGCTTTCATTTCCCTACAGATCTGATGATCCTCCTGCACGGGCGCCTACACCTCTACCCATTCCACCACCGAAACAACATTGGCAACAACAGGGTCAAATGGCTGCCTATAATCACACTTCCCAATATGGCCACTTGTGCAGATCCAGTGTTGGAGGCTGGTCCCAACCTGGATCTGTTCAACATGGTCATATTGGGGGGTATGATTCTCATGGGTATCATCTTACACAGGAATATAATCTCCCTTATCTGTATGGCAATGTGCCCACACACCAACCCGACCATGGCCAGATGTTAGCTCAGGGCCCAGAAAATCAACCCCAACAGGGTGATGGTCAAGGTGGTCATCCAAGCCGACCACAAAAAAATGATGGGAAGCCGCCAACCCCACCACCCACATACCACCAGCTGTGATTTAGTATGTAACTTATTTTTAAGAATTTAAAAAACAGTTAGTAATGGTTTTATATTTACTATAACCTCCTCTTGTGTCTAAGACATTTGCAGTAATCTACATGCCTGTAAACAACATATGCTAGCAATATGCTGTTCAGTAGGCATAGTCAACGTCTATTATTTTCATGAACTGTTCATATTGAGAGAAATGTTAGTTCTTTATGAACATTTATTGTAACAACATGTTGTGTAACGCATATTTGCACTCATCTGAATGCCTACAAAGACCATATGGTACTTAGGCTACTTTTTTGCCGTCAGGCGCGATTCTGCAGTTTTTGAAAAAAATGGATCAGTTTTTTTTTACCGCCGGATCCGTTTTTTTCTCATTGACATGCATTATCGCCGGATCGCGCCGCATGTCATTGCGTTTAGTCCATTTTCTGCCGGATCCGTCATAGATTTTAGTTCCAGCGGCTGGACATGACGCATCATGTAACGTATTTTTTTCTGCCGGAAACGCCTGACAGCACCTGAAGCGGCGCGTCAGGCTAGGCCATACACTACAAGTCTATGGGAGCCGGATCAGGCATAGGACTGATCCGGCCACCAGACTCCGTTTTCTTCATCTACGCCTGCCTGGAAGCCGAACCAAGGTCTCTCTCTCTCTAAAAACCGGATCCGGCACATCAGTTTTTAACATTCTAAGCCGGATCCGTCTTTTTAGCAATTGGACGGATTGTGCCTGATTGCAAAAAACTGATGTGTGAAAGAGGCCTTAGCTGGTGGTATATGGGCTATGGGAAAAGATTATTATTTCGTTATATGTTATAATTTCTACCAATGTTTGTTATTTTTTCCCCATCCCTGTTAAAAATTGTTGGCTAATGCATCATTGCATTAGTCTAGTCTTACAACCTAACCATATGGGGCAGATATGGTGCTCACTAGTGATAATGAAAGTTTGTTATTCTGTAAAATTTTATTTCTGTCCATGTTGGCTACTGCATATTTGAAGTAGTATAATCTTGTCAAGCAAACATATGGGTCACATATGGTCTTCACTATACATATGACCGGTTGTATTTTTTGTACATTTAATTTGACTAACAGTTGTCAAATGCATCTTTGCACTTGTGTTATGTGATAAATCCGACATATGGGTCACATATGATCAGCACTACCCATAGTGACTATTGTTTATTGGCTTTACATACTATTATGTATGGAACAATTTGTAATGTTGTCATGCCTTATTTTGGTTCTTGTGTAAGAATGCACACTTACACTATTGTGCTGTAAATACATATACCATATGAAGCAAATATGGTAGTCACTACCTCAAGTGGCAGTTTGCACATATAAATATATATTTTTATAAAAAGTTTTGAGTCTTTTTTCTTTACTTGTTTGTACTCAACCACCAACACATCTGTTATGACCATTAACACCAGACAGAGACTATGAGAATATGGGAAGTTGCATTGGTCCTCAAATCCCCTGGCAGTCCTCTTCCACTCTTCCATCTTTGGCTCAGGCATCACCAGTTGATGAAGTCTGTACCACAGTTGTGAGCAGGTATCACGCACAATGCCAGAGATGTTTGACATCCCAATCCAAAAATGCAGATGGAGTGCGGCATAGGATATGCCCGTAGTTAGGAACCTACAACTAACCAAATGTACACAGAACAATCAATACACATGCACAAAGGTTTCACAAACACACTATACATAACCCTTACATGAATTAAAGGCCAAACAATCATAAGTTACATTTAGCCCAAGTACCATTTTTCTCTAATGTTTATATTCACATCATTGTTCAGGTACTTCAAGGTGATATATGGCCTATATTATGAGGATATTTCTGCAACAGGCATAAGGGTAAAGGGAACCTAGTGGGAAAACACATCATCAATAGACAGTATGTAGGTGAGGAATTCAGACCATAGCGTAAGGAGAAGTCGCTCCTCTGTAGAGATAGCTTTACGCATCCTGGTAGGTGATCCCTGGGCGCACAATCTCCCACAAAACATCAAATCTGGGAATGGTCATCCGACAAAACTGGACAAAATTCTCTGGATGAGTCCGCAGAGATGCATATAGCCGGTGAAAATAGCCTTTATTGAGTCGTTGCCTCAAATGCAGAATCACCCACTTTCGCCTCCTCCTTTGCGGATCAACGATCACTGTGTAAGACTGGCCAAAGCAGCGAGACAAAACCCAGTTGTTCAACACTCGATCAGTTGGGGAGAACTGAAGAGTGTCAGACATGTTGGCAAGCAAGCGGCAGTACTCCAACACAAGCCCACCACAAAAAAGGCAAGACTGGGGGTTACAACCTGATGCAGAGGCAATAAATAGCCTTGCTGAAGATGATTTGAATGAGTTTCAGGCCTTAAAACCGTTAAATGTCCATTTTGCAAGGCACCGAGAAAAATACACCATACGGATGCCATACGTATTGCATACGGATGGTTACATCGCAAAATACGCAACAGTATTCTGATAATGGATGAAATACGGATTATTGTGCCGGCAACATTTTGGTGTATTACGCTCGTACAATACGGTCTGTTGTGAATGTGTTAGAAATGAATTCTGAGCAGAAGCTCCCTCTGGTGGTTACAAACAGTACTGAACCATTCAATGAGGATTGGCAATCAGGAGTTACAGACTGGTCTTATATAAGGGAGGTTCCCTCCCAACATGGTTGCCGGTGATCAATTGTTCTTGTCTCAACTGTGGTTCCTGGTTCACTTGGAAGCTTGCTGAGTCTTGCCTGCATCTTCTGCTATCAGATAAGATATTTTCTGCTTTTATTTTTGTGCTTGCTTTTTGCATTGTTCCCTGCACTTCTGTGGAGGTCAGCCAGGTCCCCTCCGGGGGCTTGTGCTCCTCTCAGTTTATCTGAGCCACTGTTATTTGTTCATTTGCCTTTTCCAGTTTTTTCAGTGGCTGCGGCTTAGTTTTGTTACACCAGAGAACTAATTTAGGTGGTAGAGGTCGTGTGATCTCCGGTGTTTTTGCAATTAGTAGAGTTGGTATTTTTTAGGGTTTTTTGAATTGCAGTAAGTGTCCTTCCTATCCTTTTCTGTCAAGGCAGATTGGGCCCCAACGTTTGCTCATACTATTTTCTGTCTGTGTCTGTATTTCATCTTGTCTAACCGCCATTACATGTTTGGGGGCTTCCTATGTTCTTTGGGGATCTGCTCCGGGGCAGATAGCTTTCCTCTTTCTATCTTTAGGTGTAGTTAACCTCTCAGGCTGTGACGAGGCATCTAGGACCAACTTAGGAACGCTCCAAGGCTGCCTTTAGTTGTGGTGGTTAGTCAGGGTACTGCAATCCAGTAGATTCCAACCTCTCTGGTGTATTGCCGTTTTTGCCTGCTCTCCTCAGCTACCAAATCATAACAGTATCACCGGCCCAAACTGAAAATTGTATGGTACTCAACAGAAGGGAAAAATAGTAAAAGAAAAAAGGAAGTTGTTAGAGATTTTTTTTTTTTTTTTCTCTGTTTGTTGCATTTTTTCCCTCTTTTTCTCTGGGTGCTGAGGAGGATTTTTTTTTCTCTCAATGGAGTTTGCACAGTTGTTTGGCCGTGTGGATCAGCTTGCCACTGAAGTTCGGAGTATTGCTGCCTATCTTGCAGGGTTGCCGGTTGTGGAGCCTAGGATCCCCATGCCGGATTTGTTTTTGGGGATCGAGCTAAATTTCTGAATTTCAAAAATAACTGTAAGTTGTTTTTTGCCTTAAAACCTAAGTCCTCAGGGAACGCAGAACAGCAGGTTCAAATTGTCATCTCTCTCCTGCGCGGCGATCCTCAGGATTGGGCTTTTTCCCTGACAACTGGGGACCCTGTTTTGAGTAATGTTGATGCATTTTTTCTGGCTCTGGGGTTATTGTACGATGAACCTAATGTTACTGATCAAGCTGAAAAAACCTTGTTGGCATTAAATCAGGGGCTTGAGGACGCTGAGTTGTACTGTCAGAAATTCCGAAAGTGGGCAGTCCTGACCAAATGGAATGATGATGCTTTTTCGGAAGGGTCTGTCAGAGAATGTAAAAGATGTTATGGTGGGTTTCCCTGCTCCCTCTGGTCTCAATGATTCTATGTCATTAGCGATTCAAATTGACAGACGTTTGCGTGAGCGTAGAGGTATGCGTGGAATAGTGTTGCCTTATGAACCAGCTTCTGAACCCATGCAGTGTGAAAGAGTGGTTTCTGGGGCACAGCGTCATGAGTTTCGAAAACGCAATGGGTTATGTTTCTACTGTGGTGACGCCTCTCATGCTATTTCAGTCTGCCCTAAGCGGGGAAGACGTTTTGCACGCTCAGTTGTCTTGGGTAGTGTTCAGACTAAATTTCTGTTGACTGTTACCCTGATTTGCTCCCTGTCCACATTTTCTGCTCAGGCTTTTGTTGATTCGGGAGCAGCTATTAACCTGATGGATTTTGATTTTGCTAAACGTTGTGGGTTTCCTTTGATACCCCTACGGAAGTCTATTCCCCTACTGGGGATTGATTCTACCCCTTTGGCTGAGAATAAACCCCAGTTCTCTACTCAGGTGATAATGAGGGTTGAACCTGATCATCAGGAGAGTTGCAAATTTTTGGTGCTGTATAATCTGCATGACATTATTGTACTAGGTTTCCCTTGGTTACAGTCTCATAATCCTGTTTTGGATTGGAAATCTGTGTCTGTAACCAGTTGGGGCTGCCAATGTGTTAATGCCAACACTCCTGTTTTTTCTGCCTCTCCCCAGGCTCAGGATGTTCCTGACTTTTTGACTGATTTTTCTGATGTGTTAGCGAAAGTAAATCTGCATCCTTGCCCCCCCATAGGAGCTATGACTGCGCTATTGAATTAGTGCCTGGTAGTAAATTCCCTAAAGTTCGCCTTTTTAACTTGTCTGTACCTGAACATGACGCTATGCGGTCTTATATCAAGGAGTCATTGGAGAAGGGTCATATCAGACCATCCTCTTCACCCTTGGGTGCCGGTTTTTTTTTTGTGGCCAAAAGGATGGTTCATTAAGGCCGTGTATTGAGTATCGTCTCTTGAACAAGATCACTGTGAAATATCAATATCCGTTACCCTTGAATTCTGACCTGTTTTCCAGGGTGAAAAGTGCTACTTGGTTTACCAAGCTTGACCTCAGGGGAGCGTATAACCTTATTCGCATTAAGCATGGGGATGAATGGAAGACGGCGTTTAATACCCCAGAGAGGCATTATGAGTACCTAGTGATGCCCTTTGGGCTCACTAATGCTCCTTCCGTCTTCCAGTCCTTCATGAATGACATTTTCAGGGATTTTGTGGATAAATTTCTGATTGTTTATTTGGATGATATCTTGATTTTTTCCAATGACTGGAACTCTCATGTGAAACATGTTCGGACTGTGTTCCAGATTTTGAGAGAGAATGCTCTGTATGTGAAGGGATCAAAGTGTCTTTTTGGCGTACAGAGGATCTCATTTCTGGGATTCATTTTGTCCCCATCTGTTATTGAAATGGACCCGGTCAAGGTTCAGACCATCTGTGATTGGGTCCAACCTAATTCATTAAAGGCTCTTCAGAGATTCTTGGGTTTTGCCAATTTTTATCGTAAATTTATTGGTAATTTCTCTGTTATTGTTAAACCATTGACTGATTTGACCAAAAAGGGTTCTGATGTGGTGAATTGGCCTCCTGAGGCAGTCTCTGCGTTTCAGGAACTTAAGCAGAGATTCACTTCTGCTCCAGTTCTACGGCAGCCTGATGTTTCTCTGCCATTTCAGTTGGAGGTTGATGCCTCTGAAATTGGGGCAGGTGCCGTTTTGTCCCAAAGAGATCCAGAGACCTCTAAAAGTAACCCTTGTGCCTTTTTCTCTCGAAAATTTTCTCCAACTGAACGTAATTATGACGTGGGTAATCGGGAGTTATTGGCCATGAAGTGGGCTTTTGAAGAGTGGAGACATTGGCTGGAGGGAGCCAAACATCAGGTGGTGGTCCTCACGGACCATAAGAATCTGGTTTATCTGGAATCAGCCAAGCGACTTAATCCTAGACAGGCCAGGTGGGCCTTGTTTTTCACACGTTTTAATTTTGTGGTTTCCTTTCTTCCCGGCACTAAGAATGTTAAGGCGGATGTCCTCTCGAGGAGTTTCCTTGCGGACTCTCCTGAGTTATCTGATCCTGCTGTTATTTTGAAAGAGGGTGTAGTTCTTTCCGCCATCTCGCCCAATTTGAGACTGGCTCTGGAAGGGTGTCAGGAGGATAAACCCGAGCGCTGCCCTATTGGGAAATTGTTTGTCCCAGACCGGTGGAAAAAGAGTGTGATGTCTGAGATTCATTGTTCCGCGTTGGCCGGTCATCCCGGAATTTTTGGTACCAGAGACTTGGTTAGTCGCTCCTTTTGGTGGCCTACTTTGTCTCGTGACGTCAGGGAATTTGTGCAGTCCTGCGGGACTTGCTCTCGCTCCAAGCCTTGCTCTCGCTCTAGTGGTTTGTTGATGCCATTGCCTGTGCCCAAGAGACCATGGACCCATATCTCTATGGATTTAATTTCCGACCTCCCTGTTTCTCAGAGAATGACTATTATCTGGGTGATTTGTGATAGGTTTTCCAAAATTATACATCTTGTGCCATTACCTAAGTTGCCTTCCTCCTCCGAATTGGTGCCTTTGTTCCTTCAGCACGTGGTTCGGTTACACGGCATTCCTGAGAACATTGTATCTGACAGAGGAGTCCAGTTTGTTTCCAGATTTTGGAGGACTTTTTGTTCTAAACTTGGTGTTCAATTGTCTTTCTCCTCGGCTTTTCATCCTCAGACCAATGGACAAACTGAGAGAACAAACCAGACATTGGAGACTTATCTGAGATGCTTTGTGTCTGCTGATCAAGATGAATGGGTCTCTTTTTTGCCTTTGGCTGAGTTTGCTCTTAATAATAGGGCTAGCTCTGCCACTTTGATGTCTCCATTTTTCTGCAATTTTGGGTTTCACCCTCGATTTTCTTCGGGACAGACGGAGGCTTCTGTCTGTCCAGGTGTTGACTCTGTTGTGGAGCGTATGCAGCAGATTTGGGACCAGGTAGTGGAGAGGTTGTCCCTCTCTCAGGAGAGGGCCCAGCGGTTTGCCAACCGGCATAGGACTGATGGTCCTCGGTTTGAAGTGGGGGACTTGGTCTGGTTGTCCTCAAGAAATATCCCTATGAGAGTTGCATCTCCTAAGTTTAAGCCTAGGTTCATTGGACCTTATAAGATCATGGAGATTCTTAATCCTGTTTCCTTTCGTTTACTTCTTCCAGGGACATTTAAGATCCATAACGTGTTACACAAGTCCTTATTGAAGAGGTTTATCGAGCCAGTGGTTCCTATGGCTGCGCCTCCTGACCCTGTTTTGGTTGAGGGCAATCTGGAGTATGTGGTAGTGAAAATATTGGATTCTCGTTTTTCTAGACGGAAACTCCAGTATTTGGTTAAGTGGAGAGGTTATGGTCAGGAGGACAATTCTTGGGTGTTTGCTTCGGACATCCATGCTAGGAGACTGATCCGTGCGTTTCACAGAGCTCATCCTGACCGACCTGGTTGCCCAAGTGAGGGTTCGGTGACCGCTCCTTAAGGGGGGGTACTGTTGTGAATGTGTTAGAAATGAATTCTGAGCAGAAGCTCCCTCTGGTGGTTACAAACAGTACTGAACCATTCAATGAGGATTGGCAATCAGGAGTTACAGACTGGTCTTATATAAGGGCGGTTCCCTCCCATCATGGTTGCCAGTGATCAATTGTTCTTGTCTCAACTGTGGTTCCTGGTTCACTTGGAAGCTTGCTGAGTCTTGCCTGCATCTTCTGCTATCAGATAAGATATTTTCTGCTTTTATTTTTGTGCTTGCTTTTTGCATTGTTCCCTGCACTTCTGTGGAGGTCAGCCAGGTCCCCTCCGGGGGCTTGTGCGCCTCTCAGTTTATCTGAGCCACTGTTATTTGTTCATTTGCCTTTTCCAGTTTTTTCAGTGGCTGCGGCTTAGTTTTGTTACACCAGAGAACTAATTTAGGTGGTAGAGGTCGTGTGATCTCAGGTGTTTTTGCAATTAGTAGAGTTGGTATTTTTTAGGGTTTTTTGGATTGCAGTAAGTGTCCTTCCTATCCTTTTCTGTCAAGGCAGATTGGGCCCCAACGTTTGCGCATACTATTTTCTGTCTGTGTCTGTATTTCCTCTTGTCTAACCGCCATTACATGTTTGGGGGCTTCCTATGTTCTTTGGGGATCTGCTCCGGGGCAGATAGCTTTCCTCTTTCTATCTTTATGTGTAGTTAACCTCTCAGGCTGTGACGAGGCGTCTAGGACCAACTTAGGAACGCTCCACGGCTGCCTTTAGTTGTGGTGGTTAGTCAGGGTACTGCAATCCAGTAGAATCCAACCTCTCTGGTGTATTGCCGTTTTTGCCTGCTCTCCTCAGCTACCAAATCATAACAACGGTCCGTATTTTTCTGCGGTGAGTGTGACTCCGGCCTTAAAGTAAAAACTGACTCTCTAACTAAACTTTGATGAAACGTGGAACATTTTTGGCAAACAAGAAAAATTACTGATGTCTGAATGAGCCCTTACAGATGCTTCCCTCTCGCATCCTAATCAACCAATATGACAGCAATTTCTGTTGTCACTTTTTCAAAAAAGCTGTTGGAAATGCATAAGGAAATGCTCAAATGTTTCTGGTTAAATTACTAATATTCTAATCTATAACTAAACCTACATATTAACAGAAATTTTGCCACTTATATTAAAAATATTTCAACTTCATTGAGAAAAAATTCATTAATAAACGTTTCCTTTATAAAGCAATCACAATACACATGGGAAAAATAGATGCAGAAACAACATCTACAGGAAATGTTAACACTTTTAAATATGCTGGTTTCTTATCAGAAAATGATAGTATATTTCCATGTACATCCAAATACCCGTAGGTTAAAGCAGTAGTATATGTAATTAATAAGTGAATCAATTAATTCTCCACATCACATTATCTCCACATAGTAGTAATATTTAGCCCTAAATGCAAGTAGTCCATACCACACCAAACACATTTGATTCATGTAAAGAACATATAGCAGCAGGTATTTGTTTAAGCTGGCCTAAAGCCTAGCACGCTAAGGTGCTTTGTGATATGACAAAGTGCATGGTGCCTGATATGGAGATAAAACACTGGGCAAAGTGTGGAGATAAGACACAATTGAACACATAAGGGAGAGTAAAGTCATAACCTGTAGGTGTAGTCCGGACCCCGACGCGCGTTTTGCGTTTAAGCTTCTTCCTGGGGGGTCTGTTCAGGGATAAGCAAAAGGTGTTTCAGCTACATTCAAGGTCCACTCAGACAAGCTGAATCAATACCCATCATTTGGTAAAACTTTTGGGTTTTTTTTAGACTTGTGTAAACATGGAAGCAGAACCACTTGTGTAAACAGGCAAGCAAAACAAGATACCTGGTGTCAATAACGATAATATTCTATGTGCATCATATTAACGATCGCTCAGAATGCAATATAATTCTGTTCAACCTTTTTACAAAAGCCATTAAATGATTAGCGGTTGGATTGTATATAGTTGAGCAAGAATCATTTAATGGAGGCAATTGGCAGATGTCAATGTATCATTTGCCTTTATCAAGTACTGTATATATAATTCTGTACCAATGCACACATACAGTATATACAACAGAGTAAGAGAAAAAAATTAGTGAAATCAAGTAAGCAATATCAGGTCCTTTAAACCATCCAAGCATTGTGCCTGATAATTAATAAAGTGTATATATAAAATATAGGAGGCTAATGGAGGAAATGAATCCAAGAAAGCATGTAGTAAATGTATGGCATGATGGTCATGGAACTTCTGGAAGTGACAATCAGGAAGACCCCCAGTGTGCACTGTCTACAAGTAGGTTCGACACAATACAAAGCTTCATTCTCTATAGTTGGCCTTTTATTACATAAATCATAACCTCAAATTACCCTTACTTCCTTAATGAGGGAATTTGACAGGTTTGGCTCTTTGAGTAACTTGAAGGTAAACTAAAACAGAGGCCTTTAACATCTTACTGCTCGAAGAGCGGGTCCAAGTAGCCATTAAGATGCTCCCATTCCAATGGCAATCATATGCAATTAAATACCTCGGAATCCTTAGCCCAACCGACCATAACAAGATTTACACTAAGAACTACCACAGGCTTAGAAAAAAGAGACAAAGACAAGAAAAGAAACCTCTGTCCCTGTTTGAGCAGATGAAAAGGTTTAAAATGGATGTCCTTCAAAGGCTCCGCTGTTTTAAGCTTCCTGGATCATCCACCCCTCACCCTTCTTCAAGTAACTTTGGTCAGCACTAATTAAGCTTGTATGGGGAGCCTCCAATCCAATGATCCAAGAATAGGCTTCCACATCATTACTTGTGCTAAAGCAGCAGGAGGAGCAGACCTCCCAGACTTATGGCTTTACCTTCAGGCATCCCTGTTAGTTCGCATACTTGACTCGCACTTCCAATCAAAATCCAAACAGTGGGATTAGTAAGAACAAGAATGCTATCTGAACCTCTGAAATATCTCCCTTGGTTGTAGGCAAGGGATAAAGTACAGATAGCCTGACAAGTATTCCTTCTTTCATCCACCATGAAAATTTGGGATCAATTAAAGCAAAAATATCCTTTCTAGGTAGCATAGCGATCTCATGCTGATATTTTCAAAAGCCAGAGTTTTATGCTGGTGTCATCAAGGAGAATTCCCTCCAGTGGCACACAATGTCCAGCACTTGTTTCTAGCAGATATTGCAAGAACCTAGTCTCCCCATCTTTATAAAGGTTAAAGTCTATGATCCTCCACGACCACTCTCCTAGTTGGAATATAAACGGGGCTCTTTCTCATTCGTACTCACCTATGTTGAGGGACTTTGATGGAGTCACCGCCACTTTCGCATATGATCTCAATTATATACTTTCTGCTGAGCCAGGCATCTACAGATTTAGACCCTAGCTTTCTACAGTAATGGAAACTAGAAATAAACACTTCCTTATATTTTGAGGATAAGCACAAAGCCTTCGTGATTACACATAAGATGTCTATAGTAACTGGGAATAGAGTTGATATCTCCCCCTAGGTAGCTCTTCTATACCACCAGGCTCTATTAGATCTAAAAAACAGGGCCTTCTAAGATTTTGCCTGACTGCCTCAAGATGTAACATCAAGATACTGGTACATACCTCACACCCCTTCTATGTCTTTGTGGCAACAGGAATTCTCGCATTTGTGCCATGTGGAAGACTTGTCGGCAGAAAGTTCTGGAGAAAAGGAAAAATTTGTGCTGATCGCTCAGCTGTCTATGATCTTTTGGAATTAATCTGGCTTTCAATCCTTTTTCGTTTGAGGGTTCTCCGATTGTCACTCTTTGACTGTACGTGATTAGGGAAAGGGATCCTGCCCTGTACCTAGGACTGGGGCCCTAACTATCCCGGCTTCCAAAGGTATTTCTGATAGTGAAGAGGTTTGGGTCACATGCCTAAAGCCCCCGTCACACTAAGCGTCACATATTGGGTAACTAAGCACCGCACGGCACCTAGTTACCCGATATGTACCCTAGATACCGGCTCTCAGCTTCTGCTGCAGAGCGCTGAGAGCCGGTATCCAATGTACATATCTGGTAACTAAGCACCGTGCGGCACCTAGTTACCCGATATGTACCCTGGATACCGGCTCACAGCTTCTGCTGTAGAGCGCTGAGAGCCGGTATCTAGGGTACATATCGGGTAACTCGGTGCCGCGCGGTGCTTAGTTACCCGATGTGTACATTCGTTACCAGCGTGCTCGCTGGTCCTGATCGCTGGTGAGTCTGCCCATGTGACAGCTCACCAGCGATCAGCTAACGATGTCCCAGCGATCCCATCCACGTCGTATCGTTGGTGGGTTCGCTGGGACATTGAAGAGTGTGACAGGGCATTTACTCTTTTGCAGTTATACCCTAAGTTGTCCCCTCCCCCAGGAGGCCTGAGATGTAAATGCTAGTTTATAAACATGTAAAACAAACAGGGATAATAAAAAAGCAACTAACATATAAAGCACTCACCAAGGGTGAAGGGGTATATAGGGAAGGTTAGGAATGTACAAACCTAAAGAGAATAGGACAATGAGGAAGGCATACACTCAAAAACAGCATACAACAATCTCCAGTAGCAACAATGCTCTACAACTAAGCACAACAACTCCTGGGAACCCGGAAGTAAAAGTTCACTGGCGAAGAAGAGAAGGTCTAGCCAGATTTTACAGAGAGAGGAAATGACCAGGTCAGGAGCAGCTGTGAGATGGAGCTGCATGTTTCTAACCAGCATAGAAAGGGTTGTTAACCTTTTCAGCACCAAAGGAAACGAAATCCATTTAACATGGGGCACGAAACACACAAGTTAAATGGAAGACCTGTGATTCACAATGCGTAAAGATTTTCTAACCCCAGATCTCCCAGTAGGACATGACACACTCGTGACACCGATGTTCATCCTGTCAGGGACTATTAGCAATAGAATGTTATATTTTGTACCACTGTCTGCATTCTTGATGTACATCAATTCGTACCTCTCCTCCACCCAACTTATCTAGAAGACCCCTTCCCCTCAACCGCATTTTATCCCTTCCACTCCTTCTGCCTTTTCTTCCTTGCCTCTGCTTTTTTCTTCATATTTTAGTGCTTTTCTACTTAATATTGCATATGTCTTATATTGTACATATGTTTAGCTACTAGCGGCGTGCTTTTGTAGCCTTCAGTAAGTGAGTCAAATGAGTCCGGTGTCGTAGAATGTTTCGGTCTCACATGTGTACCCTATTCATTCATCTGCATTTACCAATGGCAGAAGCTTCTTGATTTTTTGTGCTCTCTCGATGGATGTTTTAACAGAAGATAACTGCTGTGCAAATATGTGTAGAATCTAAGAGACACGTATATGCTGTTAGTTCTTTAGCTTTTTGTACATGATTTTTACAATGTTAGGCCCTACGTGGGCCAATAAAATATGATTAAAAATAAATGTAGGACATAATTTAGTTATATAAATACCATGCATATTCCAGATTGCGTATACTCAGTGGTCATGTGCAAACTGCCCTGCTATAGCCAATAGTAATGTAAATGAAGCCTGATCCTACTCTTACAATTCTGCTCCACACATGTGCAATCAGTATCCCATGTGGGAGCACACAGTACTAATGTCTCTAAGGTGAATTTAGGATTATTTCACCAAATATATATGTTATATTAAATGGTTAGGGGATTACGTCTACATTTTAGGGTCCCCTTTAACAGAACAGCACTAATATACTGAATGGGGAGTAGGACATATATTGCACACACATTTTTCGGCACTGCTCCGATCCCGCAGTGCCATCTTGTGAGCGCAGCTTCTGACTGGCCGGAAGTGAAGCTATGTCACAAGCTCTCGATGCAAGTTTATGAGAGCAGAAGTAGGCTTGTAGTTAGAAGTGACTTCCATATAGGTCCAGGAAAAAACACTGGAGCTGCCGGCAGGTCACTTTTCGCCTGAGAGTCTGAGACTGATGGGAGCGACACTGGAAAAGGATGAAGGTGGCGGCATGTGAGTATGAGATAGGGGGCAGGTGAATAACATTTAAAGCACCACACCACCCCAGCAGTTCAATAAAAAAACACTGGAGTGGTGCTATAAAAAAACAAGATCCACTTTGACTATTATTTGTGAGTATTTTGCATGGATGCATTTGGGGTACAACTGACACTGTTTATTTTAAATACAGTGTGTGAGGACAATAATAAAAGCAGTGGGGGGATTTATTAAGCTAAACGCACCAGAATTATCAAACACAATGAATCGCTAATAATTATTGTGTTTTTTTGAAGACTGTGTAGTCTACGTTTGCACTGTCTAAGAAATAGACAATATGGATAAATCTGCCCCTATGATGAGCGAATGGATGTGGCGGCTGGATCTACATTCTACAAATCAATTTGATCATCTCTAATAATCACAGCATATCTGCAACATGTTGGTCCAGTAGAAACATAGTAGACGATTGCCATCTTAAAAGCAGCATCTTGCACTCTTTTAGGGCTCGCTCATACTGGCGTATGTTCTCTCAAGCGAGAGAATCGGGCCGACTATGCTAATGATACTCTGCCTGAGTGTCAGCTTACTGAGATCTGATTTTGTCGCATGAGAGAAATGCAGCACAGTTGGACAACTTAATTTCTCCAGCTTCTCCATTGTCTTTGTGAGAATACATCAGGCTGCAATCGGATGACATCCGAGTGTCATCCGATCTTTTACAGGCATTCATAAACTTGAATGGGTGAGTACGATCCGAATATCGGAGAAACTCGCTGCATGCTGCAATTGATTTCTCATGCCGAATCGGAACGAGAAAATTATTGCAGATCTGCACTGCCCCATAGTACAATGTTGGGCTGAGCGCTATCTGATAAACAATCAGAAAGCACTTGGCCATGTTATACACCAGTGTGAACGAACTTTTAAAGGAATTTTCCGGTTGAATAAAATAAGTAACAAAAGTGCTTCTACCCTACTAGGAGTATTTCTATATCGTTCCTTGTAGCCAATGCTTTTTTCGCGCTGTTTGTAGATGTCACGTCAGTGCTGATAGAAGACAACAAGACTGCCCAGGTTACATGATCACTGCAGAACACTGAGAATGGGGCTCAAATTGGTACTGTAGCTATGTAAATATGCACACTACAAAGCTAATGTATGTAGGACACTATTCATTATTGGTAATAATTAATAATTTATTACGTAAAAGGCATACCCTTTCAGATTTCTTGTAAGGAGCAAAGCAGCATTTCATTGGCTCAAGGTTATTTGTTGATTGTTAAAAAGACATAAAAGCGGTGTAATTTGATTAATGAGGTTATCTTCTACCTGGACAACCACTTTTAAAAAGAAAGAACAATTTTTATAATTGAAAACACATATACTCACCTGCCGCACACACACCGTTCCTGCTGCGTCTGCCCCGCGAGCTCCGCAGACAAACTGTAGCCGCTAGAGTTGAGCAACTTTGGTCGGATCGGGTTTCGGACTACCCGACCGAAACAACATTTGAGTCGGATGAAACTGGTCCGACTAGGGCAAAAAAAAGTCGGAGTTTCGTCCGAAACCCGACCCCAATGCAAGTCAATGGGGAATAAAAGTCGGCATTGAGTGGATGCGCTCTCACATCTAATACTTGTCCAATATTCGTTTAAGAGAAGTAAGAGTTCAGCAGCCCGATAGTGGCCGCTGATTGTCTACAGTAACAATGTGAACCCCGGCAGATGATTGTTGATTGTAGAGAAGGCAGACACAATTTCTTTGGTTAGGCTACTTTCATTCTTCTGTTCGGACATTCTGGAAAACTGATTCATTAATTATTATGGAGTCTGTCTCATTATTTGTCAATTTTTAAAACAAAAAAGTTCTGTCGGATATGCTATTTCTTCCATTCTTAAAAAAAGCACATAATGGAACCTAGTCAGACCCTACAATAACCATTGGGGTCCTTCTCATTCTGTTTGCATCAGTTATGCAACAGATCCAGTTTGGAAATTAATTTGTCAGTTGCTTAAGACATAACAGAGACATGGAATGTTCTAATAGAATGTGAATGTTGCCGTAGTGGTTTAGTGAACCTCTCCCACACTGCACCTGTGTGTGTCATTTGCGTCAATACAAATTCTAGGGGCTAATTTTGCATGTGAAAATTGTTTGCGTGAATTGGGCCATTGATTGCTGTTTGCGTGTAATTTGTTTTGCACTGGAGCAGAATATAAACCAAAAATATGGTCTTATGAGTAAGCCCTTCTAGCATTACCCTTCTTAGTTGCCTGTAGCTGCCTATAAACATTCCAACCAAATGTCAGCCAGCAAATGATCTATGATACAGAGCAGGAGCGGACACAAACTGGAAAGGGCCCCCGTACAAGAACAATATATGGGTCCTTTGCTGTCCAATAGCTCATCTTAAAGAGGTTGTTCACTACTAAGACAACCCCCTTCTCAATCACTATGCTTCCCTCCAGTAAAAAAACCCAAACACCTATACACCCCTCTGCTGCCAGCGATGTCCAGCGGTGTCAGCATTGGCTGTCCCGCGACTTGCATGGCATTGTTATGTCATGCAATCACTGTGGCCAATCAGCGCTGGTTTCACTCTCCTCTGCTTCGAACAAGTCAAGATATTAGGAGGAAGTACGAGAGCAGCCGCAACTCTCACGTCCTCTGGATATCAATTACATCCATCGGAGAGAATAGTAAAGCCGACACTGATTGGCCGCAGGGGATGTGTGGCATTACAACGTCACACAAGCCTCAAAAGCGCCAAGGCCAACACCGCTGGAACGACGCCACCACCGGAAGTGAATATAGGTGTAATTATTTCACTGGAAGCAAGCATATGGATTCAGAAGGGGTCATCCGAGTAGTGGACAATCACTTTACTTTCAATTCCACCTGCTTTAGAGGTAGAAGATCATGTTGCACCAATGGCATATCTGCCCCTGATACAGAGCATTCTACACAGAGTGCACTTTACCATATCATATGATGAAATCCTCCAACAGATCGGGTGATGTATAGGTGTCCTCTAGCAGAAAAGAGGGAAAATACTGCAGGCAAATATGACAGATTTTTCTAAAAATACATTAGCTAGCAGGCTCATTAGTAATTTTCATTAAAAAAATATTTTGCCTCTGACAATCCATATACTTTCTATCAGTTAAAATGTTGCCAGCTCTGTGATATGTACCAAATAAATTGGACTTAATGAAAGCACATCCAAAATGGACAGTTTAGTGACTGAGGGGTGTTTCCAAGTGGTCTTGGAGGTGGGATTTACATGTCTTAAATTTTGCATTCTTACCGTCGTTAACTAGTGTTGAGCGATACGATACCGCAAGTATCGGGTATCGGCCGATATTAGCTCTATCGGACTTTCGATACTTAGTTCCGATATTTTCGTCTTATCGGATACCGGAATCGGATTTGTCACTGTCACTGTCAGTGTCCGTCGGTCGGGTCTGTCAGGAGTCAGCGGCACTTACCTGGCAGAAGATCTCCGGCGGTCACGGGCTGGACTGCTTGATGGCCGCCATCATCTTTCCCCGGCGATCACATGCAGTTTCTCGCGATAACTGCAGTGACTGCTGGGTAATCCCGGCCGTAAAGCAGTCAGTCCGATGACGTCACCGCCGGGGAAGCAGGTAATCAGCTGTGCTGCGTCGAGATGACAGGCTCTGCCTGTCATTGCGATGTAGCAGAGCTGGATCGTCGTGGGACCCTCGTTACTATGGACTGCGTCAGACAGGTGGTAAACTGTTGGTTTGTTTTTTTTCTTTTTTTACAGGAGATCGATGGCGTCGCAGGAATGAGTGTATAATAAAAGAAATGAAAACTGTGTTGTCTCTTTTATTTCATTAAAATACTTTTTTCTTGCTGTGTCTTTTTTTTATTACATTTAAAAACTTTGGGATTAATAATGGATCGGTGTCTTATTGACACCTCTCCATTATTAACCGGGCTTATTCTCACCGTGCAATCAACGGTGACATTAACCC
>JARQOD010000009.1:105632830-105829842 GCA_033576555.1 Oophaga sylvatica | reverse complement strand
CCCCCGGGCCTCCTGTACGGGAAGGGTCCCTCCACTGGTAAGGCAACCGGTTCAGTTTGCAAGGGCGGGTTGCCCGCCGGCCCCCCTCTACTAAAACGGGTGCCTCACTTCGGTACAGACATTAGGGGAAAGGGGTTGCCCCGCTCCAATTGTTTTTTGGGGCCCCCCACTCGTTTCCATCCGGCACCTCCCCCTGGTCCCGGGGCAGGTCTTCGGGGTATCTCCCTTCTCCGCGTAGGGGGGTTTCCGGGCCCGGGTGCCAAAGGGTGGCTCCGTGGCGATCGGGTCGTTCCTGGGGGGAGAGCTCTGACTCCACCCCTTCCCCTTTGCTCACGTCCTTCCCATCCGAAAAGTACATGGTCTTACTCGGGAGAGGCGACTTTTTGTAGGGAGGGGGCCCTTGTGTTCGTTTACGCCCACTGAGGGGGGATGGGAGGCGGAATCAGAGCTGTGGGGCACGATTTACATTGCGAACATTTAAGTGTGGGGAATCGTTTTGCGCCACGGGTGAGGTACGCCCACGAGAGCCGCCTTATTTTTCACCTGTGCCCGTGGGCAGATAGACGGAAAAAAAGGCAAAACAGTTATGTTTTTTTTTGAAATTCTCAGAAAAAAAAACAGTTCAATTAAGGCACCAGGACCCCTTTTTATAGGAGCTTTAAATTCCTGTTCCTGGGCGATGCAAATCTCTGGGCGACTGGCCCCTGGGTGCTTTGTTTTTTTCACAAATGCCGGTTTCCCGGCAATTGAATCAGAGGCTATTTTACTAAGTAGAAGTGAATAAACTATAAATATATGTATATATATATATATGTCACAATGACATGTATATATATATATATATATATATATAATGTATTCTAAGTGTGTATATTTTGTGTTTACAAGGAAAGAAAGTGTTTTTTTAGTTGCGATATTTTGTTCCCATAGACTTACATGGGACTTCCAGTATCGGAATCGGATATCGCCGATAGTTAGTGATATCGGCGATACCATTCCGATCCGATATTTTTAGATATCGAGCAGTATCGCTCAACACTATCGTTAACCCCTTCACCCCCAAGGGTGGTTTGCACGTTAATGACCGGGCCAATTTTTACAATTCTGACCACTGTCTCTTTATGAGGTTATAACTCTGGAACGCTTCAACGGATCTTCGCGATTCTGAGATTGTTTTCTCGTGACATATTGTACTTCACGTTAGTCATAAAATTTCTTCCATATAACTTGCGTTTATTTTGAAAAAAACGCAAATATGGCGAAAATTTTGAAAATTTTGCAATTTTCAAACTTTGAATTTTTATTCCCTTAAAACAGAGAAATATGTCACACAAAATAGTTAAGAAATAACATTTCCCACATGTCTACTTTACATCAGCACAATTTGGAACTAAAATTTTTTTTTGTTAGGAAGTTATAAGGGTTAAAAGTTGACCAGCGATTTCTCATTTTTACAACAAAATGTACAAAACCATTTTTTTAGGGACCACCTCACATTTGAAGTCACTTTGAGGGGTCTATATGGCAGAAAATACCCAAAAGTGACACCATTCTAAAAACTGCACCCCTCAAGGTACTCAAAACCACATTCAAGAAGTTTATTAACCCTTCAGGTGCTTCACAGGAACTAAAGCAACGTGGAAGGAAAAAATGAATATTTAACTTTTTAGCCACAAAAATGATCTTTTACAAACTTTTTTTTTATTTTCACAAGGGTAAAAGGAGAAAATGGACAGATAAGGTTGTTATGCAATTTCTCCTGAGTACGACAATACCCAATATGTGGGGGAAAACCACTGTTTGGGCACACGGCAGAGCTCGTAATGGAAGGAGCGCCATTTGACTTTTTCAAACTAAAATTGGCTGGAATTTAGATTGGATGCCATGTCGCGTTTGGAGAACCTCTGATGCGCCTAAACAGTGGAAACCCCCACAAGTGACACCATTTTGGAAACTAGACCCCCTAAGGTACTTATCTAGATCTGTTGTGAGCACTTTGAACCCCCAAGTGTTTCACAAAAGTTTATAATGCCTGGGTGTGAAAAAACAAACAAACAATTTTCCACAAACATGATTTTTTAGTCCCAAATTTTTGAATTTTCCCAAGGAAATTGGACCCCAAAAGTTGTTGTCCAATTTGTCCTGAGTACACTGATACCCCATAGTGGGGGAGGGGAACTGTTTGGGCGCACGGCAGGGCTTGGAAAGGAAGTAGTAACGTTTTGGAATGCAGACGTTGATGGGGGTCATGTTCCGTTTGCAGTGCCCCAGATGAGCCTAAACAGTGGAAACCCCCCACAAGTGACCCCATTTTGGAAACTAGACCCCCTAAGGAACTTATCTAGATCTTTGGTGAGCACTTTGAACCCCCAAGTGCTTCACACAAGTTTATAATGCCTATTTTTTTCCCACAAAAAATATCTTTTAGTCACTAATTTTTTATTTTCCCAAGGGTAACAGGAGGAATTGGACCACATAAGTTGTTGTACAATTTGTCCTGAGTATGCTGATACCCCATATGTGGGGGGGAACCACTGTTTGGGCGCACGGCAGAGCTCGGAATGGAAGGAGCACCATTTGACTTTTTCCAACCAAAATTGGCTGGAATTGAGATTGGATGCCATGTTGCATTTGGAGAGCCCCTGATGTGCCTAAACAGTGGAAACCCCCCACAAATGACCCCATTTGGGAAACTAGACCCCCTAAGGAACTTATCTAGATCTTTGGTGAGCAATTTGAACCCCCAAGTGCTTCACACAAGTTTATAACGTAGAGCCGTAAAATTTAAAAATCATATTTTTTCCACAAAAATGATCTTTTCACCCCAATTTTTATTTTTCCAAGGGTAACAAGACTCCAAAAGTTATTGTGCAATTTGTCCTGAGTGCGCTGATACCCCATATGTGGGGGTAAACCACTGTTTGGGTGCATGGCAGAGTTTGGAAGGGAAGGAGCGCCGTCTGACTTTTTCAACGCAGAATTGGCTGGACGCCATGTCGTGTTTGGAGAGCTCCTGATCTGCCTAAACAGTGGAAACCCCCATAAATGACACCATTTTGGAAACTAGACCCCTCAAGGAACTTATCTAGATGTGTGGTGAGAACTTTGAACCCCCGGGTGTTTCACTAAAGTTTATAACGTACAGCTGTAAAATAAAAAATCTTTTTTTTTTTTTACAAAAATGATTTTTTCGCCCCCAATATTTTATTTTCACAAGGGTAACAGAAGAAATTGGAACCCAAAAGTTGTTGTCCAATTTGTCCTGAGTACGCTGATACCCAATATGTGGGCGAAAACTACTGTATGGGCACACGTCGGGGCTCGGAAGGGAAGTAGTGACGTTTTGGATTGCAGACTTTGATGGAATGGTCTGGGGGCGTCATGTCACATTTGGAGAGCCCCTTATGCACCTAAACAGTGGAAATCCCCCACAAGTGACCCCATTTTGGCAAATAGACCCCACAAGGAACTTATCTAGATGTGTGGTGAGCACTTTGAACCCCGAAGTGCTTCACAGAAGTTTATAACGTACAGCCGTAAAAATAAAAAATCCTTTTTTTTTTACAAAAATGATTTTTTCACCCCCAATATTTTATTTTCACAAGGGTAACAGGAGAAATTGGAACCCAAAAGTTGTTGTCCAATTTGTCCTGAGTACGCTGATACCCAATATGTGGGAGAAAACTACTGTATGGGCGCATGTCAGGGCTCGGAAGGGAAGTAGTGACGTTTTGGATTGCAGACTTTGATGGAATGGTCTGGGGGCGTCATGTCACATTTGGAGAGCCCCTTATGCACCTAAACAGTGGAAATCCCTCACAAGTGACCCCATTTTGGCAAATAGACCCCACAAGGAACTTATCTAGATGTGTGGTGAGCACTTTGAACCCCGAAGTGCTTCACAGAAGTTTATAACGTACAGCCGTAAAAATAAAAAATCCTTTTTTTTTTACAAAAATGATTTTTTCGCCCCCAATATTTTATTTTCACAAGGATAACAGGAGAAATTGGACCCCAAAAGTTGTTGTCCAATTTGTCCTGAGTACGCTGATACCCAATATGTGGAGAAAACTACTGTATGGGCGCACGTCAGGGCTCGGAATGGAAGTAGTGACGTTTTGGATTGCAGACTTTGATGGAATGGTCTGGGGCGTCATGTCGCATTTGGAGAGCCCCTGATGCGCCTAAACAGTGAAAACCCCCCACAAGTGACCCCATTTTGGAAAATAGACCCCACAAGGAACTTATCTAGATGTGTGGTGAGCACTTTGAACCCCGAAGTGCTTCACAGAAGTTTATAACGCACAGCCGTAAAAACAAAAAAATATTTTTTTTTGTACAAAAATGATATTTTCGCCCCCAGTTTTTTATTTTCCCAAGGGTAACAGAAGAAATAGGACAAATTGCACAATAACTCTTGGGGTCCAGAGTATGCTGATACCCCATTTGTGGGGATAAACTACTGTTTGGACGCATGGCAGAGCTCAGAAGTGAAGAAGCACCTTTTGACTTTTTCAACGCAGAATTGGCTGGAATTGAGATCAGACGCCATGTCACATTTGGAGAGCCCCTGATGTGCCTAAACAGCGGAAACCCCCCAATTCTAACTCCAACCCTAACCCCAACACACCCCTAACCCTAGTCCCAACCCTAACCACAAATCTAACCCTAACACACCCCTAATCCCAACCCTAACCCTAATCCTAACTTTAGCGCCAACCCTACCCCTAACTTTAGCCGCAACCCTAACCCTAACCCTAATGGGAAAATGGAAATAAATACATTGTTTTATTTTATTACTTTTCCCTAACTAAGGGGGTGATAAAGGGGGGTTTGATTTACTATTTATAGCGGGTTTTCATGATTGGCAGCTGTCACGCTAAAAGACGCTTTTTATTGCAAAAATAGTTTTTTGCAACGCCACATTTTGAGAGCTATAATTTTTGCATATTTTGGCCCACAGAGTCATGTGAGGTCTTATTTTTTGCGGTACGAGTTGACATTTTTATTGGTACCATTTTTGAGCACGTGACATTTTTTGATCGCTTTTTATTTCGATTTTTGGGAGGTTAGAATGAACAAAAATCAGCAATTCATGAATTTCTTTTGGGGAGAGCGTTTTTATTGTTCCGCGTGTGGTAAAATTGATAAAGCAGTTTTATTCTTCGGGTCAGTACGATTATGGCGATACCTCATTTATATCATTTTTTTATGTTTTGGCGCTTTTATAGAATAAAAACAATTTTATATAAAAAATAATTATTTTTGCATCGCTTTATTCTGCGAGCTATAACTTTTTTATTTTTTCGCTGATGATGCTGTATGGTGGCTCGTTTTTTGCGGGACAAGATTATGTTTTCAGCGGTGCCATGTTTATTTATATCGGTCTTTTTGATCGCGTGTTATTCCACTTTTTGTTCGGCAGTATGATGATAAAGCATTGATTTTTTGCTTTGTTTTTTTTTTTTTTTTAACGGGTTCGCTAAAGGGGTTAACTAGTGGACAGTTTTATAGGGGGGGTCGTTACGGACACGGCGATACCAAATATGTGTACTTTTATTGTTTTGGTTATTTTATTTACAGGAAGAAATGAATTTATTGGGAATATTTTTTTTTTTTTTATTCATTTTGGATTTTTTTTTAAAACATGTTTATTTTTATTTTTTTAACTTTTTTACTTTGTCCCAGGGTGGGACATCACTGTATTTTATCAGATCGCTGGTGTGACAGTGTGCACAGCACTCTGTCACACCAGCGATCGCTCAGGCAGTGCAGCAGGCTTCTCAGTGCCTGCTCTCAGCAGGCACTGAGGAAGCCGCCTCCCTCCAGGACCCCGGCGCCATCTTGGATCCGGGTCCTGGGAGGGAGGAAGCCCTCAGAACAGCGCGATCACATCGCGCTGGTCTGAGGGTCTCAGGGGGGCGCGCAGGGAGCCCCCTCCCCGCGCGATGCTTCCCTGTGCCCCCAGTACACCGCGATCATGTTTGATCGCGGTGTGCAAGGGGTTAATGTGCCGGGAGCGGTCCGTGACCGCTCCTGACACACAGTCACGGGTGTCAGCTGTGATAATCAGCTGACACCCGGCGGCGATTAGCTGCGCTCCCGGAGGGAGCGCAGCTGATCGCCTATGACATACTATCCCGTCCATGGTCAGATTGTCACGGGTTTTATGGACGGGATAGTACGTCTAATGTCAGAGAGGGTTAAATATGCAACCCTTTAAAATAAATCATGATCAATTTTCATAAAACTAGTGGGAATGGTTTCTATTTCTTGAAGAGTTGACCAATATATGCCAGTAAAATAATATGCTTGGTGCTCTGGGTGTGTAATTAACACAGGAGGGTATGCGCTGTTTGACAATTTAGCACCTACCTGCTAACTATAACACTAAAAAGAACATTTAAAGACAGGTTTTATGTCATTATGTATGTGTCTTTCATTTCAAAAATCAACATCCAAGATATTTAATTCTTATGTGTATTGAAAAAAAAAACAGATGGGAAAAAAAACGGTACACAACAAAATAATTATCTTGATAAGTCTGTATTTTACATTACCCCTGGTGTTTCCTTAACACTTAGCAAAAAGTGATAGCTGTAGTAAGAACACATTAAATGTAAGCTGCAAATTATTTTGCAAGTCTAGGTGAAAAACATTTATTCAATGGAACCTTGATTTGAAAATTAGCTTTTTTATCTCCTTTTCATTCATTGAGAGCAAAGAACAGCATTTTAGCATGATCCGAGCAGTCTCTGCCTTTCCATCACTGACAGTTAATAATTAAATCAAACAGTATATTCAACAATAGAACATATGCATCAGCTTCTTTCAAATTGCATTTCCTTCCTGTTAGATCCATTAGTGTAAACCAGACTGCCTTTAGAAAACCCCTTATTGCGGCTGTCTTTTAGTATGGTTCCTGAAATGGATAATGCACTGCATATTATGGGCAATTACACAGAACTCCCTTGTGATGGAGTTTTGGAGATTTAAACGAAACAGCTGGAAATTGAAGAGTACAAACTAACGAGGAAATAAAAAATGAAAATGGCTGGAACATTCACAATGAGACTTACAAAACCGGGGTCTGAATGAGTGATAGGAAACACTAAGCTAGTAAAATGTCATTGTTTGTCAAGATTGTATTAAACCACCCATCTAGTCTGAGTGTTTTGCAAAAAGACAAAATGTCCCACAATTTGACCTGTACGTTATTTCGGGAATATAGGGCTCATCACAGGTTTACAACAGTCCTATGAATAATAAATAATGTACCCGATAAATGGGTTGTTCAGGCTTGGAGTGCAAGTTTGCAGTTACTCTATGTGACTGCAGACTTGTAAATACTCAGCGTGTGCAGTGTGTGCGCTCAGGGCATTCGCTGGCGCTCTGCATACATGCGGTCACGTGCCAACTAGACATGTGTAGCCAGACACATCTGTCGGCAGATATGCAAATCCCATACTTGCAGTCACATGACTGCCTGCTCCTAGCACATGGCTCCGGAGAATCCTTATAGCGCACACTGTGCACGCTGTGAGAATTCGTGAGTTTGCAGTCACATAACCCGGACAAGCCCTTTAAACTTACAGAGGGGAAAATAAGTATTTGATACACTGACGATTTTGCATGTTTTCCCACCTACAAAGAATGGAGAGGTCTGTAATTTAGGTACACTTCAACTGTGGGAGACAGAATCTAAAAATAAAAAAACAGAAAGTAACATTGTATGATTTTTAAATAATAAAATTGCTTTTTATTGCATGAAATAAGTGTTTGATCACCTACCAACCACCAAGAATTCTGGCTCTTACAGACCTGTTAGTTTTTTTTTAAGAAGCCTCCTAATCAGCACTCATTACCTGTATTAATTGTACCTGTTTGAACTTGTTACCCATATAAAAGACACCTGTCCACACACTCAATCACACGCTATAACATTTCCACAATGGTCAAGATCAAACAGCTGACTTAGGACACCAGGGACAAAATTGAAGACCTGAACAAGGCTGGGATGGTACACAGAACAATAGCCAAGCAGCTTGGTGAGAAGACAACTGTTGGCATAATTATTAGAAAATGGAAGGAACATAAGATGACTGTCAATCTTCCTCAGTCTGGGGCTTTATGCAAGATCTCGCCTCGCGGGATAAGGATGATTCTGAGAAAGGTCAGGAATCAGCCCAGAACTACACAGGAGGACCTGGTCAATGATCTGAAGAGAGCTGGGACCACACACTACGCCGTCATAGATTAAAGTCCTGCAGGGCACGCAAGGTCCCCCTGCTCATGCCAGCACATATCCAGGACCATTTGAAGTTTGCTAATGACCAGCTGGATGATCCATGGGACATATGGGAGAAGGTCATGTGGTCAAATGAGACCAAAATAGAAGTTTTTGGTATCAACTCCACTTGCCGGGTTTTGAGGAAGAAGAAGGATGAGTACAACCTCAAGAACACTTTCCAAACTGTGAAGCATGGTGTGGAAAACATCATACTTTTGGGGTGCTTTTCTGCAACGTATTGAAGGGAGAGTGGAAGGGGTCATATATCATGAGATTTTGGCCAACAACCTCCTTCCCTCAGTAAGAGCAGATCTTTGGAGGGAAGCTAAACTCAATGTTGCACAGTGAGAACCCTGAAACATGAAAGATCTGGAGAAGATCTGTTTGGAGGAGTGGGCCAAATCCCTGCTGCAGTGTGTGCAAATTTGGTCAAGAACTAAAGGAAACGTCTGACCTCTGTAATTACAAACCAAGGTTTCTGTACCAAATATTAAGTTCTGTTTTTCTATTTTATGAAATTCTTATTTCATGCACTAAAGTGCAAATTAATTATGTAAAAATCATACAATGTGATTTTCTGGTTTTTATTTTTAGATTCTGTCTATCACAATTGAAGTGTACCTACGACAAAAATTACAGACCTCTTCATTCTTTGTAGGTGGGAAAACTTGTATTTAGTAAATAAACTAGCAGAACTTGTCCCTGTCTTCTTGAATATTGAAAGCTTCACCTTTCGGTTGGGTCAGTAACTATAGCATAAAAATTTTACATATCTTAAAGAAGTTTTCAAATACAGAGAAGCAATCACCTACCCATAGCATAGGTGATAATGAGGACCAACCTATGGGTCTCCATCGATCAGCAGATTTGGACACATTTATTCCTATTCGAGTGGAGACGCAGCGTTAACTCAATATATGTGACTACAGTCGCAGTCTTAATCCATATGTCACCTTACATGACACTGGTACACAATTTGAATGTTTTTCTTACCACAGAGCAGATCAGTCACGATAAATCAGATGCTATCAGATGTTTCTTCCCATAGACTTGATGTCTCCCAGCTTCTGTGTTTTATCATGAATAATCTACGAGAAGCAAATGTGCACATTGTGTGGATGGAAATCACTTTCGTAAATGAACAGATGATTAAATATTCATGCAAATCTGCATAACTGGAGAACGAAATTGTACAAAAACACTTTGTAATTGAAACAAAATATTTAACTGCCTTGTCACAAGGATTTATTTCCAACCAATTTTAAGTAATAACATACGAACACAGTGGGGGGTATTTATTTGTAAAGTATAGCTTTAGATACATAACAAATACATTCCACTTGTGAGATATTTGCTTTGAGATCGGTTGAATCTTTTATAATTCAATATGATGTGAAATCTTATCATTATAAACTAAGGACAGTTTCCAATAAAAGAGGAAAGAACGGCAAAGTTGTCGATCATGAGCTACCTTAACCCCTTCACCACATTGGGATTTTCTGTTTTTTGTTTTTTTGCTCCCCTTCTTCCCAGAGCCATAACTTTTGTATTTTTCTGTCAATATGGCCTTTTGAGGGATTGTTTTTTCCAGGACGAGTTGTACTTTGAAGTGACATCATTGATTTTACCATATAGTGTACTGAAATTACAACTGCGGTGAAATTGCAAATAAGTGCAATTCCACATTGTTTTTTTTTTATTATATTAAAACTGACCTGTCGCTGAGAGTTCGTAGATACCAAACATGTATAGGTTCTTTTTTATTTAAGTGGTGAAAAAAAAATCGAGTTTGTTAAAAAAAAAAAATTCCGGAACACATAGCGTCTCCATTTTTGGCGATTTTGGGCTGGGTGAGGGTTTATTTTTTGCACATGAACCTGACGTTTTTCATGATACTACTTTGGGGTGGATACAAGGGTTTGATCTCCTGTTATTTTGCATTTTATTGCAATGCTGCAGTGGCCAAAAAAACGTAATTTTGGTGTTTTGATTTTTTTTCTTACACCCTTTATCATTCTGATTAATTCTTTTTATATTTTGATAGGTTGTGCATTTCTGAAAGCGTCAATATCAAAAGTGTTTTTTTATTGCTATATTTTGAATGGGGCAAAAGGAGGGGAGGATTGAACTTTAATATTTTTTACTTTTTTAAAAATTTTTTTCTACGTTTTACTTGCTTCTATAGTCTCCATATTAGACTTGAACCTGCGATCTTTTGATTATGCTACACATGGCAGGGCTTCAGCTATGAATGCTGGATGCTAGATGGTGCTCATAGCAGACCCCGGGTTGTCATGCCAACCCATCAGTGCCCCGTAATCATGTGACATGTTCGCCACAGGGCAGATCTTATGACACCTTCTGGCATGGCCATCTTAAATTACTCTGTCAGAGATTGACAGCAGCATTTAACATATTAACAGCTGTGGGTGGATCGTGATTCCACCCGCCGCTGTTAGGGGGGGGAATTAAAGATTAAGCAGATACATGCAAGTCCTGTTAAGAGTGGCCATGGGGGGATACAATTGGGAAAGGTGGTAGGAAAAAGCAAACAGTGATTCATATAGAGACCAAAAGAGAGACAGACTCTGAGACAACAGAGGCAAACATCACTAAACCAGTGGTAACAAGGAAGGCACTGATGGAGAGGCAAGGGTAAAAGAGTGGGTAGTGTTATTGTACCATATCTGTAGAAAAAGACATGGGTTGTACATCCAAAAATCATACATTGGTCTAACTCTGCTAGGCAAAAGTGTTTTTAAAAATGAACATGAGGTTCTTAGTTTAATATTCTGATCCGACTGTATGAAGTCCACTGACACGTCACAGTGAACCTCTCAGTGGGTGACTAATTCTTAACCTAAAAGGTGAAGTGCACCAGCAGGGGGAGCGCCTTAGTGCATCATAGCACCAGTCACTGAGGCTACGCTCGCAGCAGCTCATTCATCAGTGGTTCTCAGCCTGGACCGTCGCATCTTGGCACCATCCAGGTTGAAAACTGTTTATCCCCCAGACATGGATTATGGCGTGGGACAGAACAACGGACGGATATGGTATATTATTGTTTTTTATTTTAGTTTTATTATAGTAGATCGAGGGCTTTGGTGGAATTAGGCGAGGTTGCAAGTATGATTTAATTAAGATTATTAAAGGAGTCTGTGTCATTCTTTCAATTAAAGAACTTTTTTCTGGGTGTGCGTTTTCTTACAATGTGACTATAGGATTAGTAATGGATAGATGCCTTATAGACGCCTCTCCATTACTAAGCCATGGACATGATACCACCTGAAAATACAAAGGTGACATCAACCCCCCAACTATCACCCCACTTGCCATCGCTACAGGGAAAATAGGAAGAGTCGGGCAAAGCGCCAGAATTGGCACATCTAATAGATGTGCCTTTTCTGGGCAGCTGCTGGCTGCTATTTTTAGGCTGGGGTGGCCAATATCCATGGCCCCTTACCAGCCCGAGACTACCAGCCCCCATTGGTCTGCTTTAGCAAGGCTGGTTGTCAAAAATGGGGGGACACCACGCCATTTTTTAAAGATCTATTTAAATAATTTAAAAAACAGTGTGGGGATCTCTCTATTCTTGATAACTAGCCTTGCTGAAGCTGACAGCTGAGGGTTGCAGCACCAAGTGTGAGTTTTGCCTGGCTGGTTATCAAAAATACAGGGGAACCCATGTTGTTTTTTTTTTTTAATTATTTGTTTAAAGCGCAGAAGCTGCTAATGAATACTCCAATCCACCGCTCCTGCTCTGACTGTTATTAGCGGATGCAGATGTCGGATGATGGGATCTTTAGTCCCATCAGCTGACACCAGTGACCGGAGGTAAACTGTATACCTCTGATCACAGCTGAGTGCTCAGGCTGTCTTTTGACAGCGTGGGAACCACGTCTCTCTGACCGGCAAGGAGGATTTCCCCGCCGATCAGAAGCGTTGCTTGCCGCACTGTCATGCAAATGACAGCATGGCAAACACTGGATGTTTGGGCCCCCCATTCAAGTGAATGGGGTCCGGGTTCTGTTCTGGTACCCGAACCCGAACTTTTTGTAACTGTTCGGCCGAATCCGCCGGACCCGAACATCCTGGTGTCTGCCCATCTCTATATATTAGCTGAAGAAATATCATTTTAGTGGGAGTTTGAGACACCAAAGAATGAAGGCTATTTTTGTTTTTTTTCTAAAAGTATGGTGTGAAATGGTAATGATGATAGCAGTGATGCTATTGATATATAAAGGGGTCCATCCACTTGTCATGTATGTTAATGAGGGGGCAGGCTTAGAATCATTTCCTCTAGTTAGCCCAAAGTAGCTCAGTCAGATATATCTTGTGCATTAGGTTTTATTTCTGCATATTTATCCTCTGCATATTTGGTATTCATCTGAGAGAGTCAGTTTTATTTTAGTCTAATCTTTCATTACATGGTTCTGTCTTTGTCTTCCTCTGACACTGACAAACATATTTATTGCACACTGAGGCATTGCACAGTTGATGTTTGGACAGAATTATATATCATTATGTGAATAGCTTACATACAGTAAGACATAAATGTTACATCTGATTGAACTGTATGAACCTACGACCGCGCATTAAATTGATACATATGCTCACCAATTGTGATTCATGCCATATCATCTTTAATTGAATCTATTTTTAGACTGTTCCATTACAAAACATAGAAGGATTTACAAGCTTAGAGCAAGTGATGGATACAAATTCTTGACAATAGACTGCATTTCATTCTTAAACTTTTTTCTTGATTGCAATAGGTCAGTAACTTTTCCATTTGTTGTTAGCTGTAGACAAGTGACTAAAGAAATGCAAGGGTGGTCAGAGACAGCAAAGACCCTTGTGCAAGAACTGTATGTGGCCTTTGGAGTCCAATAGTTCATAATATACCTCTTTTATGTGTTGCTTTGGAGGTGGAAGTGGACCCTTCTACCGCTGGAGCTCTTGTGCGTCTGCACAGATTGCATCAATGGTATATCCGCCCCTGGAGAAATAGCTTCATTGAAATCCTCAATCATAGTGTTCGGATCTCTGAATAAAACTTAAAGTGGACCTGTCACTAGTTCAAAAAAGTCATTTTTTACCCTCATTTTTTTACTTGTCCTCCTCTTAATATGCTGTAAATTGTGTTCCCCTTGCCATAAAAATCATTCTTATATATTGCATGTATTTTTGTGGGGGTTGGGCTATTTGAACTGATGATGTTTTGTTTTTTTATTTTTTTTGCTTATTTTTTTCTTTCTTGTTTTATTATTTTATTTTTACATTATACTCCCCCTATAAACTTTTAAAAGACCTTTGAAAGGCAGTCGAATATATTAAAACATTCTTTTTATTGCTAATTTACCCTTTAACCGCGGCATAAAATATTCACCCCAGTTACAGGAAAAATTTAGTTTTTCATAAAAGATCTTACTGGGTCTTCTAGTACCTAGCAGCTCTTTTTCCCTCCTTACATCCCATCACATGGCTGCTGGGTATGGAGGAGGAAGCACTGTCAGTGGTTCCTAATCTGTGTACACAACCCTTGCTCTCTCTGTGAATAATGATCAGGAGGACAAAAATTATAATAAATCATGTTTACATTCTCAGTGAGGAATATGGCTGTGTCTGACAGCTGGCCCCACCTCTCACACAATCTCCGGCAAGGTGTTCACATTGCATTGACGTTTTAGAACATCATTGTGTGACACTTATTTGTTATGTTTAGGTAGCTGAGGAGAAATAGCAAAAACGGTAATACACCAGAGAGGCTGGAACCTATTGGATTACAGTAACCTGAACTAACCACACAACTAGAGGTAGCCGTGAAGCGTTCCTACGTTGATCCTAGACGCCTCGTCACAGCCTGAGAGATAACTACACCTAAAGGCAGAAAGATGAAAGCTATCTGCCCCGGAGCAGATCCCCAAAGAACATAGGAAGCCCCCAAACATGTAATGGCGGTTAGACAAGAAGAAAGCACGGACACAGACAGAAAACAGAATGAGCAAATGCTGGGGCCCAATCTGTCTAGACAGAAAAGTACAGGAAAGAATTCTGACTGCAATCCAACAAAAAAAATCCAAAAAATACCAACACTTCTGATTGCCAAAAAAAACCCTGAGATCACACGATCTCATCCACCTAAATCAGATCTCTGGTGTAACAAAACCAAGCCGTAGCCACTGAAAAAACAGGAAAAAGCAAATGAACAAATAACAGTGGCTACAGATAAACTGAGAGGAGCACAGGCCCCAGGAGGGGACCCTGCTGACCTCTACAAAAGTGCAGAAAACTACGCAAAAAGCAAGCACAAAAAGAAAAGCAGAAAATATCTTATCTGAAAGCAGCAGATGCAGGCAAGACTCCAGCAAACTTCCAAATGAACCAGGAACCACAATTGAGACAAGAACAATTGATCACCGGCGACCATCATGGGAGGGAACCTCCCTTATATCAGTCCAGTCAGTGATCCCAGATTGCCATTCCTCGCTGGAAGGTTCAGTACTGTCTGTAACCACCAGAGGGAGCCTCTGCTCAGAAACCATCTCTAGCACATTCACAACACTTATTATAAGAATAAGCAGCATTCGGGTCCACACATATATCATCATGGAACACTGACAGAGGTCTTTTCTGCCATATCACTGCACTTGGTCACCACTCCTATCAGAAATTAACTACCCCTACAATCTGTTAACTAAATTTTAAATTCCCTCTCATTTCATTATTCATATATCCTGTTTCATACTAAAACCATCATAAAAATCAGAATGTAAAAAATAAAATAAAAATCAGCCATTAGAATGTACCCTTCTCAAGTATTAAAGTTTGTACTAGTCATTAAGGTCTAAAACATGAAAAAGATATAGAACTTCGAAACAGCAGTCAACATCTGTGATTATGGCCCTTAAAATGAAAGATTTTTAGGTTATTAGTACATTAAGGCTTTTGAAAGGAGTGGTTCAATTTCTGCTGCTTATTTGCTGGCAAATATGAGTTATGGAAACCATTGTTATATCCCAGCAACAATATATAATAGTTTAATGCAGAAAATGAATTGGTTGAAATTCCTTATTTTTGCCACACAATTTCCACTGGAAACAAAGTGCAGTATAATTGAATAGACATAGACTTACTAGCTCATGTTAAATATCTTATTAAAACAACATTATTAACTGAGATAGAAAACAGTAAATGACTTCAAGGCATGCAACCTGTGTCATATTCTACGGGTTCCCATAGAAACTCATCATCATTCGTTTCATAATCTCACTCCTTCCCTCATGAAGTCTATAGTTTTAAGAGTCAGTGGATAACGTTCAGACGGCCTACCCGCTTCAGCGAAAAATAAGGGATGGATAGCAAAAAAAATGGGTGCATCTGTAATGACACCTGGGATGTCACCGCTGCAGCCTGTCAACAAACTATGGAGCAGTAACACACAGGTGTCCCTGGAGCAGCAGAGGTTGCTTTTTTCAAGTAACACAAAGCCGATTAACATAAAAGAAACACTAAAGAACACTTAAATTCAGCTGTTGGCACTTTCTTTTCACAAGGAAATCCATGCCAAACTTTCTTTCCTTTTTTATTTTTCCAAATCTTTATGCTTTTGCATGAAACAATATACAGTGCTGTGCAAAAGTCTTAGGCAGGTATAAAAAAATTCTTCAAAGTAAAGAATACTTTTTCTCATTTAATGAAATACAAAGTGAATGAACAAATGATAACTCTAAATCAAACCAATATTTGGTGTGACACTGACCACCCTTCATTCATTTTCCACTTTGTTAATGGATATAAATAAACTCTTAGAACTTAACATTTTTAAAACATTTTTTCCTTACAGCATTGGCTACTAGAGATGAGCGACTTTTCCTTTTTTCGGGTCGAGTCGGGTTTCGTGAAACCCGACTTTCTCAAAAGTCGAGTCAAATGAAGTCGGCCGACTAGCGGAAATGGTCGGGTCGGAGTCGAAAATTCGACCCCAATGCAAGTCAATGGGGAATAAAAGTCGGCAGGGAGTGGAGGACATTAAACACACCAACAGTTCCCATTTTCAGAGCCGGCGGGCGGCTCAGCCAAGGAGCGGTGCCGCGTGGCTTTCAGCAGCGCGGGATTCAAATCCCCCGCCAAAGCGGTGCGGCACCGCTCATTGGCAGAGCCGGCGGCAGCCAACGAAACCCGACTTTGGCTAAAATCGGCGACTTTTGAATATGACCAACCTGTTTCGCTCAACTCTATTGGCTACCTACTTACGACTTTTTAACAGTACTATATATATATATATATATATACATATACTGTATATACTCTATGCTTTGTCTACCAAGAAATCATAAATTACTTCTGGAAAACTGATTTTTTTTTCCAATAATGTTAATTTTTACAACTGTAACTGGGGCATCTATAAGAGACCCAGTTACAGGGAAAACCATTCCCTTCCTTGTCATCAGTTATGGCAGAGCTGATCTTGGTCTCCAAGGATCCAGTAGCTCTGACACTTAAATTAGTTTCCCCACTAGCAAAGTTAATCTTAATCAACATTTCAATTAGTAGATCTTTGAATAATAATACGTTTCATAATTGGATGTGTTCCTGTGCCGAGAATCCTACAAGTGTGCACCTGCTGTGTACTGAGTAATGGTTGTGTCTGACTGTACAGCTCCTGGGCAGGGGAGGTAGCAAAAGAGCATACTGTTCATGTGGACAGCATGGGATCACAACTGATTCTTTCTTGGAGATAAAACATTGCTTAAAAGCAGGCAGGGAGATGTTTTGCTTCACAAAAACAATGAATTGTGATTCCATGCAGTCTTGTCTGTATACTCTCTTTTTCTTCCTCCACCGCCCGGGAGCTGAGGTATGTGCAGACCATGTTCCTTCATGGTCAGACAATTTAAAAGATTATCTCAGCACAGGAACATTTTTTAACACATCCAATTGTGGAGTTTATTTTTATTCCAAGAAATGTTGATTAAAATGAAGTTTGTTCATGGCACAACCCCTTTAGCAAACATATAATCATCGGTTGCTATAAAAACTTTGGATGTGCCAATGCTTCTACTCAACACATACTGCTCATTATATCAGCATAGGTGTACATGAACTTGTGATCCTGCTATCAAAAAGAGAGTTGCAGCCCAGCAAATAGCTCCAGGCAAAGTGTGCTGGGCTGCAACTCACTTTTTCAAATTAGGATTATAAATTCATATCCATCTATGTGGACATACATCTACCTTCACTCCGAATGTTAGCTACTAGTATTGATAGAGCACTAAAATGCTTGAGTGCTCTGTACTAGAATCGAGCACGACGGACGCTCAGACGTGCTTGACTCGAGTAGCGAGCATAATGGAAGTGAATAATTCACTATGTGGGCAGGTGTCTTTTATACAGGTAATGAGTTCAAACAGTTGCAATAATACAGGTAATGAGTGCAGAGCAGGAACTATAAAAATGAACAGATCTGTGAGAGCCAGAATTCTTGATGGTTGGTAGATGATCAAATACTTACTTCAAGCAATTTAATTATGTAACAATCATACAATGTGATTTTCTGTTTTTTTGTTTTTCGATTCTGTCTCTCACAGTTGAAGTGAAGAACCGCCTCCTACTGACGGCAGCCATGATACCTTTTTGATTAGCCAACCCAGTGTGAAGCCATATGTGCATCATGCCACAACAATTATCTTGTACCAGGCCTGCTAATTAAAAGAAAAGCCTCAGATGCCATCAAGTAAGAGGCGGCTCTCAGGGTGCCCATTCATTGGCCACAAATTACTGACGTTGCCGATTGACTTTGTCCTGTGAATCAATCTCTAGTTACTAGCACACATTGACAGGTTGTGTCTTTACCACCTACAGCAGCAGTTATTGTAGTGGGTGAATTGTAATGCAAATATATTGTGAACAACAGTTAATGCAAGTTTAGGCTGCTAATAAGTAGTTTATTGTGCAACCTAAATATTTGGGAAAAGTATTGTGTTTCGAATTACAATCAGAAGCTTTACATGTGCAGGAGCTATAATCTTTACTTGGGATTTATATCCTTAGGGAGCATTATTTTATAATCTATTTTATATCAGAATATATTTTGAGATGAAAAAGTGGTCACTATACGTGTGATTGTTGAATAGGAAAGGATTTCCAAAATATAAAGTTAAATGAGAATATTTGATACTTATAGTGATGATTATACTTAATCCTTGCCTTTCAATGAAGAATATTTTATAATACTATTAGACAATATTTATCTGACCTGCATTGTACATAAGAATAGGAATGGTTACTTATTTCCTTCTTTGATTAAAAAAAGAAAAAAAGGAAATCCAAGTTAGGTATGGCTGTAATAAATAGAGATGAGCGAACCCCTGGATATTCGGGTTCGGCTAGTTCGGCCGAATAATTTAAAAAAAGTTCGGTTCGGGTACCTGAACCTGAACCCGAACCATATTTACTTGAATGGGGGAACAGAACATCCAGTGTTTGCAACGCTGTCATGTGCATGACAGCACGGCAAACACTGCCTCTGATTGGTAGAAAAACATTACCGCCAGTCAGAGAGCCGAGATTCCTAGGCTGTCAAACGATAGCGTGAGCCCGCAGCTAGATCGGAGGTAAAAAGATTACCTCCTTCACTGGCGTCTGCTGATGGTACTAATACTCCCATCAGCCTATGCCTGTTGCCGCTAATATCAGTGAGAGAAGGCGCCACTGATGGGAGTATTCATCAGCCAGCGCCAGCACTCTAAATAAATAATGAAAAAACTGGCTTGGATTCCCCTGTATTTTTAATAATCAGCCAGGCAAAACTGACAGTTGCAGACTGCAACCCTCAGCTGTCAGCATTAGAAAGGCTGATTATCAAGTATACAAGGGTCCTCATGCTGTTTTTTTTTAAAATTATTTAAATAAATAATTAAAAAAATTGTGTCAGGTCCCCTCTATTTTTGACAACCAGTCAAGTTAAAGAATACAGCTGGGGGCTGGTATTTTTAGGCTGCTAAGGGGCCATGGATATTGCCCCCCCAGCCTAAAAATAGCAGCCCACAGCTTCCCAGGAAAGGCACATCTATTAGATGTGCCAATTCTGCTTTTTTGCCTGGCTCTTGCCCTGTGGCAGTGGCAAATGGGTTCATATTTGTGAAGTTGATGTCACCTTTGTATTGTCTGGTGACATCAAGCCCAGAGGTGAGTAATAAAGAGGCTTCTATAAGGCAAGCCCATTACTAACCCCATAATGATAATTGTTAAAAAACACCCAGAATAAAGTCCTTTATTTATCCTCTTAACGACCAGAGGTATTTTTGGTTTTGCATTTTCATTTTTTGCTCTCCTTCTTCCCAGAGCCATAATGTTTTTATTTTTTGGTCAAAATGGCCATGTGAGGGCTTGTTTTTTGCAGGATGAGTTGAACTTTTGAATGACACCATTGGTTTTACCATGTTATGTATTCAAAAACAGGAAAAAAAATTCGAAATGCGGTGAAATTGCAAAAAAAAGTGAAATCCCCCACTTGCTTTTTTTTTTTTTCACCATGTTCACTAAATGCTAAAAGTAACCTAACATTATGATTCTCCAGGTCATTATGAGTTCATAGACACCAAACATGTTTAGGTTCTTTTTTATTTAAGTGGTGAAAAAAAATCCAAAGTTTGTTATAAAAATAAAATTGCGCCATTTTCCAATACCCTTAGCGTCTCCATTTTTCGTGCACTCAGATGAGGGCTTAATTTTTACATGCCAAGCTGACATTTTTAATAATACCATTTTGGTGCAGATACGATCTTTTGATTGCCTGTTATTGCATTTTAATGCAATGTTGCGGTGACCAAAAAAAACGCAATTCTGGCATTTTGAATTTAGTGATCATGTTAATTCTTTTTTTATATTGATAGAGCGGGTGATTCTGAATGCGTTGATACCAAATATGTTATGTTTAATTTTTTTATTGTTTTATTTTGAATGAGGCGAAAGGGGGGTGATTTGAGCTTTTATATTTTTTTAATTTTTTTAAACTTTTTTTTACTTTTTGCATGCTTCAATAGTCTCCATGGGAGACTAGAAGCTACACTTGTCCAATCAGCTCTGCTACATACAGGCAATGATCAGGATAGAGGTGCATCTCACATAATAGTGTGAACGACACCCTATGCACTTTTCACTTTCTCACTGGGTGAAAAAACGTTGCAAGAACGCTAAAAGAATTCACATGCTGCAGAATACAAAAATGCTGCAGTTCTCAAATTCATTCAGGAAGACATGTGCGGAGGATTTTTGTGCGGAGGATTTCTGAAATCTCATAGCTTTTGTTGGTACTGTGAAAATCAGCTTTAAAAGGAACTGTCCAGGACTTTACCATCAATGGCCTATCCTTAGAATGGGTCATCAATGTCTGATTGGTGGGGGAGCGACACTTGACATCCCCATGAGCTGTTCCGGGGTGGGACAGAACTGCTCAGTTATTGAACTGCTCAGCTCCGCTGACGGAGTAGTGGCCGTGGCTTGGTACTGCACATCCGTTCTCTAATCAAATCAATAGAGGATAGATGTGCAATACCAAGCCGCTGCCACTATTCCATCAACAGAGCTGTTCTGTGCAACTCCGAAACTGAGCAGGTCTGGTTGACGTGAACACCAGGAAAAACTAATCGCAGAGGTGCGGGTGTTGCACCTTCACCAATCAGAAATTGATGACCTATCATAAGGATAGGCCATCAATGTTAAAGACCTGGAAAACCCTTTTAGTTTGCATTAAAAGCTCAGTAAAAAAATTGCAAAAATGCTGCATGTGAACATAGCTTCAAGTGGTTTATTTTGAGATTCAGATTAACAAGTACCAAATTATAAAAAATAACCAAACATTTGAAGCATTACTGATGGACTTCCTTCTGGAGTAGTGAGGAAAATACAAAGTATTCCATGAATATGCAGAAAAACATTCTGTACAAAGGAAAACATTATCTATATGTAATAAAAATCAATACATTGCATTCATGTAGTTCACTATAGAAAAGCCTGTCTGTATTTTTCCACTTCTTCAAATGATGTAACATTCTGCAATATTAAAGAAGTAACCAGTACTCTAGCATGAAGAACAACTCACACCCTTGCTACTTGCCTGCCCCTCGGTGGGGAGCCCATGCTCTATGTAAAGTCTCCAAGCTATATTAAATAATTTACAGTAGAATATCAGGTAACCTGAGGTTGACTGCAAAAAAGTGTTACATCCTAGACAAGGAATACGAAGCAATTGCCTTCAACACATGTAAGTTAATTAGACTCTAAGAATAGCTTTCGGTCAATAATGTTTGAGATTATTCCAATAAATCGGATAAGCACATTCAGTTTGTTTTTCCAAGTAAACAAAATCGAATTTGCTCATTTCATTGGCATTTTCAAGTAGGTGAACTGCACTCAACATATTGCAATTACAGCAAAGGAATAAAAATAGAAAAAAAGAATTAACAAACTTCTGTGTATGATCTTAAGGAGATATAGTAATACTAAAACCAATCTTCACAAAGCTAGACTAAATAATGTGTTCATGAGAAGACCCATCTGTTGAGTGTGAATATAATATTACATAATTCAACATTCACATACACTTCACGGACAAAATTATTGGGACACCAACACATTACAAAAAAGAAATATGATCCAGCACATAGTTCGGAGAGATAAAATCCTTCACTCTTTATCGGAAACATCTTGTAAGATCCACACAGAAATAGACATTACCGCCGACGTGTTTCAAACAGACTTGTTCTCAATCGTTCCTGCCAGTAAGTGACATATAGATGGGATAAATCGTGCCCTCAACCAATCAATGACTGTGGGAATTTTTCCTCATTCATCCAGAAGACCGTTTATGATGTCAGAAACTGATGTTGGGTAATAGGTGTAACTTGCAATCTCCGTTTTAGTTCATTCTGCTGGTGTTGGAAGGAGTTGAAGTCAGGGCTCGGTGTGACCTGTTATGTTCATCCACATCAAACTCATCTAACCATGTCTTTATGGACCTTATTTTGTGCACAGGTGCACAGTCATGGGGAACAGAAAAGGGCTTTCTCCAAACTGTCCCCTAATTTCAAAGCATGCAATTGTCTAAAATGCCTTGTGCCAATACCCATTTACTGGACTGAAGATGCCTAGGCTACTTCCTGAAAAACAACCCCATGGCATTATGCCTCCTCCAGCAAACTTTATAGTTACCAAAATGCTGTCAGGCAGGTAACATTCTTTGGTATTCACCAAACCCAAACTATTCCGTCAGAGGTCAGATAGAGAAATGTGATTTGTCAAGCAACCTTTCCACTATTTCAGAGTTCATTGGAGGCATGCTTTACATCACTTCATCTGATGCTTGTAAAGATGAGCAGGTCGATCAGTGGAAGATAGTGTTCAAGTTGAGTTTCCTGATATTCACTATTTCAGGTGTATTCGATCACTTCGAGATTTTATTTCTGGTTCGCAAAAAAAAAACTTGCCCAAGCACCATCTCCCAGACTGCTGAAGCATCAGAGAGCGGGCTAACATCTGTTATGATTGCTAAAGCACATTCACACTGGTAGTGCTCAAACCATGGAAACAAATAGCTGAACCTGACAGAACCCTGTTCAGACTAGGAAAAGCCCTTCTGTGACCCTGATTTGTCCTTGCCTGACCACCTTAAGATAACGCAATGGCACCCCAACTCGACAGCGGCTTACTCTGAATGTCCTTAGCAGCTTCTAGTATCACTAGGGTAGCAATATGTAGCATGTATTAGATGTGCCAATTCTGGCGCTTTGCCCAACTCTTCCTATTTGCCCTGTAGCGGTGGCAAGTGGGGTGATAGTTGGGGGGGCTGATGTCACCTTTGTATTTTCAGGTGACATACACAAAACAATGGCAAACAGCTTAAACTACAGCAAAGTGAATTAATCCAACAAAGACTATCATCAGCAGGAAACATCAGCAGGGGAACATATATAAAGCTGCACCCGAAAGCTGATAGGGTAGACAAACAAGCAAAACGAAAATCACCTGTCACCCAAAACCAACAGAAACAAAGATAACAGAACTAATATACCCCAAAAAACATGTATCTCCTGTAAACTCATGGGGAAGAGACATCGCCCACAGAACACAGGATCAAGGGTTCTATTCCAGATGCATTACAAAATCATTTTGTGTTGCAACATGGACTTCCCTATAATTACATGCACCTGTGACATTTAGCGGATTATCATACGTTGTACAGTAGTGGTAAATATCTGTATCAGCACAGATCGGCGGTGGCTAGTGGAGCACAGTTTGCATGACAGGGTTGTTTTCCATCAATTATAAGCTTTCCTGTATTGATAGTCATGTCAATTTATTTGCCGGTAATCACATTTTTTGGAAAAACTTGTAGGTGGGTAAGAAGTTGGGAAAGTGGGTGGGAAGCAGGTCGGAAGATGCACTTAAAGAGGTTGTGCACTACTAGGACAACCCGTTCTTGATTCAAATGTTAAGCCCCAATAAAATAATAAAGCCTATACTCACCTCCTGTGCCGGCTCTGTTTTGACACGAGACACTGACGCCCAATCAGTGCTGTTGTCACTGTCTCCGTCTTCGGACAAATAGTAAAGAAAAAGGAAGTCTGGGCTGCAGCTGATCACGGACTTCCTCTTCCTGCTCAATTCGACAGGAGGCAGGGACAGTGCTTCCAGCGCTGATTGGACACTGGTATCATATTTCACTACAATAACACAGGAGCCCCAGTGCCTACAGCGCAGGAACGACGCCAGCACAGGAGGTGAGTATTAGCTTTATTATTTTATGGGCGCCAAGGGAGGAGCATGAGAAGATGTTTTCCAAGTAGTGGATAACTTCTTTAAATGTTTGGCCACTCAACGGATGCACTTATGTTTTTTGTTTGAATAGTCATTCTGTGGTGCATGTGTTTCTACTATACTTTTCCTCTGACTGTTTTACTCCCGATTTTGGTTTACCAATACTGAGGTAAAATACTGACCAAATACTGAAAGTGTGAATGTCTTAAAAAGTGTTTCCAAATTTGTCCAATTCAGTATGCATACAAACAATGCAGCCTATAATACAGTATATACATACATACAATAGGAGAGAGGAATGCTAAGAAATAAGGGGTGTAGACACTTCAAAGGTATAATCGGTCAGAAGTAGTCAGCATTGCAACAGTAGTTGAGGAGAAATGAGTTCAGGTTATAATAATGTAGAAAGACATATGTTTTCAGGCCACATGTAAAGTTTTGGAGATTTGATAAGTTGAAAAATGAAGCTGATAGTTGTAATTTTGTCACTTGTTAAAAAGAAGCATGTTCAAAAGTAGATATAGCCAGATAGAAAATAGGCAGATCTACCTATTGCCCACCAAATTGCCACAAATATCACACTCTTACTATACTTTCCAAAGCACCAATTATTAACCTAAGCAGATGCCTAATTTTTTTTAAAAAGAAGTTTAAAGCCTACTGATGTGTATGCATGCAATCGTTTTTGCAGTTACGAGGTGGAAACTCTGTATAGAAGAATCAGGTTTGATATTCTCTTATGCAGTCTAATCTATCTCGAAGACAAGGCTCGTCATCTCCAAATCAAAGAGGGCACAGACATCTTGTCTTGCCCTCATAGTGGCTCCATCTATTTAACTTCAAATTGTTGGCAGTATTTTCATTTTTTTCGCATTTGTCCCAGATTTTTTTTCAAAACTATTTTGAAGCTCTTTTCTTGTCTACACTTGACCTGAAGTTTTCTGCATTTTCAATAATTTTGTATGCTGTTGTCTTCTTTTGTATTCTTCTTTGAATGAATTACATAATGGAAGAAAAACGCTATCTTTGTAAATACCCCTAGATGCTGAGCTGATTTTTCTTGTCAATGAATGCTGTTTTGTTTACAGGACAATTAAGCCCTTACCTTCTTGGGGTATGTGCACATAACATCTTTTTTTCAGGCTGGTACGCTGTGTGTCCGGTCTGAAAAAGCTTTAAATGAGTTAATTAAAATAATGAGCATATGCATTTAGATTTAAAAACAACTTGTACACGTGTTCAGGTTTTTTCATCATCTATTAACTGCTTCAGGTTTCCAAAAAACACAATACAGTTAAAAGAAGTGACATTACCAATGTCCAGGCGGCTCTGCTTGGATCTCGATCATTAGTTTATACAGTTAAAAAAACACAAAAGGTGCTAGCGTGTCTTGAAGCATCTTCCTCTTGAAAAGCTCAGCAGGTAGTACATTTTTAAAGGATGTCGTATGAACGTATCCTGTAAATTCATTTACATCTACCTCAAATGACCGCCAATCCAGCAACTTGTTTGCTGATCAATGGTCTCGTAATAGCCGGTTTACAAAGGCTGACCACTCTAAAGGGTATGCCACACTAAACAATATCGCTAACGGAATCGCTAAAAAACGTCACTATTTAGCGATCCCGTTAGCGATGTTGTTGTGTGCGGCATCTACCAGCGACGAGGCCCCTGCTGTGATCTCGCTCGTCGCTGGAATCGTTCCGGACCCTATTTTATCGCCGGCGCTCCGCTGGGTAAGTATATATCGCTGAGTGTGGCACCTATTTTAGCGATTTAGCGGTACTTTTGTACCGCTAAAGTCTGTAAGGAGATCGCTAACCGCGATAGCATCCTAACGACATCGCTAAAATAGGTAGCTACTAGCGATATAGAAACAATCCCGCTAGCGATCTCATTAGTATGCGACGCTAACGAGATCGCTAGCGGGATTGTGTAGTGTGGCAGTACCTTAACAATGTGAACTGATTAATCTACAGGAGATATAAAAAGGTCTTCACACCTCTGTTAACATGCCAGGTTTTTGCCATATAAAAAATCATACCAAGGAAAATCATTTCAGAACTTTTTCCATCCTTTAGTGTTCAAATCAATTGAGAAGCCATCTGAAACAAACTGGAAAATAAAAATATAAAAATTGAAATAATGTGAATGCCCTCTTGTAATTAGGGATATGGTTGTGTTCAGAATTACCAAATCACATCTCTGATCATAATGAACAGTAGTCAGTACACAGGTGCCATCATTGAAATGATTCTTATCAACCCCTTAAGGACCAAGCCACTTTGTAGGTTAATGACCAGGCCCTAATTTTGAAATCTGGAACGCTTCAACGGATCGCACTGATTCTGAGACTGTTTTTTCGTGACATATTGAACTTCATGCTAGACGTAAAATTTCTTCGATATAACTTGCGATTATTTATGAAAAAAACATCGAAAATTTCTAATATTTTGCAATTTTAAAACTTTTAATTTTCTTTTTACCGTTAAATCAGAGAGATATGTCACACAAAATATTTAATAAATAACATTTCCCATATGTCTACTTTACATAAGCACAATTTTGGAAACAATTTTTTTTAGGAAGTTATAAGGGTTAAAATTTGACCAACGATTTCTCATTTTTTCAAAAAATTTACAAAACCATTTTTTTAGGGACCACCTCACATTTGAAATCACTTTGAGGAGTCAATATGACAGAAAATACCCAAAAGTGACACCATTCTAAAAACTGCACCCCTCAAGGTGCTCAAAACCACATTTAAGAAGTTTATTAACCCTTCAGGTGCTTCATAAGAATTGAAGCAATGTGGAAGGAAAAAATGAACATTTAACTTTTTTCACAAAAATTTTTTCTTCAGACACAATTTTTTTATTTTGTCAAGGGTATAAGGAGAAAATGAACCACAATATTTGTTGTGCAATTTCTCCTGAGTACACTGATACCCCATGTGTGGAGGAAGACCACTCCTTAGGCGCACTGCAAGGCTCGGAAGGGAAGGAGCGCTGTTTGTGGTTTTGAACACAAAATTGGATGGAATTGAGATTGGACGCCATGTCGCGTTTGGAGTGCCCCTGTGTGCCTAAACAGTGGAAACCCCCACAAGTGACACCATTTTGGAAACTAGACCCACTGAGGAACTGATCTAGATGTGTTGTGAGCACTTTGAACCCCAAGTGCTTCAAAGAAGTTTATAGCGTAGAGCCATGAAAATAAAAAAATCATATTTTTCCACAAAAATGATTTTTTGACCCCAAATTTTTATTTTCACAAGGGTAACAGGAGAAATTGGACCCCAAAAGTTGCTGTGCAATTTGTACTGAGTACGCTGATATCCTATATGTGGGGTGGAACCACTGTTTGGGCTCATGGCAGAGCTTGGAAGGGAAGGAGCGCTATTTTGGAATGCAGACTTTGATGGAATGGTCTGGTGAGTCATGTTGTGTATGCAGAGCCCCTGATGTTCCTAAACAGTAGAAACCCCACACAAGTGACCACGTTTTGGAAACTAGACCCCCCAAGGAGCTTATCTAGATGTGTGGTGAACGCTTTGAACCCCCAAGTGCTTCGCAGAAGTTTATAATGTAGAGCCGTGAAAATAAAAAATCATATTATTTCCACAATAATGATCTTTTTGCCCCAAATTTTTATTTTCACAAGGGTATCAGGTGAAATGGGACCCCAAAAGTTGTTGTACAATTTGTCCTGAGTACGCTGATACCCAGTATGTGGGGGTAAACCACTGTGATCGCCTTACTGCGATCTTTGGGAGGCAGAATGAACAAATCCACAAAAGGTGAAGAATTGGTTTTATTTTTTTACGCTGCTCCTTGTGCGGTATTAGTGATTAGGTGACTTTATTCTTCGGGTCGGTGCGATTACAGAGAAACAAGATTTATATCTTTTTTATGTTTAGCTTTTGTCACACACTAAAAGACTTTTTTTTTGGAAGAAATTTTTGCATCACCATATTTTGAGAGCTATAATTTTTCCATATTTCGGCCGACAGAGTCATGTGAGTGTTTATCTTTTGCGGGACGAGCTGGCGTTTTTATTGGTACCATTTTCGGGCACATGACTTTTTTGGTCACTTTCTATTCCGATTTTTGTGGAGTCAGAATGAACAAAAACTAGCAATTCAGGAATTGTTTTTTTTTCTCCGTTCTGAGTGTGGTAAAATTGGTAGGGCAGTTTTATTCTTCGGGTCACTACGATTACAGTGATACCTCATTTATTTTTTTAATGTTTTGGCGTTTTTACACAATAAAAACTTTTATAGAAAAAATAATTATTTTTGCATTGCTGTATTCTGAAAGCTATAACTTTTTTATTTTTGCGCTGTATGGTGGCTTGTTTTTTGCGGGACAAGATGGAACTTACAGTGATACTATTTTTATCATTATTCGTTTTTTTATCTTGTTTTATTCCACTTTTTCCAAGTGGTATGATGATACCGCTTGGAAAAAGTATAATTTGCTACTTTTTTTTGTTTTTTTTTACGGCGTTCACTGAAGGGGTTAACTAGTGTCTACATTTTATAAATCGGATTTTTACGGATACGGCGATACCAAACATGTGTACTTTTTTTGTTTATTTAATTATTTTACATAAAAATATGTATTTATTAGTGGATTTTTTTATTAGTTTTTTATTACTTTTTTTTTTTACCCTTTTTTACAGTTCTTTTTTACCTAGTCCCTTTATGGGACTTTCACTTTTTCACTTTTGTTGCAGGTATAATACATTGCAATGCACTAGCATTGCAATGTATTATACTTATGCTGAAAGCTTCTGACACCATGCTGTTAACATGGTCTCAGAGGCTTTCCTTAGCTGGATGACTCAGAGGTTGTCATGACAACCCTGGGTCATCATATCAGAGATCGGGCCCTGCGATGACGTCACAGGGACACCGATCTGAAGGCAGAGGGGGCTCCGGACCCTCTATCTCCCTCCTGAATGCTGCGATCGATTAAGGGGGTAACAGCCAGGGGTGGCACGGATGCAGCTCCTGGCTGCTAGTGCTGAAGCTCAGCCACTGGCAGTGCTGAACTCCTGCACTGACCAGGCAGGAGGTGCTGATATTTCAGTATCTCCTGCGCGGTCATGCTGTGATCGGTCAGTCAGATTGACTGACCAATCACAGCAATCTGGGTGCAGGGACCGATGGCATGGGTCCCTGCACCTATTACCGTGCCTCTCAGCTGTCATAGACAGCTGTCGGCACTGAATTACCAGTGCGTGTTTACACGCACTGGTAGTTTAAATGCATGGCGGGCATAGTCCGTCATGGTGCTGGAATTGAAATCTTGCCATGACTGACTATGCCAGTCATTGGACGTTAAGGGGATAATTCAATATAAAGTTTAGCTTTGCTAGTAGGATTTTCTGACATTTTCTTAATTGCATTTTATAGCAAGAGCAATGGTCCGTAAACAGCTTGCAACACATCAAAGGGATCTCATTATTGAAGGTTATCAGTCAGGATAAAGATACAAAACATTTGCAAAGTATTAGATATACCATGGAACACTGTGAACACAGTCATCAAGAAATGGCTTAAATTTGGCACAACAGTTACATTTTCCAGAACTGCACATGCCTAAAAAGTTGATGAAAAGGCAAGAATAAAATTAGTTTGAAAGGCTTCAAAGAGGCCTACAGGTAAGGTATTCCGTAATTTCAAAATGTATTTCTTGAAAATTTCTTGAAATGTGGTAACATCTTAACGCTGTGGGTTGGATGCTGCACAAGTATGCAGCGTCCAACCTGCAGCTTTTACTGATTGTGTGCACATACCCCAAGGGACATCTGTATTGATGAATCTCTGTTTATTTCCAAGGGAGGATAAAATTAAACTGTACAAGCTGTGCGAAAGTACCTCATGGTACACCCACATATTTAGGGTTTACGAAGGGAAGGGCAACAGAATTAACCCCCCTGAATGCCTCACTGTCCTGATGGCCAGTGGGAAAATTGTGCAGGAATTGGTGCACCCACTTCTGAGAAAACGTTATCAACTCTACTAAATTTTTCACCTTTTATAAAAAATGGGAGTCCTGCCATTCTTCATTGTTGGTATCTATCTATGTAAAAAAAATAAAAAGAATACAGGTGCCAAGTCTTCCAGGCATAGACCAATCCTCAATATAATGAAAAAAATGAAGACAGCACTCCATGTGGGCTTACGGCAACTTTTCGGCTCTATGTATCTAGTAGAAAAAAAAGGAAAAAAATGAAGCCAGCACTCCTTTCCTTAAAAGGTGAAAAAATCTGGCTTTATTCAGACCCACATACCAAGCAACGTTTCGGCTCAAACTGAGCCTTTCTCAAGCCGAAACGTTGCTTGGTATGTGGGTCTGAATAAAGCCAGATTTTTTCACCTTTTAAGGAAAGGAGTGCTGCCTTCATTTTTTCTACTATATTGAATTTGGCATGTTGGATATATTGCTGTGGAGGCCTTTGCACCCATGATATAGGACTGTGCTGTTCCATTTTGTCTTTATATCTATCTATCAGTGGCGAACCGTCAATAGTAGCAGACCACACAGCTGCTATGGGGCCTGGACAGGGAAGGGGGACCGCGATGGCCACTGCGGTTTGGCAGCTGTGCTTGTAGCATCGGCGTCCCTGCCTTCTGCCAGGCAGGGACGCTGTTCCCCTGCGACAGCGTCCTCTGCCAGGCAGGGACGTCGCCCCCCTTACCCGCGCTCAGCGTCCTCCTTCCGCCCTGCTGGGGCCGCGCGCTCCTTCCCTGCTTCTGGTCTTAGGGTGCGCGCCCGCACGCTCCCCCGCTCTTAAAGGGGCCGCGCGCATTTTTCAAAAAAGGTCCCCGGCCAATGCCAGAGGACTCCTCCCTATATAAAGTACTTCCTCCTTAATGGAGGTGCCCGAGCAATGTTGTTGTTGCACTGTTTACTCTGCTTGAGCCCTCAGGGTCCGTTACCAGTTACCTGCCTGTTTCCTGCCAGTTTGCTGTCTGCTACCTGCCCGCAAGCCTGCCTGGAGGTTCGGCCGTCACATGCGGTGACCATCGGCAATTCCAGAGACTCTCGCCTGCTCACTTGGGGGCGCTCATCTTCCATCTGCCTGCAAGCCAACCTGGAGGTTCGGCCATCACCTGCGGTGTTCATCGGCTGTTCCAGAGACTCTCGCCTGCTCACTTGGGGGCGCTCATCTGTCATCTGCCTGCAAGCCTATCTGAGGTTCGCCATCACCCGCGGTCCATCGGCTATTCCAGAGACTCTCGCCTGCTCACTTGGGGGCGCTCATCTGTCATCTGCCTGCTAGCCTACCGGGAGGCTCCACCGTCTCAGGTCGAATATACCTGTCCAGTCAAAGACTGCCCCGGTCCCTTGCCTGCCTGTTTATCCAGAGACTGCCCCGGTCACTTGCTGTGACTTCCTGCCTGTCTAACCAGAGACTGCCCCGGTCACTTGCCGTGACTACCTGCCTGTCTACCCAGAGACTGCCCCGGTCACTTGCCGTGACTACCTGCCTGTCTACCCAGAGACTGCCCCGGTCACTTGCCGTGACTACCTGCCTGTCTACCCAGAGACTGCCTCGGTCACTTGCCGTGACTACCTGCCTGTCTACCCAAGAGACTGCCCCGGTCACTTGCCGTGACTACCCGTCTGTCTATCCAGAGACTGCCCCGGTCACTTGCCGTGACCTCCCACCTGTCTGTCCAGAGACTGCCCCCGTCATTTGCAGTGACTTCCTATCCGTCTCCCCGGGCGCCACCCGCTCCTTTACAAGGAAAGCCTCCTTGTATAATAAAGCTCAGAGGTTCCGCCTCCCAGACCAGTTACAGTTTGCTCGGGCCATGGAACCCGGTGGCACCCAAACTCCCTCGCTCTCTGACCTGTGTCATGAACTGTCTCGTCAGAGGTCTCAACAGGAGTCCATCCTGGGTCACCTGCGGAATGTTAATTCCCGCCTGGACACCCTGACTACTTCACCAGCAACCACCGCGGGCGCCATGACTCGCAATCCGGCAGTTCCGCTGCTTACCAATTCCGTGGTTTCTGTTCCTGGACCTCGACTTTCAGCTCCTCCTCGGTTTGGAGGCGACCCTGCTCTGGCTCGGGGTTTCATTAACCAGTGCACCCTGCATTTTGAACTCCTGGCACACCAGTTTAACTCCGACCGGGCTAAAATTGCCTTCATCATGTCCCATCTCACCGGAGAGGCCCTGGCCTGGCTAAATCCTCTTTGGGAGAGAGAGGACCCTCTGGTGTCTGACCTGTCTGCTTTTCTCTCAGCCTTCCGGAAGGTATTCGACGAACCCGGACGGAAGACCTCCTCTGCATCTTCTCTGCTGCGTCTCCGTCAGGGAAGTCTCACCGTGGGTCAATATGCCATACGGTTCCGTACCCTTGCCTCGGAGCTAGCTTGGGATAATGACGCTCTGATCTCTGTCTTCTGGGAGGGTCTGTCCGGCCGCATTAAAGATGAACTTGCTGGTCGGGACATTCCAACCTCTCTCGATGACCTAATAACTCTCGCCAATCGAATTGATCTGCGGTTCCAGGAGCGCGCTAAAGAGGTCACCCGTGAGAGAAGGTTTCCTCGTCTTGCTCCTTCTTTTCAGAGACCTGTAACTCCTTCCGTTTCTCCTCAGGTACACTCTTCTGAGCCTATGCAAGTCGACCAGACCAAGATGGTCAAAGCCCGTCAGGACTCACGCCGTACCGAGGGGAGTTGCTTCTACTGTGGCAGTAAGGAGCACTGGATCCGTACCTGCCCAGAGAGGTCGGGAAACGCCTGTGTCTAGGTTCGCTCGGAGAGGTCCACCTAGACAAAAATAAATCCTCTTCATCTCTGCTGTTGTCAGTCTCAATTCTCCTCGGTGAGAACCGTTATTTCGAACTTGCCCAACTTGATTCTGGAGCAGCCGGGAATCTTGTTTCACAGGCTCTAGTAGAGAAATATCGCATTCCTACCAAACCTCTGGTTGAACCAGTATCTGTTGCTGCTGTGGATGGGGGTCTCCTACCACGTCCCATCCAACTTATCACTGAAGCCATAACCCTGCAGGTAGGAATGCTGCATTCTGAGAGCATCTCGTTTCATGTTCTGCCTGGACTCTCACACGCTTTCTTACTAGGTCTGCCTTGGCTCCAAAAGCATGCACCCGTGCTCGACTGGCAGACTGGAGAGATCCTTCGCTGGGGACAGGACTGTCATAAAACTTGTTTGGTTCCTGTTCATCCCGTCCGTCCTTCTCCTACACCAACTAATCTACCAGGGCTCCCGATTCCATATTGGTCTTTCGCTGATGTCTTTAATAAAAAGGAAGCAGAGACATTACCCCCGCACAGACCGTATGATTGCCCTATCGACCTGCTACCCGGTACTACGCCTCCCCGTGGGCGTATTTACCCATTGTCCGCTGCTGAGACCAGGTCGATGTCCGAATATATCGAGGAGAATTTGGCTAAGGGATTCATCCGGAAATCCACCTCCCCAGCGGGAGCAGGTTTCTTCTTCGTAAAAAAGAAAGACGGCTCTCTCCGTCCCTGTATTGACTACAGAGGTCTAAATTTGATCACGGTGAAGAATAAGTACCCTCTTCCGCTCATTCCAGAATTGTTTGATCGTCTGAGGGGGGCTAGAATCTTCACCAAACTGGATCTCCGTGGGGCATATAACCTGGTCCGTATCCGTCGGGGAGATGAATGGAAGACGGCATTCAATACCCGGGACGGCCACTACGAGTATTTGGTTATGCCCTTTGGTCTCTGTAATGCTCCAGCAGTCTTTCAGGAGTTGGTCAATGACATCTTCCGGGACCTTCTCTACTCCTGCGTTGTGGTGTACCTAGACGACATCTTGGTCTTCTCTCCGGATCTCCAGTCTCACCGGAGGGATGTTCGTCAGGTTCTGCTCAGGCTCAGGCAGAATCACCTCTTCGCCAAATATGAGAAGTGCCTCTTTGAGCAGACCTCGCTTCCGTTTTTGGGCTACATCATTTCTCAGACAGGCCTACGAATGGATCCGGAGAAACTGTCTGCCATCGAGAAATGGCCCCGACCGGAGGGGTTGAAGGCCATTCAGCGGTTCCTGGGATTCGCCAATTATTACCGTCTTTTCATACCGCACTTCTCGTCCCGGACTGCTCCAATCTCCGCGCTCACCCGCAAGGATGCTAATCCCAAACAGTGGACGCCCGAAGCTGAGGAGGCCTTTCTTTCTTTAAAACAGGCCTTCTCTTCCGCTCCAGTGCTGCATCGCCCGGACGGCAACAAGCAGTTCTTCCTGGAGGTGGACGCTTCCTCTTCTGGAGCCGGAGCGGTACTTACACAAAAATCTTCATCCGGGAGGATGGTATCTTGCGGCTTCTTCTCCAAACTCTTCTCCTCTTCTGAGCGCAATTACTCCATAGGAGACCGAGAGTTATTGGCCATCAAGCTGGCATTGGAGGAGTGGCGTTACCTACTCGAGGGGGCTCTTCATCCGGTAATCATTTACACTGACCACAAGAATCTGGCTTACCTCCAGCATGCCCAGAGACTTAACCCTCGCCAGGCCCGGTGGTCCTTGTTTTTTGCCCGCTTTGATTTTCTTTTACATTTTCGCCCGGCCGACAAGAACATCAAGGCGGACGCCTTGTCCCGGTCCTTCCTGGTGTCGGATCTCGAGGAGGAACCTAAACATATCATCGATCCCGCCAGAGTGATGCGGGTGGCTCCCGTGAGTCTAAATCGTCTCCCTCCTGGCAAGACGTTCGTATCGGTAACCGATCGGGAGAGAATCCTACACTGGGGTCATTCGTCTAAGCTAGCTGGCCACGCTGGTCAGAAAAAGACCCTCCAGCTCATTACTCGGCATTACTGGTGGCCTACCCTGCACAAAGACGTAATAGACTTTGTTTCTGCCTGTGTCTCCTGTGCCCGCAACAAAGTTCCGAGACACCTGCCTGCCGGCCGTCTTCTTCCGCTTCCTGTACCCGCTGCTCCCTGGCAGCATATAGCCATGGACTTCATAACAGATCTGCCCGTCTCTGCCGGTTGTACGGTCATTTGGGTGGTCGTTGACCGATTCTCCAAGATGGCTCACTTCATTCCCCTGCCAGGGCTTCCGTCTGCACCCGTGTTGGCTAAAGACTTTATCCGCCACATTTTCCGTCTTCATGGTCTGCCTCGTCACATTGTGTCGGATCGTGGGGTTCAGTTCACCTCACGTTTCTGGAGAGCCACTTGTAAGTTGCTAGACGTCACCTTGGATTTCTCCTCCGCTTACCACCCGCAGTCCAATGGACAAGTCGAGCGAATCAATCAGAATCTGACCAGTTTTCTCCGGCACTTCGTTAATGCCCACCATTCTGACTGGGTGGATCTCCTGCCTTGGGCCGAATTCTCTTATAACAATCACGAGAGCGAATCTTCCTCCAAATCTCCGTTTTTTGTAGTCTTCGGTCAACACCCCGGATCCCTGTTCCTGTCTCCATCTCTGTGGACAATCCAGCTGCGGAATCTCTGGTTAACGAATTTTCCTCCATATGGGAGAGTACCCGGTCCCACTCATTCTGTCATCCGAGCGCATGAAGAAACATGCTGACAAAAGACGTTTGGATCCTCCTCAATTCCGTCCTGGGGATAAGGTCTGGCTTTCGTCCAAGTATGTCCAGCTCAAGATTCCTTCCTACAAGTTGGGTCCTCGGTTCATCGGTCCTTTTGAGATCATCAGTCAGATCAACCCGGTGTCCTATAAATTGAAACTCCCGGCCAATTTGCGGATTCCTAACTCCTTCCATGTATCTCTCCTCAAACCGGTGGTACTTAACTCTTTTGTCAAGTCTACAGGTACACCTCCTGCTCCAGTGTCTGCTGAAGACGAATTTGAGGTAGAGAACATTCTGGCCACAAAAAGGGTAGGAAGAAAGACCTATTTTCTGGTGGATTGGAAGGGGTTTGGTCCTGAGGAGAGAACGTGGGAGCCTCGGGAGAACATCCATGCCCCTCTCATCCTAGCTAAATTTCTTTCTGGCCTAAAGAGGGGGGGCCTAAGGGGGGGGTACTGTAGCATCGGCGTCCCTGCCTTCTGCCAGGCAGGGACGCTGTTCCCCTGCGACAGCGTCCTCTGCCAGGCAGGGACGTCGCCCCCCTTACCCGCGCTCAGCGTCCTCCTTCCGCCCTGCTGGGGCCGCGCGCTCCTTCCCTGCTTCTGGTCTTAGGGCGCGCGCCCGCGCACTCCCCCGCTCTTAAAGGGGCCACGCGCATTTTTCAAAAAAGGTCCCCGGCCAATGCCGGAGGACTCCTCCCTATATAAAGTACTTCCTCCTTAATGGAGGTGCCCGAGCAATGTTGTTGTTGCACTGTTTACTCTGCTTCAGCCCTCAGGGTCCGTTACCAGTTACCTGCCTGTTTCCTGCCAGTTTGCTGTCTGCTACCTGCCCGCAAGCCTGCCTGGAGGTTCGGCCGTCACATGCGGTGACCATCGGCAATTCCAGAGACTCTCGCCAGCTCACTTGGGGGCGCTCATCTTCCATCTGCCTGCAAGCCAACCTGGAGGTTCGGCCATCACCTGCGGTGTTCATCGGCTGTTCCAGAGACTCTCGCCTGCTCACTTGGGGGCGCTCATCTGTCATCTGCCTGCAAGCCTATCTGGAGGTTCAGCCATCACCCGCTGTGTCCATCGGCTATTCCAGAGACTCTCGCCTGCTCACTTGGGGGCGCTCATCTGTCATCTGCCTGCTAGCCTACCGGGAGGCTCCACCGTCTCAGGTCGTATATACCTGTCCAGTCAAAGACTGCCCCGGTCCCTTGCCTGCCTGTTTATCCAGAGACTGCCCCGGTCACTTGCTGTGACTTCCTGCCTGTCTAACCAGAGACTGCCCCGGTCACTTGCCGTGACTACCTGCCTGTCTACCCAGAGACTGCCCCGGTCACTTGCCGTGACTACCTGCCTGTCTACCCAGAGACTGCCCCGGTCACTTGCCGTGACTACCTGCCTGTCTACCCAGAGACTGCCCCGGTCACTTGCCGTGACTACCCGTCTGTCTATCCAGAGACTGCCCCGGTCACTTGCCGTGACCTCCCACCTGTCTGTCCAGAGATTGCCCCCGTCACTTGCAGTGACTTCCTATCCGTCTCCCCGGGCGCCACCCGCTCCTTTACAAGGAAAGCCTCCTTGTATAATAAAGCTCAGAGGTTCCGCCTCCCAGACCCGTTACAGTGCTGTGCTGACACAGTACTATCTCCTTTAATTAGATGTAAGCGACGACCGCCGGCAGCTGTATACCCCCTTGAAGCTCCCCTTTCCTTGTTTCCTGGTCAGCAGTTGGCTGAAGTCTCTGGCTGGATTTGCATAAGAATGCCACGCCTCCTGGCAGCCAGAGAGCAGCACACGTGCATTGCAGGAAGCAGGAAGCAGAAGCAAAACATTCATGAGCTACTCTCACTCAGGGAGAGGGACACACACACAAGACGGTGAGCCCGGCTGGCTGGGGGACGGGGTGGATTTTTTTTGTTTGTTAAATGTGTCCCCTCACTGTGCTAGGCCTGTTGATTTTTTTTCTTTTTTTTGGGGGGGGGGCATTCAGACTTTTGCTATGGGGCCCCATGATTTCTATGTACGCCCCTGCTATCTATCTATTAATCTATCTACCTATCTATCATCTATCTATCTACTTCTACCTTTCTATTATCTATCTATCTATCTATCTATCTATAATAATAATAATCTTTATTTTTATATAGCGCTAACAGATTCCGCAGCGCTTTACAGTTTTGCCACATTATCGTCGCTGTCCCTGATGGGGCTCACAATCTAGATTCCCTATCAGTATGTTTTTGGAGTGTGGGAGGAAACCGGAGTACCCGGAGGAAACCCACGCAAACACGGGGAGAACATACAAACTCCTTGCAGATGTTGTCCTAGGTGGGATTCGAACTCAGGACTCCAGCGCTGCAAGGCTGTAGTGCTATCCACTGAGCCACCGTGCTGCCCATCTATCTATCTATTTATCTATCTATCTACATGTATATCCCATCAACATTCTTTCCTCAATTTTCCCATGCCCAAATTAAGCATTTATAAAAATGCGGCGCTGTGTACTCCTCTCATCTTCCATAATGAAAACACCTGACATTTGACAGCCCCGAGTAAACCTAAGCATGAATTCTAAAATCAAATGCATTTAAAATGAAGTCTCATTATAATGTGTGTGACAGCTGCACATAGACAGTCACAGTGTCCAATTAATTGCATTCTCATGGCGCTGTTGATTTTAGAGTAAAAGGGGACACGTGGCATTAGTATTAATATCTGCTGGTCAAGTGTGTTTGTTTAAAAAGATATCACAGGCTAATGAATATAACTCCGAAAAGCGACAGAAAATGGTTAAATCATGGATCATTTAAGATAGGAAGAGACGCTGATTCGGCACGTGATAGGGCAATCTCCCCTAAGGCTTTCAGACAGGAGCATGGAATTTGCAGTAAACTGACAATGGATAATCTAAGCGTCCATTGGGGTTCCATACAGCACAGAAATCCTTAAGCTCTTCAGAGGAAATGTAAATTTTACACTGAATCCTGTATTTAATGGAAAATCACTAAGAAAAGAGCATTTAGAAATCAAATATTTGCTATTTACAATGGGCTTGCAAGAAACTTCCAACCCACAACTGCTTTTTTTCCGATATACAATAATATCGCAGGAAATTTCCATTGAAAAGCAAGATAGAAGAAAAGTGAAATCACACAGTGTATCTCAGCTGCATCAATGAGATTAACACATCGTTTCGTATGAAATATCTAATTACCACTGTAGGTGTCTAGTGCTCATTTAGCAACAGTATTTGTGAGTAAAATGTACAGTGACATTAAGTATGTATTTATCTACAAAGAGATTTTTTTTTAGTTTATTAGTAGAATATACATATATGAAATAAGACATATGAGGACACGTAGTGAGAGCTGTGGCAAAATATCAAAGACCAAAACAAAGTCTGCTCTTAAAAATTTCTCAAACTTGTTCGCCCTTTCCAAAATCAGTGTTCTCTATATAAATTAATGAGGATAATGAAACAGCGTAGTAAGAGAAAAGCCAGAACTCCGTTTTTCTTGATAAACCCTATGTTTAACCCCTTTGACCCGAAGCCTGTTTTCACTTTCCTGACCAGGCCAAATTTTGCACTTCTGACCACTGTCACTTTATGTGTGTCAACGAATATCAGTGATTCTGAGATTGTTTTTTCGGAACACATTGTAAGTTATGTTAGTGGTAAATTTAGGTGGATATTTCTTTGCTTTTATTTGTGAAAATATTGGAATTTTGGCAAAAATTATGAAAATTTAGCAATTTTCAAATTTTCAATTTTTATATCCTTAAACTAGTTAATCATGCTGTACAAAATGATTTATGAATAACGATAATAATTGTCTGAAATACCGCACACCATTCCGTGTTTTCAAAGCCCCTAATATGCCTATACAGTGGAAACCCCCCACAAGAAAAAATTTTGGAAAATACACCCCTCACGGAATTTAAATAGAGGTGTGGTGAGCACCTTGATCCCCAGGTGCTTCACATAATTTTACAACGTTGAGCTGTGAAAATGAAAAAATACAGTTTTTCCACAAAAATGTTGTTTTAGCCCCATATTTTTCATTTTATTAGGGTAACAGGAGAAAGTGGACCATGCAATTTGTCGTGAAAATTCTCCTGAGTACGATGATACCTCATATGTGGTGGAATAGCACTGTTTGGGCACACAGCAGGGCTCAGAATGGAAGGAGTGCCATTTGTCGTTTGGAATGCAAAATTGGCTGGAATAAATAGCCAACGTCATGTCGAATTTGCAGAATTCCTGATGAGCCTAAACAATTGAAATCCCTCACAAGTGACCCAATTTTGTAAGCTACGCCCCTCGAGGAACTAATATAGAAGTGTGCTGAGCACCTTGAACCCACAGGTGCTTCACAAAAATTTATAAGGGTAACTGGAGAAAATGGACATGTCAGTAATCAGAAGGGAAGGAGCATCAGTTGAATTTTTAAGCGCAATCTTGGCTGGAACAGATTGGCAATGCATGTCACATGTAAAGAGCCCCTGACATGCAAAAATGGCAGAAGCCACCACAATTGACAAAAGGGGTTAACTAGTGGGACAGTTTTATAGGTCAGGTTGTTCCGGATGCGCAATACCAAATATGTGTACTTTAATTGATTATTTTTGTTTTTACATAAATATATGTAATTTTTGGATTAATACTTTATCAATATTTTGTTCCTTATTTTATTTTTGTTTTCAATTTTTCAATTTTTATTTATGTTTTACGAGAATGGGACATCAACTTTTCCTTTCATGATCACTGATCTAATACCCTGCTAATCTTTTTCATTGCAGGGCATTAGATCTGTGCATCGCACACATGGAGGTGTGTTAGCTCCTGCTCTAAACAGGAGCTTACAGGTCACCGTAACTATCTTTCAGTCCAATGTCACCAATCGCAATCGCGTTGTGCCGATAGGAGCACAGAGGGAGCTTCCTGCTTCCTCCCTCTGCAATGCCGATTGATGTCACTGTCACTACTAACAGAGGCATAAGAGGGGTTAAACGACCACTATTGGCACTAGCACTGATCAGTTAATGTAATTTTATGCCATACGTGCTAAAACCACTGAACAGAGGTCATTAACCCCTTCACCCCAAGGGTGGTTTGCACGTTAATGACCGGGCCAATTTTTACAATTCTGACCACTGTCTCTTTATGAGGTTATAACTCTGGAACGCTTCAACGGATCTGCGCGATTCTGAGAATGTTTTCTCGAGACATATTGTACTTCACGTTATTGGTAAAATTTCTTCGATATAACTTGCGTTTATTTTTGAAAAAAATGCAAATATGGCAAAAATTTTGAAAATTTTGCAATTTTCAAACTTTGAATTTTTATTCCCTTAAAACATAGAAATATGTCACACAAAATAGTTAAGAAATAACATTTCCCACATGTCTACTTTACATCAGCACAATTTTGGAATCAAAATTTTTTTTTCTTAGGAAATTATAAGGGTTAAAAGTTGACCAGCGATTTCTCATTTTTACAACAAAATTTACAAAGCCATTTTTTTTAGGGACCACCTCATATTTGAAGTCACTTTGAGGGGTCTATATAGCAGAAAATACCCAAAAGTGACACTATTCTAAAAACTGCACCCCTCAAGGTACTCAAAACCACATTCAAAAAGTTTATTAACCCTTCAGGTGCTTCACAGGAGCTGAAGCAACGTGGAAGGAAAAAATGAATATTTAACTTTTTAGCCACAAAAATGATCTTTTACAAACTTTTTTTTTATTTTCACAAGGGTAAAAGAAGAAAATGGACAGATAAAGTTGTTGTGCAATTTCTCCTGAGTACGCCAATACCCCATAAGTGGGGGAAGACCACTGTTTGGGCACACAGCAGAGCTCATAAGGGAAGGAGCGCCGTTTGACTTTTTAAAACTAAAATTGGCTGAAATTGAGATCGGACGCCATGTCGCGTTTGGAGAGCCCCTGATGAGCCTAAACAATGGAAACCCCCCACAAGTGACACCATTTTGGAAACTAGACCCCCTAAGGAACTTATCTAGATCTGTTGTGAGCACTTTGAATCCACAAGTGTTTCACAAAAGTTTATAATGCCTGGGTGTGAAAAAAAAAGAAACAATTTTCCACAAAAATGATTTTTTAGTCCCAAATTTTTGATTTTTCCCAAGGAAATTGGACCCCAAAAGTTGTTGGCCAATTTGTCCTGAGTACGCTGATACCAAATATGGGGGGGGGGAACTGTTTGGGCGCACGGCAGGGCTTGGAAAGGAAGTAGTAACGTTTTGGAATGCAGACGTTGATAGGGGTCATGTTCCGTTTGCAGTGCCCCAGATGAGCCTAAACAGTAGAAACCCCCCACAAGTGACCACATTTTGGAAACTAGACCCCCTAAGGAACTTATCTATAGCTTTGGTGAGCACTTTGAACCCCAAGTGCTTCACACAAGTTTATAATGCCCGGGCATAAAAATAAAAAATCATATTTTTTTCCCACAAAAATTATTTTTAGTCACTAATTTTTTATTTTCCCAAGGGTAACAGGAGAAATTGGACCACAAAAGTTGTTGTCCAATTTGTCCTGAGTATGCTGATACCCAATATGTTGGGGGGAACTACTGTTTGGGCGCACGGCAGAGCTCGGAATGGAAGGAGCACCATTTGACTTTTTCCAACCAAAATTGGCTGGAATTGAGATTGGACGCCATGTTGCATTTGGAGAGCCCCTGATGTGCCTTAACAGTGGAAACCCCCCACAAGTGACCCCATTTGGGAAACTAGACCCCCTAAGGAACTTATCTAGATCTTTGGTGAGCAATTTGAACCCCCAAGTCCTTCACACAAGTTTATAACGTAGAGCCGTAAAATTAAAAAATCATATTTTTTCCACAAAAATGATCTTTTCACCCCAATTTTTATTTTCCCAAGGGTAACAAGACTCCAAAAGTTATTGTGCAATTTGTCCTGAGTACGCTGATACCCCATATGTGGGGGTAAACCACTGTTTGGGTGCATGGCAGAGTTTGGAAGGGAAGGAGTGCCGTTTGACTTTTTCAACGCAGAATTGGCTGGATGCCATGTCGTGTTTGGAGAGCTCCTGATCTGCCTAAACAGTGGAAACCCCCCACAAATGACACCATTTTGGAAACTAGACCCTCAAGGAACTTATCTAGATGTGTGGTGAGCACTTTGAACCCCCAAGTGCTTCACAGAAGTTTATAACGTACAGCCGTAAAATAAAATTTATTTATTTTTTTTTACAAAAATGATTTTTTCGTCCCCAATATTTTATTTTCACAAGGGTAACAGGAGAAATTGGACCCCAAAAGTTGTTGTCCAATTTGTCCTGAGTACGCTGATACCCAATATGTGGGAGAAAACTACTGTATGGGTACACGTTGGGGCTCGGAAGGGAAGTAGTGACGTTTTGGATTGTAGACTTTGATGGAATGGTCTGGGGGCGTCATGTCGCATTTGGAGAGCCCCTGATGCGCCTAAACACTGGAAACCCTCCACAAGTGACCCCATTTTGGAAAATAGACCCCACAAGGAACTTATCTAGATGTGTGGTGAGCGCTATGAAGACCCAAGTGCTTCACAGAAGTTTATAACGTACAGCCGTAAAAACAAAAAAATATTTTTTTTTTACAAAAATTATTTTTTTCGCCCCCAATATTTTATTTTCACAAGGGTAACAGGAGAAATTGGACCCCAAAAGTTGTTGTCAATTTGTCCTGAGTACGCTGATACCCAATGGGAGAAAACTACTGTATGGGTACATGTTGGGGCTCGAAAGGGAAGTAGTGACGTTTTGGATTGCAGACTTTGATAGAATGCTCTGGGGGCGTCATTTGGAGAGCCCCTAATGCACCTAAACAGTGGAAACCCCCACAAGTGACCCATTTTGGAAAATAGACCCCACAAGGAACTTATCTAGATGTGTGGTGAGCGCTATGAAGCCCCAAGTGCTTCACAGAAGTTAATAACGTACAGCCGTAAAAACAAAAAAAATAATTTTTTTTTAAAAAATGATATTTTTGCCCCCAGTTTTTTATTTTCCCAAGGGTCACAGAAGAAATAGGACAAATTGCACAATAACTCTTGGGGTCCAGAGTACGCGGATACCCCATGTGGGAGTAAACTACTGTTTGGGCGCATGGCAGAGGTCAGAAGGGAAGGAGCACCGTTTGACTTTTTCAACGCAGAATTGGCTGGAATTGAGATCAGACGTCATGTCACATTTGGAGAGCCCCTGATGTGCCTAAACAGCGGAAACCCCCAATTCTAACTCCAACCCTAACCCAACACACCCCTAACCCTAGTCCCAACCCTAACCACAAACCTAACCCTAACACACCCCTATCCCTAATCCCAACCATAACCCTAATACTAACTTTAGCGCCAACCCTTACCCTAACTTTAGCCGCAACCCTAACCTTAACCATAACCCTAATGGGAAAATGGAAATAAATACATTTTTGTAATTTTATTATTTTTCCCTAACTAAGGTGGTGATAAAGGGGGGTTTGATTTACTATTTATAGCGGGTTTTTATGATTGGCAGCTGTCACGCTAAAAGACGCTTTTTATTGCAAAAAATAGTTTTTGCATCACCACATTTTGAGAACTATAATTTTTGCATATTTTGGCCCACAGAGTCATGTTAGGTCTTATTTTTTGCGGTACGAGTTGACGTTTTTATTGGTACTATTTTTGTGCATGTGACATTTTTTGATCGCTTTTTATTTCGATTTTTGTGAGGTTAGAATGAACAAAAATCAGCAATTCATGAATTTCTTTTGGGGGAGGCGTTTATACCGTTCCGCGTGTGGTAAAATTGATAAAGCAGTTTTATTCTTCGGGTCAGTACGATTACGGCGATACCTTACTTATATCATTTTTTTATGTTTTGGCGCTTTTATAGAATAAAAACAATTTTATATAAAAAATAATTATTTTTGCATCGCTTTATTCTGCGAGCTATAACTTTTTTATTTTTTCGCTCATGATGCTGGTGATGGCTCGTTTTTTGCGGGACAAGATGACGTTTTTAGTGGTGCCATGTTTATTTATATCCGTCTTTTTTATTGCGTGTTATTCCACTTTTTGTTCAGCGGTATGATGATAAAGCACTGATTTTTTGCTTTGTTTTTATTTTTTTTTTAAGGGGTTCACAAAAGGGGTTAACTAGTGGGACAGTTTTATGGGGGGGGTCGTTACAGACGCGGCGATACCAAATATGTGTACTTTTATTGTTTTATTTTTTTTTTTACAGGAAGAAATGAATTTATTGGGGAATATATATATATTTTTTTTATTTAATTTGGAATTTTTTTTTTACACGTTTATTTTTATTTTTTTTACTTTTTTACATTGTCCCAGGGTGGGACATCACTGTAATTTATCAGATCGCTGGTCTCACAGTGTGCACAGCACTCTGTGAGACCAGCGATCTCACAGGCAGCGCTGCAGGCTTCTCAGTGCCTGCTCTCGGCAGGCACTGAGGAAGCCGCCTCCCTCCAGGACCCCGGCGCCATCTTGGATCCGGGTCCTGGGAGGGAGGAAGCCCTCAGAATAGCGCGATCACATCGCGCTGTTCTGAGGGTCTCAGGGGGGCGCGCAGGGAGCCCTCTCCCTGCGCGATGCTCCCCTGTGCCCCCAGTACACCGCGATCATGTTTGATCGCGGTGTGCAAGGGGTTAATGTGCCGGGAGCGGTCCGTGACTGCTCCTGGCACACAGTCCCGGGTGTCAGCTGTGATAATCAGCTGACAATCGGCGGCGATCAGCTGCGCTCCCCCCAGGAGCGCAGCTGATCGCTATGACGTACTATCCCGTCCGTGGTCAGATTGTCACAGGTTTTATGGACGGGATAGTATGTCTGATGTCAGAGAGGGGTTAATAATAATGAGTGAGTATACTCGTTGCTCGGGTTTTCACGAGCATGCTCGGGTGCCCTCTGAGTATTTGGGCGTGCTCGGAGATTTAGTTTGTGTCGCCGTAGCTGCATGATTTGGAGCTGCTAGACAGCCTGAATACATGTGGGAATTGCCTGTTTGTTAGGAAATCCCAGCATGTATTCAGGCTGTCTAGAAGCTGCAAATCATGCAGCTACGGTGACAGAAATTAACTCTTCGAGCACATCCAAATACTCGGAGGACATCCGAGTGTGCTCAGGAAAACCCGAGCAAGGAGTATACTCACTCATCACTAGTCATTAACCATCTCACACGTTTCGGAAGTTAACTTCCTTATTACTTCTCCATGCTCAGATTGTCAGAGATCTTCTTTATTCTGCAATTGAACATGGCAGCACATGTTTCGTTCCCTTGCAGAACCATCGCAGAGTAAATGAAACTTAACAGAACAAATCAAGAACTCTTCAGGCAAAATACTGAAAAGTTAGACCTTCAAAACCTTGCCAAGAGACCTTTAATATTTATTTTAAATGCTTGAATAGGCTGGATGAAATTGTATTTTTTTTAAACCAGACAAATTTTACAGTAAGTTTAAAAGGGTTTTCCTCACGAACAATATTAATTTTAATTAACATTTTAGTTAATAGATCTTTGAATAATAATAAGTTCCACAATTGGATGACTTTAAGACAAATATTCCTGTGCTGAGATAATCATAAAAATATGCCGCTGCTATGTACTGTGTAAGAGCCGAGTTTGACCGTACAGAGACATGGTCGGCACATACCACATTTCCTGGGCAGGGGAAGAAAAAGAGAGGAAACAGACATTACAGCTGAATATTTTTTTGAGATAAAACATTGCTTAAAAACAGGCAGGGAAATTTTTTACCTCAAAAGCATCAGCTGTGATCCCGTGCTGTATCATTGGGTAGACTTTGTGTAGATTGGGCTCTATGTCATAATTGAGAAGAATGTACCGTAATCTATTTTTTCCTGTGAATGTACTGGTCTTTTTGTTGAAGGGGTTGTCTTAGCTGAAATTAAAAGTCTTTGTTTATGTGATTGCAGACTGCAGAATGATAATAGTGTGCAATGTGCATGTTGTTACTTTTCCCCATTATTGATAGGTAAGTGGTCACATATACATATTTATACGATTTGCATACAGTGGCATGTAAAAGTTTGTGCTCCTCAGGTCAAAATTATTGTTATTGTAAATGCTTAAGCACTTTGAAGATGAAATGATCTCTTAGGGTTTGTGTCCACGATCAGGAACTGCTGTGGGTTTGATGCTGCTTATATATGCAGCATCAAAGCCGCAGCGGTCAGATGTTACCACATAGTGGGTGGGATTTCAAGAAATCCCATGTCCACTGTACGTCCACAGACGTCTGCGGATCAACCGCGGAGACTGACATGCTGCGATCTTTCAAGACAGCAGTGTGTCAATTTCTCTTGCAGAAGACGCCAGTCTCTGCTACAGAAATTACATCAATAGAATGTATTGTATGCGGTAAATCCACGCCGTTCACTGAACCCATGCGGATTCACCTGCGTTCAATAGAAGGCAGTGCTTTGGAAGCAGCGAACATGCACTGTGTCTAAAGCGCTGTTAGTTCCCGATTGTGGGGGCCTGGCCTTAAAGGCCTAAAGTTAAAGATGACACATTTCTTTGCATTTTAGGCAAAAAATATATGTTTTTCATCTTTTACATTTTAAAAATTACAAAGTGTAAAATGGGCAAATGTAGAAATTTAGGCACCCTGCCTGGTTAGTATCTTATAGCACCCCCTTTTGAAAGTAACACATCTTGTAAACACTTTTTGTAGCCAGACGAGAGTCTTTCAATTCTTGTTTCAGGGATTGTCATCTATTCTTCCTTGGAAAATTCTTCCAGTTCTGTGAGATTCCTCGATTGTCTTGCATGCACTGCTATTTTGAGGTCTTGCCACATATTTTTAATGATCAGGTGACTGTGAGGGCCATTGTAAAACCTTCAGACTGCACCCTTTGAAGTAGCCTAATGTAGATTTTGACATGTGTTTAGATTATCCATTTGTAGAAGCCATCTTCTTTTCACCTTCAGCTTTTTTTTTACAGAAGGTATTATGTTTGCATCAACAATTTGTTGAAATTTCAATAAATGCATTCTTCCCTCTACCCGTGAAATATTCCCCGTGACATTGGCTGAAACAAAACCCCAAAGCATGATTAATCCATCCACATGCTTAATGGTTGTTGAGATGTTCTTTTCCTGAAATTCTGTGTCCTTTTTCCTCCACAAATAACTTTGATCATTGTGGCCAAAGAGTTCTATTTTAACCTCATCGGTCCACAAGACATGTTTCCAAAATACATCATGCTTGTTTAGATGTTCTTTTGCATGCTTCTGACACTGAATTTTATGGTGAGGAAGCAGGAGAGGTTTTCTTCTGATGACTTTTCCATGAAGGCCATATTTGTGGCGGTGTATCTGAACAGTAAAATAATGTACCATAACTCCATAGTTTGTTAAATCTTTCTGAAGGTCTTTTGCAGTGTAGTCAAGTGGAAATCTGATTTGCTTCTCTAGTAATCCTACGAGTAGCTGTCACTGAAATTTCACTTGGTCTTTCAGACCTTATCTTGACCTCCACTGTTTCTGTCAACTGCCATTTCTTAATGATATTTCGACCTGAGAAAAGGGTAACTTGAAAACTCTTTGCTATCTTCTTAAAGCCTTCTGCTGTTTTGTGGGCCTCCACCATTTTTATTTTCAGAGTGCTAGGGAGTTGCTTAGAAGAACCCATGGCTGCTATTTTTTGGCACAAGGTTAGTGGGGGCTGGGTTTTTATACCATTGGAAAATTTTCATCACCTGGCCTTTCTAAGGATCATAGTGAACAAACCAAAACCCTAACAGGCTAATTAAGGTCTGAAACCTTGGTAAAAGTTATCTGAGCACAGAAATCTCCAAGCATGCCCAAACTTTTGCATTGGCACATTTTCCTTTTTGTAATCTTTAAAATGTAAAAAATTGACCATATATATATATATATATATATATATATATATATATATATACTATATTACTGTATATATATATATATATATATATATATAAATTAACATTTTTTTTATTGCCGCTGCTCCCCTGAGTATTTACATCTTTGCTTATTTTAAAACTGCCGTAAGGTTCTAGAGATAGCAGTCTTTTTATTTAATACAGATGTGCATGATCTTTATTAAGGGGGTGTGGTTCACAGGTTCCTCGGGGGCGTGCATTTAGGATAACAATTAGCACTAACTAAAAAGGCACATATCTTTGGAACTCAATTTCGGATTTACACAAATCAAAAAGCAGAATAATCAGCGGAGCAGCAGGAATAAAGTAAGATCAAAAGTAGACATGTTTGACTTGACTACAGGTTGTCTTTAAGATCTGTTTCTATGGATTGTTCCCAAACAAGATTATAAAGAATTATAACTCCAGCAATTATAACGATTTGGCGCTACTGCGCTCGGGGGTAGATTTAAACTATTTGTAGATTTTTATGTAGATGATTTTTTCGGTCAGTATTTTAGGTGTTTTTTATTTTATTTGCTTAACCCCTTCACCCCCAAGGGTGGTTTGCACGTTAATGACCGGGCCAATTTTTACAATTCTGACCACTGTCTCTTTATGAGGTTATAACTCTGGAACGCTTCAACGGATCTTTGCGATTCTGAGATTGTTTTCTCGTGACATATTGTACTTCACGTTAGAAGTAAAATTTCTTCGATATAACTTGCGTTTTTTTTGAAAAAAACGCAAATATGGCGAAAATTTTTAAAATTTTGCAATTTTCAAACTTTGAATTTTTATTCCCTTAAAACAGAGAAATATATCACACAAAATAGTTAATAAATAACATTTCCCACATGTCTAATTTACATCAGCACAATTTTGGAACCAAAATTTTTTTTTGTTAGGAAGTTATAAGGGTTAAAAGTTGACCAGCGATTTCTCATTTTTACAACAAAATTTACAAAGCCATTTTTTTTAGGGACCACCTCTCATTTGAAGTCACTTTGAGGGGTCTATATGGCAGAAAATACCCAAAAGTGACACCATTATAAAAACTGCACCCCTCAAGGTACTCAAAACCACATTCAAGAAGATTATTAACCCTTCAGGTGCTTCACAGGAACTAAAGCAACGTGGAAGGAAAAAATGAATATTTAACTTTTTAGCCACAAAAATGATCTTTTACAAACTTTTTTTTTATTTTCACAAGGGTAAAAGGAGAAAATGGACAGATAAGGTTGTTATGCAATTTCTCCTGAGTACGCCAATACCCAATATGTGGGGGAAAACCACTGTTTGGGCACACGGCAGAGCTCGTAAGGGAAGGAGCGCCGTTTGACTTTTTCAAACTAAAATTGGGGGGAATTGAGATTGGACGCCATGTCGTGTTTGGAGAGCCCCTGATGCGCCTAAACAGTGGAAACCCCCACAAGTGACACCATTTTGGAAACTAGACCCCCTAAGGTACTTATCTAGATCTGTTGTGAGCACTTTGAACCCCCAAGTGTTTCACAAAAGTTTATAATGCCTGGGTGTGAAAAAAAAAAAAAAATTTCCACAAAAATGATTTTTTAGTCCCAAATTTTTGAATTTTCCCAAGGAAATTGGACCCCAAAAAGTTGTTGTCCAACTTGTCCTGAGTACGCTGATACCCCATATGTGGGGGGGAACTTTTTGGGTGCTCGGCAGGGCTTGGAAAGGAAGTAGTAACGTTTTGGAATGCAGACGTTGATGGGGGTCATGTTCCGTTTGCAGTGCCCCAGATGAGCCTAAACAGTGGAAACCCCCACAAGTGACCCCATTTTGGAAACTAGACCCCCTAAGGAACTTATCTAGATCTTTGGTGAGCACTTTAAACCCCCAAGTACTTCACACAAGTTTATAATGCCCGGGCATGAAAATAAAAAATCCTATTTTTTTCCCACAAAAATTATCTTTTAGTCACTAATTTTTTATTTTCCCAAGGGTAACAGGAGAAATTGGACCACATAAGTTGTTGTCCAATTTGTCCTGAGTACGCTGATATCCCATATGTGGGGGGGAACCACTGTTTGGGCGCACGGCAGAGCTCGGAATTGAAGGAGCACCATTTGACTTTTTCCAACCAAAATTGGCTGGAATTGAGATTGGATGCCATGTTGCATTTGGAGAGCCCCTGATGTGCCTAAACAGTGGAAACCCCCCACAAATGACCCCATTTGGGAAACTAGACCCCCTAAGGAACTTTTCTAGATCTTTGGTGAGCAATTTGAACCCCCAAGTGCTTCACACAAGTTTATAACGTAGAGCCGTAAAATTTAAAAATCATATTTTTTCCACAAAAATTATCTTTTCACCCCAATTTTTATTTTTCCAAGGGTAACAAGACTCCAAAAGTTATTGTGCAATTTGTCCTGAGTGCGCTGATACCCCATATGTGGGGGTAAACCACTGTTTGGGTGCATGGCAGAGTTTGGAAGGGAAGGAGCGCCGTCTGACTTTTTCAACGCAGAATTGGCTGGACGCCATGTCGTGTTTGGAGAGCTCCTGATCTGCCTAAACAGTGGAAACCCCCATAAATGACACCATTTTGGAAACTAGACCCCTCAAGGAACTTATCTAGATGTGTGGTGAGAACTTTTAACCCCAGGTGTTTCACTAAAGTTTATAACGTACAGCCGTAAAATAAAAAATATTTTTTTTTTTTACAAAAATGATTTTTTTTGCCCCCAATATTTTATTTTCACAAGGGTAACAGAAGAAATTGGAACCCAAAAGTTGTCCAATTTGTCCTGAGTACGCTGATACCCAATATGTGGGCGAAAACTACTGTATGGGCGCACGTCAGGGCTCGGAAGGGAAGTAGTGACGTTTTGGATTGCAGACTTTGATGGAATGGTCTGGGGGCGTCATGTCACATTTGGAGAGTCCCTGATGCACCTATACAGTGGAAACCCCCACAAGTGACCCCATTTTGGCAAATAGACCCCACAAGGAACTTATCTAGATGTGTGGTGAGCACTTTGAACCCCGAAGTGCTTCACAGAAGTTTATAACGCACAGCCGTAAAAATAAAAAATCCTTTTTTTTTTACAAAATGATTTTTTCGCCCCCAATATTTTATTTTCACAAGGGTAACAGGAGAAATTGGTCCCCAAAAGTTGTTGTCCAATTTGTCCTGAGTACGCTGATACACAATATGTGGGAGAAAACTACTGTATGGGCGCACGTCAGGGCTCGGAAGGGAAGTAGTGACGTTTTGGATTGCAGACTTTGATGGAATGGTCTGGGGGCGTCATGTCGCATTTGGAGAGCCCCTGATGCGCCTAAACAGTGGAAACCCCCCACAAGTGACCCCATTTTGCAAAATAGACCCCACAAGGAACTTGTCTAGATGTGTGGTGAGCACTTTGAACCCCGAAGTGCTTCACAGAAGTTTATAACGCACAGCCGTAAAAATAAAAAATCTTTTTTTTTTTTTGCAAAAATGATTTTTTTGCCCCAATATTTTATTTTTACAAGGGTAACAGGAGAAATTGGACCCCAAAAGTTGTTGTACAATTTGTCCTGAGTACGCTGATATCCAATATGTGGGAGAAAACTACTGTATGGGTACACGTTGGGGCTCGGAAGGGAAGTAGTGACGTTTTGGATTGCAGACTTTGATGGAATGGTCTGGGGGCGTCATGTCGCATTTGGAGAGCCCCTGATGCGCCTAAACAGTGGAAATCCCCAACAAGTGACCCCATTTTGGAAAATAGACCCCACAAGGAACTTATCTAGATGTGTGGTGAGTGCTATGAAGCCCCAAGTGCTTCACAGAAGTTTATAATGTACAGCCGTAAAAACAAAAAAATATTTTTTTTTGTACAAAAATGATATTTTCGCCCCCAGTTTTTTATTTTCCCAAGGGTAACAGAAGAAATAGGACAAATTGCACAATAACTCTTGTGGTCCAGAGTACGCTGATACCCCATATGTGGGGATAAACTACTGTTTGGACGCATGGCAGAGCTGAGAAGTGAAGGAGCACCGTTTGACTTTTTCAACGCAGAATTGGCTGGAATTGAGATCAGACGCCATGTCACATTTGGAGAGCCCCTTATGTGCCTAAACAGCGGAAACCCCCAATTCTAACTCCAACCCTAACCCCAACACACCCCTAACCCTAGTCCCAACCCTAACCACAAACCTAACCCTAACACACCCCTAATCCCAACCCTAACCCTAATCCTAACTTTAGCGCCAACCCTAACCCTAACTTTAGCCGCAACCCTAACCCTAACCCTAATGGGAAAATGGAAATAAATACTTTTTTTTAATTTTATTATTTTTCCCTTACTAAGGGGGTGATAAAGGGGGGTTTGATTTACTATTTATAGCGGGTTTTTATGATTGGCAGCTGTCACGCTAAAAGACGCTTTTTATTGCAAAAATAGTTTTTGCATCATCACATTTTGAGAGCTATAATTTTTGCATATTTTGGCCCACAGAGTCATGTGAGGTCTTATTTTTTGCGGGACGAGTTGACGTTTTTATTGGTACCATTTTTGAGCACATGACGTTTTTTGATCGCTTTTTATTTTGATTTTTGGGAGGTTAGAATGAACAAAAATCAGCAATTCATGAATTTCTTTTGGGGGAGGCGTTTATACCGTTCCGCGTGTGGTAAAATTGATAAAGCAGTTTTATTCTTTGGGTCAGTACGATTATGGCGATACCTCATTTATATCATTTTTTCATGTTTTGGCGCTTTTATAGAATAAAAACAATTTTATATAAAAAATAATTATTTTTGCATCGCTTTATTCTGCGAGCTATAACTTTTTTATTTTTTCACTGATGATGCTGTATTGTGGCTCGTTTTTTGCGGGACAAGATGACGTTTTCAGCGGTACCATATTTATTTATATCGGTCTTTTTGATCGCGTGTTATTCCACTTTTTGTTCGGCGGTATGATGATAAAGTATTGATTTTTTGCTTCGTTTTTTTTTTTTTTTTTTTAAGGGGTTCACTAAAGGGGTTAACTAGTGGGACAATTTTATAGGGGGGGTCGTTACGGACGCGGCGATACCAAATATGTGTACTTTTATTGCTTTGTTTTTTTATTTACAGGAAGAAGTGAATTTATTGGGGAATATATATATATTTTTTTATTTATTTTGGATTTTTTTTTAAAACATGTTTATTTTTATTTTTTTAACTTTTTTACTTTGTCCCAGGGTGGGACATACACTGTATTTTATCAGATCGCTGGTGTGACAGTGTGCACAGCACTCTGTCACACCAGCGATCGCTCAGGCAGTGCAGCAGGCTTCTCAGTGCCTGCTCTCGGCAGGCACTGAGGTAGCCGCCTCCCTCCAGGACCCCGGCACCATCTTGGATCCGGGTCCTGGGAGGGAGGAAGCCCTCAGAACAGCGCGATCACATCGCGCTGCTCTGAGGGTCTCAGGGGGGCGCGCAGGGAGCCCCCACCCTGCGCGATCCTCCCCTGTGCCCCAGTACACCGCGATCATGTTTGATCGCGGTGTGCAAGGGGTTAATGTGCCGGGAGCGGTCCGTGACCGCTCCTGACACACAGTCATGGGTGTCAGCTGTGATAATCAGCTGACACCCGGCCGCGATTGGCTGCGCTCCCCCCGGGAGCGCGTCCGATCGCACGAGACGTACTATCCCGTCCCCGGTCATACGGGCCCAGGTACCATGGACGGGATAGTACGTCCGATGGCAGTAAGGGGTTAATGTATAAATTCCATTTTATCAATATTTTTAGACAGGATTAAGATAATTCTATGAAATACATCCCGGTCACAGTATTTGAAGCACAGATCCTTTCAGTGTCTTTACTACAAAGCATACCATACAAGCTCTATTTGTTTTGTGCAGCGCTATGCTCCACACATCTGCTGTGCTCCGAGCCTTGTATTTGCTGAATTCAATAGCACAGAACAAAAAAACAAGGCAGGAGATTAAAATGTAGGTACTTGACGGAAACCTGGCTACTGCCTGCTGCAGAGATGACACTGAAAAGCCAAATACTAACAGCCTGGGGAATACTATGGGCGCACAGACTGGATTTGCTGTCGCACAGCACAATACCCACTGCACGCCATATAATAAATCATTGACCTGCCTAATTGCATAAGTGAATATAAACCCATTTTATTATTTGAAAAGGATGACAAACGCACATGTAGTTGTGTTCCACAGGAAAGAACAGGTGAAAAGCTGCTAATATATTTTCTAGCACTGAAAAATATGACCTTTTAGAATAGACATGAAATGACTGTTTTTTTTTTCTTTGCCTTTATTTTTTTATATTTTTCTACTTTTATTCTTTTTCATCACCCGGCTGGCATCTGATTTGCTTCTATGATATTTCTCTGCAGAATTGGCCCAATAAATAATAGCACTTGCAGTATACGTGTTTGTTAATAGCAATCTGAGCGCTTTGTGCTTGGCCTTTCTGATTTTTGTGACTTTGCTGAATGCTTAAAATGCGTCGAGTATTTTTTTATTTTTTTTTATTTTTTGGCAGCGATGTAAATTATCATAAAATCAAGTTCCACGTTTTATTTTACCTCTAAACGTCCCTGAAGATACGCATAGAATTACCAATGCAAAATGAAAAGGAATAAAGTAAGATTTGCTACCACCCGGTAAATTATATTTTACTTTACTAGCCAATGAATCGGGAAATTGCGCTTGTTGTACTATTGCTTTTTCTTATCAGAAATAAAAGCAAAAAAAAACCCTATTGTGATTTGGTATTTTTAGTAACTTCCCTAGCTATAAAAGTAAATTGCACAATATATCTCAATTACATCTCACACTTGGTGAATAATTGTAATGGGAAGTTATAATGATATACACAAACATCAGGGAGATCAAGCAAGATTTTTTTTTTGTATGCAGATACAAGTAGAGAGCGAGAGATAAAAAAATAACCAGCTTGCTTCTCCAGTGTCCACAGGGAGTCTCCGTGATGAAATGGCCACAGCGTGAGACTTCCCCCTGATTTAATCCCTGACAGTTAGATATCAGTAGAATAATATTGCGCGCAGTTCATGTGATTTCCAGTCTCACAGTAGAAAATATTACTGCACCGGCTTACGGTACAAGTGGCCCTGAAGGAGTAGCATTAACATATATTTTAATTTACTTGACTGAAGGCCAAAGACCGGGGTGACATCTTCAAAAAAAGTCTTAATAGTAAGCATAAATCGGAGCTCTCGAGTTCAATAAAATAAGGCTGTGGTCCACAGGAAGCATCAACATGCAGGATGCAGTACGGAAAATAGTAGCCGTCTCTAATCCATTGCAAAATGCAAGTTTAATAATATCTAAAATCAGAATATATCAGTAATTCATAAGAAATAATATCATGTTGTTGCAAAATATTAAACGGGCTTTCCAATAAACAACATATATCACCGATCCACAGGAAAATTTATGATTGCTGGAGGTCCAACTACTGGACCTCCCACCATTTATGAGAATGGGATTCTAAAGACCCCAATAAGAATGATATGGTAGTTGGCTTGTGTGAACATTGCGCCATTCACTGTCTATAGGAGTGGTGGTCGCACATGCTGACTACTGGGCCCCAGTGATCGTGCATGATGATCATGTGGATAGGTGATCTGTGTTGTTTATTGGACAACTCCATTAAAGATAGTAATTAGCCAGTTACCAGGGTGGCAAAATATATCTGTAACCCACACTTATCTCTACAATGGGGGTCCTCCGATTCTCATTCTGGCCTACGTCTGATCATCAGTGAGTGGTGAACATGCATGTGGTGGATTTTACATTCATTCCTATGGGGGTTTCCGAATACGGATGAGAGTACTTGTTTGCGCTGCATTTCGGAATTCCTATAGCAATGAATGGTGTGAGATGATCGAAGGGCGCCGATTACAGTGATAAATGTGGATATCATCCCAATCAGACATTCATAGCATATTTTTTATATCTGTGCCAGTGCCTGTCCCCTTTATTTGAGCTTCGCTCATTGGTCAACGCAAGGTGTCTATTCAGAAGCCCTGTTTTACCCCTGGGACTTGTGGCTCTGACTAGCCCGGATGCTTTGGGATAAAAATCCTAGTTAGTTTGACTTTCTTCCTGCTGTCAAACCTGGGTAGGACTGCTCACATTTTAAACCCTTGATATAATTAGTACTGATTATCAGTTATAGCCTCCCTAGCTCTTGTGTGAATCTCAGCTCCTTTGTCTTAGTGACATTCCTGATTTTAACTTCTGCTGGTTTACTGACTTTTCTCCTGTCTGATGATTTAGTACCTACCCATACCTCCTGGTTCTGACCAAGATACTTGACTATTCTTTTTGCCAGCTTGTACCACCAAAACAACAGCTGACTCCATGGCTCCAATCCCGGGGTCCCAGTATAAGACCAGATCCCTGTATATGGGTTAAAGAGTGAAGGCCAGGTGGACCCCTGGGATGTGGTAAAATGAGCGATTAGCATCATGCCTGTTTTTGGTAGCCATTTTTAGAGCTGCCATGCGACCATGAACAGTGCCCATGTGACAATATTTTACTGTAGTGCCTGAAAAACCCTCTGACGAGACATCCCATTTAATAATTATACCCTAAATTTAAACAACCTGGAACCAGACTAAATACAGCAATCTTATTACAGTGGCTCATGATGGATGATACATTTGGGGCAGCTTTAGACACTTTCTTCTAACTTTACATCATTTCTTTGTTGACATACACTAAGCCAATTTGTACATGAATAGTTGTTTGTTTTATCTGTGTTTGTTCATGTTAGGGTTTATATAAAAAGTTATTAGGATAATATCTTGCATTGTTGTCTTTAACGTTCTTGAAAAATCACATCAAGGCTGGAGTTCAGAAGAGCGTATGAAAATTCAACCATCTGTGATCTCCAAAAAACCCCATCTGATTTTCATCTGTATTATTATCTGTGTTGCATTTGCATGTCATCCAAGTTTCATCTGTAGGTTCATTTTTTTACAGCCATATGGCATCTGTTTTTATACATCAAAAATTAACCAATGTATAAGACCAAATAAAGTTTACTAGGTTAATAATGGTACTGAATCCATAAAAAATTCATAAAAAATAAATGCAATATGGATGACCAGTATGACTAGGGTATGCTGTAACTTTTTGCCTCACTCAAGCACACAATCACTCATTTGAACAGCGTTATTTAATAATATTGGTCAGTATGATGTCCGTCTTCTGTCCATATAATATGCTGATCGGAAGAAGTCCTAAAACACAACAAAGCTGCTAGTGTACATGTGGACCCTAATAGTGTACTGGGATGAAATGGTATTCAGTTCAAAACCAAAAATAAGGCTTTTCCATGAGATTAGTATGTTATGTTTGATAGTTAGATTTGCTTGAGTTGATTGGATAATGAAGAGGAACCTAAAACATCATCATTTTTGAAAATTAATTGAGCATTTAAATTTGGCAGTAGCATTCCATAAGGCTTTTCTATATATAATCCTTAATATGTGCCAACAACATCTTCTTATCTCAGGAAACCCAACAAGCTTTTCAAGCAGAAGACTAGGGTTGAGCAGAACCGTTGCAGATAGGGATCTGATACCTGACCCAAACTTTTTTCCAAAGTTCACTTCAGGTACTAAAACTGTACCCAAACTTGAACCAGAACTTGGACCTCATTGAAAGCAATGGAGAGCTGAACTTTTGAGCTGAAAAACTCTCTCACTCTCACTGGTACGAAGCCCGAACTTTTAAGTTGGGGTTCGCTCCTCTCTACAGGAGACGATTGAGGAAATTCTGAATATTTTTTCTTTTGTGACTTTTTTTTATTCTTTCCTTAACCCCTTACTGCCATCGGACGTACTATCCCGTCCATGGTACCTGGGCCCGTATGACCGGGGACGGAATAGTACGTCCAGCCCTTTAATGCGACATTGCGACTTAAGTCGCAATGATCGCATTAAAATTCCGACGCCATCTTACCTCAGGAGAGATGGCGCCGGCATCCCGGGGTCTGTCACCGCCCATCCTCACTCCCGATCGCTGTGATTGGCTGTTCAATTCTGAACAGCCAATCGCAGCCTTTCTCACTGTTTCAGCCAATCCGATGGGCTGAAACAGTGAGATCCCAGGCTAGAATCGAGTACCGATGTACTCGATCCTAGGCCTGGGCATAGAAAGGAGCAGACCCCCCTGGATTGGCGCGATCGCCGATCACATCGATCGCGCCAATCGCAGGGCACAGCCGCGGTGTATCCGCGCTGTGCCCTGCCTGTACCTGCCTGGATCGGTGCAGTAATAGCACCGATCCTAGGCCGGAGCCTAGGACAGGCCCAGTAGGGCCTGCAGCTGCTGATTGGCGCGATCGATGTCATCGACGATCGCGCCAATCACAGGGCACAGCAGCGGTGTGACCGCTCTGTGCCCTGCTTCCTGACCTGCCGGTGACCTGCCTAGGAATCAGAGCAGTGAGCTCCGATTACTAGGCCGGTGCCTAGCAACCGGCAAAACAAGGGTCTCCTCTGATTGCAAACTGGATCTGACCTGTCTGACCGCACTGCAGGGGTCCTCACACTTGCTGAGGATTCCTGCAGTGCGGTCACACGCCAGATCTCCTCCTGTGCTGGGCCTTGTGGTGCCACAGTAGCCTGTGACACCACAACTCCTGCTGAAGAAAGAAGAGAGAAGAAAGAAGAGAGAAGAAAGAAGAGAGAAGAAAGAAGAGAGAAGAAAGAAGAGAGACTACAAACGTGAGTTTTTGAGCCCCGATCCCTGCCCGATCCACCCCAATCCCCCCATTCCCCCCTCCCCCCTTCCCTTTCCCCCTCTTTTTACCCCCCCTTTGCACACATTTAGCAGCCGCCGAGCGTTGATTGGTGACGCAGTTCACCGATCAACACTCGTGCTCGTTTTTCTTTTGCACCCCCCTCCGTGCGCACTTCCAGCAGCCGGGGAACTTTGATAAGTGACACCAGTCACTTATCAGAGCTCGTTCCTGCAGTTTTTTTTTTTTCACTCCCCTTTCCGCCACTCCTGTGCGCACTTCCAGCAGCCGCGGAACTTTGATAAGTGACACCAGTCACTTATCAGAGCTCGTTCCTGCAGTTTTTTTTTTTTCACACCACTTTCCGCCACTCCCGTGCGCACATCTAGCAGCCGCGGAACTTTGATAAGTGACACCGGTCACTTATCAGAGGTCGTTCCTGCCGGTTTTTTTTTTTTCACTCCCCTTTCCGCCACTCCTGTGCGCACTTCCAGCAGCCGCGGAACTTTGATAAGTGACACCAGTCACTTATCAGAGCTCGTTCCTGCAGTTTTTTTTTTCTCACTCCCCTTTCTGCCACTCCTGTGCGCACATCCAGCAGCCGCGGAACTTTGATAAGTGACACCAGTCACTTATCAGAGCTCGTTCCTGCAGTTTTTTTTTTTTCACCCCACTTTCCGCCACTCCCGTGCGCACATCTAGCAGCCGCGGAACTTTGATAAGTGACACCGGTCACTTATCAGAGCTCGTTCCTGCCGGTTTTTTTTTTTTTCACTCCCCTTTCCGCCACTCCTGTGCGCACATCTAGCAGCCGCGGAACTTTGATAAGTGACACCGGTCACTTATCAGAGCTCGCTCCTGCCGTCTTTTTTTTTTTCACTCCCCTTTCCGCCACTCCTGTGCGCACATCCAGCAGCCGCGGAACTTTGATAAGTGACACCAGTCACTTATCAGAGCTCGTTCCTGCATTTTTTTTTCACTCCCCTTTCCGCCACTCCTGTGCGCACATCCAGCAGCCGCGGAACTTTGATAAGTGACACCAGTCACTTATCAGAGTTCGTTCCTGCAGTTTTTTTTTTTTCACTCCACTTTCCGCCACTCCCGTGCGCACATCTAGCAGCCGCGGAACTTTAATAAGTGACACCGGTCACTTATCAGAGCTCGTTCCTGCCGTTTTTTTTTTTTTTTTCACTTCCCTTTCCACCACTCCTGTGCGCACATCCGGCAGCCGCGGAACTTTGATAAGTGACACCGGTCACTTATCAGAGCTCGTTCCTGCCGTTTTTTTTTTTTTCACTTCCCTTTCCGCCACTCCTGTGCGCACATCCGGCAGCCGCGGAACTTTGATAAGTGACACCGGTCACTTATCAGAGCTCGTGCCTGCTGGTTTAGACTTTTTTTCACAGGCATTTTTTTCCCTATTCTCTTTCTTTCTTTTAGCTTTTTCCTTTCAGCATAGTTTGCACCAACCACTATCCCCCCCCACACACACACACAGTTATAAATAAAGTTCACACAAAGCACCACATTCACAAAAAAAATGTCCCGCTCGTCACGTCTTCCCAACAGCGCTATTCAGTGGAAGAGGCATACGCTTTCCTTGCCTCCGACACTGATAGCGAGGGAGAGGATCCCACATTTCTTTACTTTTCAGATTCTTCATCCTCTTCTTCTTCTTCCTCCTCTTCCTCATCTTCCTCCTCGGGTCCTGCGGAACCGCCACGCAGACGCCCCAGGACAGAAGATGAGGCAGCGCCCACCCCTGAAAATGAACCAGCGCACCCCTCTTCGGACCCCATATGGACCCCGCCCCCCGAAAATTACGAGCCACTGATTCCTGATTTTGTCGCAGAATCAGGAATCAAGTTTGACACCACGGGCCTCAGAGAAATAGACTTTTTCAAAGTCTTTTTCTCTGAGGATTTTATTAACCTCGTGGTGGAGCAAACTAATTTGTACGCTCGGCAATTTTTGGCGCAAAACCCAGTGTCATCATTTTCCAGCTGGTCTCCTGTAGACGCAGGTGAAATGATGCAGTTTTGGGGCCTGGTCCTCCATATGGGGATCCTGAAGAAGCCAGAACTTCGGCAATATTGGAGTGTTGATATTTTATACAACACTCCACTGTTCCGAATGGTCATGGCTCGGACGCGTTTTGAGGCCATCCACAAATTCCTGCATTATAATGATAATGCACAGTGTCCCCCACAAAATGACCCCAACTTTGACCGTCTGTTCAAAGTTCGGCCGGTCATCGAACACTTCAGCAAAAAGTTTGCTGAAGTGTACGTGCCCCAAAGGGACATCTGCGTGGATGAGTCCTTGGTTCATTTTAAGGGACGGCTCAGATTCCGCCAGTACCTGCCCAGCAAGAGGGCAAGGTACGGAATTAAACTCTACAAGCTGTGCGAGAGTACCTCAGGGTACACGCACAGCTTTAGAGTTTACGAAGGAAAGGACACCAGGATTGAACCCCCTGAGTGTCCCCCCGTCCTGGGAGTGAGTGGGAAAATTGTGTGGGATTTGGTGCACCCACTGCTGGATAAAGGTTATCACCTTTACACCGATAACTTTTATTCCAGCGTCCCACTCTACAAATCCCTCTCTGCGCGAGGTACCGCAGCTTGCGGTACCGTCCGCAAAAATCAGAGAGGCCTCCCGAAGACGCTACTTGGGCAGATGCTCAGAAAGGGTGAGAGCAGAGCCCAATGTAGCGACCACCTGTTGGTGGTCAAGTACAAGGACAAGAGGGATGTCCTTCTCTTGACCACCATACATGGTGATGGCAGCGCCCTCAGCACTGTACGGGGTACCTCTACACAGGTCCGCAAACCGGACTGTGTACTGGGGTACAATAAATACATGGGGGGTGTTGATCTCTCTGATCAACTCCTCCAACCGTACAGTGCTTTGAGAAAGGCCAAGGTGTGGTACAAGAAGCTGTCCGTGCACATCGTCCAAATGGCAATGCTCAACGCTTTCCTGCTGTCACGATGTGCACGCAACAGCGATACGACGTACCTTCAGTTCCAGGAGGTAGTGGTTAAGGCCCTGATGTTTGGCGCTCAGGAAACAGCGGGCCCCAGTACTTCTGGAACTGAAGGTGCTCGTATCATACCAGGTCAGCATTTCCCGGGGGTGGTCCCGCCAACTGGAAGCAAAGGTAAGCCGCAAAAAAGGTGCCGAGTGTGTTACAAAAGGGAAATACGCAAGGACACCACTTACCAATGCGACACCTGCCCCGAAAAACCTGGCCTGTGTATGAAGGATTGTTTCAAATTGTACCACACCTCAATGCACTACTAATTTACTTTACAGGAAAGATTAGTTCCAGAAGGGGGGCACATTTAGAAAAGTTCCTTGGGAGTCTACTTTCCAAAATTATGTCACTTGTGGGTTTTTTTTACTGTTTAGGCACATCAGGAGCTCTGCAAACGGAACATGACGCCCGCAGACCATTCCATCAGTCTGCATTCCAAAACGTCACGACTTCCCTTCTGAGCCCCGACTTGTGCCCAAACAGTTTTTTCCCACATATGGGGCACCAGTGTACTCAGGACAAATTGGACAACAATTTTTGGTGTCCAATTTCTCCTCTTACCCTTGGGAAAATAAAAAATTGGGGACTAAAACATCATTTTTGTGAGGATAAAAGTAGGATTTTTTATTTTTACACCTGGGCATTATAAACTTTAGTGAAACACTTGGGGGTTCAAAATGCTCACCACACACCTAGGTAAGTTCCTTAGGGGGTCTAGTTTCCAAAATGGGGTCACTTGTGGGGGTTTCCACTGTTTAGGCACATGAGGGGCTCTGCTAACGGAACATGACACCCGCAGACCATTCCATCAAAGTCTGCATTCCAAAACGTCACTGCTTCCCTTCTGCGCCCTGCCATGCGCCCAAACAGTGGTTCCCCCCAACATATGGGGTATCAGCGTACTCAGGACAAATTGGACAACAACTTTTGTGGTCCAATTTCTCCTGTTACCCTTGGGAAAATAAAAAATTGGGGACTAAAACATCATATTTGTGGAAATTTTTTTTTTTTTTTATTCACGCCAGGGCATTATAAACTTTAGTGAAACACTTGGGGGTTCAAAATGCTCACCACACACCTAGATAAGTTCATTAGGGGGTCTAGTTTCCAAAATGGGGTCACTTGTGGGGGTTTCCACTGTTTAGGCACATGAGGGGCTCTGCTAACGGAACATGACGCCCGCAGACCATTCCATCAAAGTCTGCATTCCAAAACGTCACTGCTTCCCTTCTGCGCCCTGCCATGCGCCCAAACAGTGGTTCCCCCCAACATATGGGGTATCAGCGTACTCAGGACAAATTGGACAACAACTTTTGTGGTCCAAGTTCTCCTGTTACCCTTGGGAAAATAAAAAATTGGGGACTAAAACATCATATTTGTGGAATTTTTTTTTTTTTTTTATTCACGCCAGGGCATTATAAACTTTAGTGAAACACTTGGGGTTCAAAGTGCTCACCACACACCTAGATAAGTTCCTTAGGGGGTCTAGTTTCCAAAATGGGGTCACATGTGGGGGGTTTCCACTGTTTAGGCACATCAGGGGCTCTGCTAACGGAACATGACGCCCGCAGACCATTCCATCAAAGTCTGCATTCCAAAACGTCACTGCTTCCCTTCCGAGCCCTGCCGTGTGCCCAAACAGTGTATCCCCCCAACATATGGGGTATCAGCGTACTCAAGACAAATTGGACAACCACTTTTGGGGTCCAATTTCTCCTCTTACCCTTGGGAAAATAAAAAATTGGGGACTAAAACATCACTTTTGTGGAAAAAAAAATATATTTTTTTTTTCACGCCAGGGCATTATAAACGTTAGTGAAACACTTGGGGTTCAAAGTGCTCACCACACACCTAGATAAGTTCCTTAGGGGTCTAGTTTCCAAAATGGGGTCACATGTGGGGGGTTTCCACTGTTTAGGCACATCAGGGGCCCTCCAAACGCGACATGGCGTCCGTTCGCAATTCCAGCCAATTTTGGTTTGGAAAAGTCAAACGGCGCTCCTTCCCTTTCAAGCCCTGCCGTGCGCCCAAACAGTGGTTCCCCCCCACATATGGGGTATCAGCGTACTCAGGATAAGTTGGACAACAACTTTTGTGGTTCAATTTCTCCTCTTACCCTTGGGAAAATAAAAATTTGGGGACTAAAACATCATGCTTGTGGAAAAAATATGATTTTTTTTCTTCACGGCTCTACATTACAAACTTGCGTGAAGCACTTGAGGGTTCAAACTACTCACCACACATCTAGATAAGTTCCTTAGGGGTCTAGTTTCCAAAATGGGGTCACATGTGGGGGTTTCCACTGTTTAGGCACATCGGGGCCTCTCCAAACGCGACATGGCGTCCGTTCTCAATTCCAGCCAATTTTGGTTTGGAAAAGTCAAACTGCGCTCCTTCCATTCCGAGCTCTGCCGTGTGCCCAAACAGTGGTTTTCCCTCACATATGGGGTATCGGCGTACTCAGGAGAAATTGCACAACAACTTTATCAGTCCTTTTTCTCCTTTTTCCCTTGTGAAAATAAAAAAAATGTTTGTAAAAGATCATTTTTGTGACTAAAAAGTAAAATGTTAATTTTTTCCTTCCATGTTGCTTCAGCTCCTGTGAAGCACCTGAAGGGTTAATAAACTTCTTGAATGTGGTTTTGAGTACCTTGAGGGGTGTAGTTTTTAGAATGGTGTCACTTTTGGGTATTTTCTGCTATATAGACCCCTCAAAGTGACTTCAAATATGAGGTGGTCCCGAAAAAAAATGGCTTTGTAAATTTTGTTGTAAAAATGAGAAATCGCTGGTCAACTTTTAACCCTTATAATTTCCTAACATAAAAAAATTTTGTTTCCAAAATTGTGCTGATGTAAAGTAGACATGTGGGAAATGTTATTTCTTAACTATTTTGTGTGACATATTTCTCTGTTTTAAGGGAATAAAAATTCAAAGTTTGAAAATTGCAAAATTTTCAAAATTTTTGCCATATTTGCGTTTTTTTCATAAATAAATGCAAGTTATATGGAAGAAATTTTACCACTATCATGAAGTACAATATGTCACGAGAAAACAATCTCAGAATCGCGAAGATCCGTTGAAGCGTTCCAGAGTTATAACCTCATAAAGAGACAGTGGTCAGAATTGTAAAAATTGGCCCGGTCATTAACGTGCAAACCACCCTTGGGGGTGAAGGGGTTAATGTGTTTCAACAATTATGGTTGCTAGTGTTTTTTAGGGGGTTTTCCAATGGTTTTGGTGAAGTCTTTTTTATTGTTGTTTTCCAGTGGTTTTTTTAGTCACCCTATTGAATAAATTGTTCAATATTATTTGAATTTATAATTACAATATATTATAACAAAGAAACCATTGTCGTGCTTTTAATCAAATACGATGACAAAATGTTCCAAAAAATAGTCTTGTCATCTTCCAGTTGTCTTTTGAACTTTCCCATTGATTTGCATTGTAAAGTACAGTGCGTCTTCTGGGTGGAAAACGGTAGAAAAATGGACCGGTCCTTCTTGTAATCGCTTGGCCTTTTTGGAAAACTGAAGTTGTTAAAATTTGTTTAAAAGCCTGAATATGTGCACGCCAAGTTGTTTTTACATGGAAGTGCTTATGCTAATTGTTTTGAACTTTTTTCAAGGGTTTTTCAGGCGGTTTCTTGTGGCAATGTTTTGTGCACATAGCCATAGTCAATTCTCCTGTCTGACTTCTGTTAACACTTGTATTTTGCATGAAATACCAATTTAAGAGCACATTTTAGTTGATCTCTTTGTGTCATATCCCTGTTATAGAGATATATATTTCAATGACTACTGGTAATTACTATTCTACATGTCAACACGGTTTATCCCTACACAATTTGGTCATTGACACTTTTTCTTCCAAGTTTGTTTTTCAGTTTTTATATCACAAATGTTGTTATGGCCCATAAAGAGGTAACTCTATATATAGCCCCAAATGATGCTACCAAGAGTTGCATGCATCTTAATAGAAAACGTCTTATAAGGACTAACATCAAACTCTGTATTAATATTTAGAACTATCATAAGATGATTTCATCCATCAAGGTCTAGCTAGAGCTAATGGAAAATATAGTAAGTAGCAGCACATTGGGCACAGATCAATAAAATATTATATGGCATGTCTATAACATGATGTGGGTTACCCATGAGAAGTGCATTGACGACCTAGTTCAATTAATCTTTCAGACGTCAAACAAAAAGAGTTAATATATGTGTATTTTAAATATTAAAATTACAGGTTATATATGACATAAAAGAAATAATGTTGATATAAAAATGTATGCTGCACTTTGAGCTTTTAATACATCATCATTGAACATTTTGGTAGATGAATTATAGGAGAGAAAAGGCATAGCTCTTATTTACTGTTAAGTACTGGGTGGTCTTGAAAACGGATATAATTTTTAAAAATTTTATATTTTTAGGCTATTATCATTTATTTTTGTTATTAGAATATATGGACAAACAAGATGCTATATAAAACTTCAAATTTGCATGTTTGCAGGTATTTTCCTGAATAATTTGATTAACAGAGAAATTATTCTCGACTGATTTAATGTCCCTTATGTCTCTGTGTTTACTCTAGACCTAAGAATATAATAAACGTAAGATAAAAAAGATTAAAAAACCCTTATACTTACCTTACCGTCCACCTCTCAGGCTCCTCCTCTGCTCACTGTCACCTCTCCGCTCTCTCAGAAATCCCCAGGCCTCTCACAGTAGGCCAGGACATTGGCTCTGACGAGGCCCAGGAAGGTTCTGTGCAAGTGTATGAAAGATCATGACATCACGACGCGAGCTGCGACCATAAACACTCATGTGTAGAACTATCCTGGGTGATAAGAAAAAACCAACAAGGACTGGAGGGGTGATGGTGAGGAGCGGATTGGCTGAAGAAGTGATTGGTGAGGTGACTAAAATATTTTTTAAAAGCTTTTGATGGTCCTTTACGGTTTAGAAAAATGCTGGCCATTGGTCACCATTTTGCTGAAACTGAGAAGAAGCAAATTGCAAAAAAATCTGTTATCTAGGACTCATTACTCCTGATTAACCTCAATTATCGAAAGGGGAACGCATTGAGACCGAAGAAGCCTCTGACTGAATTACAGTGAACCGAGGAGCAGGTTTTTTTTTTGAAGATGATTGAGCATCTCTTCTTTATGGGCATACTTTTTTTTTATATATGATTGGTAACTAGGTAACTAGTCCTGACCTCACCTCCTTACTGACCAAAATCCCACAATGTCTGTCTGCTATTTCCGCTTTTTTCTCTTCTTGCTTTCTAAAACTGAACATGTACAAAACAGAATTCATCATCTTTCCCCCATCTCACTCTACCCCCCTGTCGGGGTCGTTACGACAAACCACTCGTCCTCCAGTCACTCCAAATTCAGACTATGAGCATGGGTCGACCAATCAAAGAATGAGTCAGACAAGTAGCTGGTTCAAACTCAGAACAAGCTCGAAAGGCTACTGACTTGTAGCAACCACAGCAAGTTCTACCTTTATTTCTGCAAGCATGAGATTATATACACAGGATGTCAGGGTGGAGTAAAGGGCTGATGGGGGCAGGGTAAACTGTATATGTCTAGCATCTGGCCATCTCTGATTGGTTCACATTCCATAGGTCTTGTATCCAGGCAGACTGTGGTGACGTCATGTTCAGCTGATGTAACATTTTCTGGAACTGGAGATGCTTTTCTCAGAAATAGGTGTTGGCCAATGCTAGCACCATCTTAGCTTAAGTTTCGTTTCTGATACAATACTCGACAAGGAAAACTTATTGTTTCAAAATAGTAGCAAAACACATATAAGCATATAAAAGAAGAAAAAATATATTTTACCTTGACAATCCCCCCTAAACACTAAGTTTTCCCTTAATATAGGTGGCCTTTGAGACTGTCCATGTGTGGGGAGAGGGGAGATGGATTTCTTCACCCAGTCATTTTAGAAGCTATCCCCTTATGGGATGCCCCCAAACAACTGGACCCTACTCTGACATACACATGGAGTTCTCCCATCTATCCCTAAACTAAATCTCTCATTTCCATCTGCATCTTGTCATAGGGGGTTTTGTCAGATTTGTCCAGTGGGGTATACTTTTCCATATCTTTTTGACTCGTATCATCACATAACAGGGATACAACCTCCTGATGAAGAAAAGTACCAGAGGGGGCGGTTGCAGTGGTCACAGCTTTCCTATACATAGGTATCACACAACATAAGATTATCAAACCCAGTATCAAAAGGCCCGCCACTACCAAACAGGCTTGTTGGAGAAATCCTTTGAGGCCTCCTAACTGTTATGTTTCGGTAGCTGAGGAGTGCAGGTAAAAAAGGAAATACACCAGAGCAGTTGGAATCTATGGGATTGCAGTACCCTGACTAACCACCACAACTAGAGGCAGCCGTGGAGCGTTCCTACGTTGGTCCTAGACGCCTCGTCACAGCCTGAGAAACTAACTACACCTAAAGATAGAAATAGGAAAGCTACCTGCCCCGGAGCAGAACCCCAAAGATAATAGAAAGCCCCCAAACATGTAATGGCGGTTAGACAAGAGGAAATACTGACACAGAAAGAAAATAGTATGAGCAAACGCTGGGGCCCAAACTATCTAAATAGAAAAGGATAGGAAGGGTACTTACTGCAATCCCAGAAAACACTGAAAAAACACCAACTCACTAATTTCAAAATCACCTGAGATCACACGACCTCTACCACCTAAATTAGTTCTCTGGTGTAACAAAAACAGCAGCCACTGAAAAAACTGGAAAAAGCAAAAGTACAAAACAGAGTGGCTGGACTAAACTGAGAGGGCAAAAGCCCCCGGAGGGGACCCTGAAGGCCCCCACAGAAGTGCAGGACAAAATGCAAAAATATAGCAAAAACACAAAATAAGAAATTGTCTTATCTGATAGCAGGAGATGCAGACACGACACAGCAGGCTACAAGGGAAACTGGAAAGAAGGATTCAGACCAGAACAATTGATCACCGGCAACCCTGATGGGAAAATGATTCCCTTAAATAAGACCAATCAGTAACACCTGATTCCCAATCCTCACTAGTACCGCTTGTAACCACCAGAGGGAGCCTCTGCTCAGAACTCATCTCAAACCCATTCACAACAGTACCCCCCCCTTGAGGAGGGGTCACCGAACCCTCATTTGAGCAACCAGGTCGGTCAGGATGAGTTCTATGATACGCACGGATAAGTCTCCTAGCATGGATGTCCGAAGCAAACACCCAAGAATTATCTTCCTGACCATAACCTCTCCATTTAACCAAATACTGGAGTCTTCGTCTAGAAAAACGAGAATCCAATATTTTCTCAACCACATACTCCAGATTGCCCTCAACCAAAACAGGGTCAGGAGGCACAGCAGCAGGAACCACTGGCTCAACAAACCTCTTCAACAAGGACTTGTGGAACACGTTATGGATCTTAAATGTCCCTGGAAGAAGCAAACGAAAAGAAACAGGATTAATAATCTCCATGATCTTATAAGGTCCAATGAACCTAGGCTTAAATTTAGGAGATGCTACTCTCATAGGAATATTCTTTGAGGACAACCAGACCAAGTCCCCCACTTTAAACCGAGGACCATCAGTCCTATGCCGGTTAGCAAACCGCTGGGCCTTCTCCTGAGAGAGGGACAACCCTCTCACTACCTGGTCCCAAATCTGCTGCATACGCTCAACAACAGAGTCAACACCTGGACAGACAGAAGCCTCCGTCTGTCCTGAAGAAAATCGAGGGTGAAACCCAGAATTACAGAAAAACGGAGACATCAAAGTGGCAGAGCTAGCCCTATTATTAAGAGCAAACTCAGCCAAAGGCAAAAAAGAGACCCAGTCATCCTGATCAGCAGACACAAAGCATCTTAGATAAGTCTCCAATGTCTGGTTTGTTCTCTCAGTTTGACCATTGGTCTGAGGATGAAATGCCGAGGAGAAAGACAATTGAACACCCAGTTTAGAACAAAAAGTCCTCCAAAATCTGGAAACAAACTGGACTCCTCTGTCAGACACAATGTTCTCAGGAATGCCGTGTAAACGAACCACGTGCTGAAGGAACAACGGCACCAATTCAGAGGAGGAAGGCAACTTAGGTAATGGCACAAGATGTATCATTTTGGAAAACCTATCACAAATTACCCAGATGGTGGTCATTCTCTGAGAAACAGGAAGATCGGAAATGAAATCCATAGAGATATGGGTCCATGGTCTCTTGGGCACAGGCAATGGCATCAACAAACCACTAGAGCGAGAGCAAGGCTTGGAGCGAGAGCAAGTCCCGCAGGACTGCACAAATTCCCTGACATCGCGAGACAAGGTAGGCCACCAAAAGGACCGACTAACCAAGTCTCTGGTACCAAAAATTCCGGGATGCCCAGCCAATGCGGAACAATGAATCTCAGACATCACACTCTTTTTCCATTGGTCCGGGACAAACAATTTTCCAACAGGGCAGTGCTCGGGCCTATCCTCCTGACACCCCTCCAGAGCAAGTCTCAAATTGGGCGAGATGGCGGAAAGAACTACACCCTCCTTCAAAATAACAGAGGGATCAGATAGCTCAGGAGAGTCCGCAAGGAAACTCCTCGAGAGGGCATCCGCCTTAACATTCTTAGTGCCAGGAAGAAAGGAAACCACAAAATTAAAACGTGTGAAAAACAAGGCCCACCTGGCCTGTCTAGGATTGAGTCGCTTGGCAGATTCCAGATAGACCAGATTCTTATGGTCCATAAGGACCACCACCTGATGTTTGGCTCCCTCCAGCCAATGTCTCCACTCTTCAAAAGCCCACTTCATGGCCAATAACTCCCGATTACCCACGTCATAATTACGTTCAGTAGGAGAAAATTTTCGAGAGAAAAAGGCACAAGGGTTACTTTTAGAGGTCTCTGGATCTTTTTGGGACAAAACGGCACCTGCCCCAATTTCAGAGGCATCAACCTCCACCTGAAATGGCAGAGAAACATCAGGCTGCCGTAGAACAGGAGCAGAAGTGAATCTCTGCTTAAGTTCCTGAAACGCAGAGACTGCCTCAGGAGGCCAATTCACCACATCAGAACCCTTTCTGGTCAAATCAGTTAATGGTTTAACAATAACCGAGAAATTACCAATAAATTTACGATAAAAATTGGCAAAACCCAAAAATCTCTGAAGAGTCTTTAATGAAGTAGGTTGGACCCAATCACAGATGGCCTGAACCTTGACCGGGTCCATTTCAATAACAGATGGGGACAAAATGAATCCCAGAAATGAGATCTTCTGTACGCCAAAAAGACACTTTGATCCCTTCACATACAGAGCATTCTCTCTCAAAATCTGGAATACAGTTCGAACATGTTTCACATGAGAGTCCCAGTCATTAGAAAAAATCAAGATATCATCCAAATAAACAATCAGAAACTTGTCCACAAAATCCCTGAAAATGTCATTCATGAAGGACTGGAAGACGGAAGGAGCATTAGTGAGCCCAAAGGGCATCACAAGGTACTCAAAATGCCCTTCAGGGGTGTTAAATGCCGTCTTCCATTCATCCCCGTGCTTAATGCGAATAAGGTTATACGCCCCCCTGAGGTCAAGCTTGGTAAACCAAGTAGCGTTTTTCACCCTGGAAAACAGGTCAGAAATCAAGGGTAACGGGTATTGATATTTCACAGTAATATTGTTCAAGAGACGATAATCAATACACAGCCTTAATGAACCATCTTTTTTGGCCACAAAGAAAAAACCGGCACCTAAGGGTGAAGAGGATGGTCTGATATGACCCTTCTCCAATGATTCCTTGATATAAGACCGCATAGCGTCATGTTCAGGTACAGACAAGTTAAAAAGGCGACCCTTAGGGAATTTACTACCTGGCACTAATTCAATAGCGCAGTCATAGCTCCTATGGGGAGGTAAGGATGCAGATTTACTTTCGCTAAACACATCAGAAAAATCAAACAAAAAGTCAGGAACATCCTCAGCCTGGGGGAGGCAGAAAAAACAGGAGTGTTGGTATTAACACATTGGCAGCCCCAACTGGTTACAGACACAGATTTCCAATCCAAAACAGGATTATGAGACTGTAACCAAGGGAAACCCAGCACGATAATGTCATGCAGATTATATAGAACCAAAAATTTGCAGCACTCCTGGTGATCAGGTTCAACCCTCATTATCACCTGAGTAGAAAACTGGGGTTTATTCTCAGCCAAAGGGGTAGAATCGATCCCCAGTAGGGGAATAGACTTCTGTAGGGGTATCAAGGGAAATCCACAACGTTTAGCAAAATCATAATCCATCAGGTTAATAGCTGCTCCAGAATCAACGAAAGCCTGAGCAGAAAATGAGGACAGAGAGCATATCAGAGTGACAGTTAATAAAAACTTAGTCTGAACACTACCCAAGACAACTGAGCGTGCAAAACGTCTTCCCCGCTTAGGGCAGACTGAAATAGCATGAGAGGCATCACCACAGTAGAAACATAACCCATTGCGCTTTCGAAACTCATGACGCTGTGCCCCAGACACCACTCCATCACACTGCATGGGCTCAGCAGCTGGCTCACAAGGCAACACCACTCCACGCATACTTCTCCGCTCACGCAAACGTCTGTCAATTTGAATCGCTAATGACATAGAATCATTGAGACCAGAGGGGACAGGGAATCCCACCATAACATCCTTTACATTATCTGACAGACCCTTCCGGAAAAGGGCCGCCAAAGCGTCGTCATTCCATTTGGTCAGGACTGCCCACCTACGGAATCTCTGACAGTATAACTCAGCGTCATCAAGCCCCTGATTTAATGCCAACAAGGCTTTTTCAGCTTGATCAGTGACATTAGGCTCATCGTACAATAACCCCAAAGCCTGAAAAAATGCATCAACATCACTCAAAACAGGATCCCCAGGTGTCAGGGAAAAAGCCCAATCCTGAGGATCGCCGCGCAGGAGAGAGATGACAATTTGAACCTGCTGCGCTGCGTTTCCTAAGGACTTAGATTTTAAGGCAAAAAACAATTTACAGTTATTTTTGAAATTCTGAAACTTAGCTCGATCCCCTAAAAACAAATCTGGCATGGGGATCCTAGGTTCCACAACAGGCAACCTAGCAAGATAGGTAGCAATACTCTGAACCTCAGTGGCAAGCTGATCCACACGGCCAGACAACTGTGCAAACTCCATTGGGAGAAAAGATCCTCCCCAGCACCCAGAGATACAGAGGAAAAAAAAAAAAAAAAAAATGCAACAAACAGAAAAATATCTCTGACAACTTTTCTTCCTTCAAAATATTTTTTCCCTTCTGTGAGTACCATACAATTTTTATGGCCGGTGATACTGTTATGTTTCGGTAGCTGAGGAGTGCAGGTAAAAAAGGAAATACACCAGAGCAGTTGGAATCTATGGGATTGCAGTACCCTGACTAACCACCACAACTAGAGGCAGCCGTGGAGCGTTCCTACGTTGGTCCTAGACGCCTCGTCACAGCCTGAGAAACTAACTACACCTAAAGATAGAAATAGGAAAGCTACCTGCCCCGGAGCAGAACCCCAAAGATAATAGAAAGCCCCCAAACATGTAATGGCGGTTAGACAAGAGGAAATACTGACACAGAAAGAAAATAGTATGAGCAAACGCTGGGGCCCAAACTATCTAAATAGAAAAGGATAGGAAGGGTACTTACTGCAATCCCAAAAACACTGAAAAAACACCAACTCACTAATTTCAAAATCACCTGAGATCACACGACCTCTACCACCTAAATTAGTTCTCTGGTGTAACAAAAACAGCAGCCACTGAAAAAACTGGAAAAAGCAAAAGTACAAAACACAGTGGCTGGACTAAACTGAGAGGGCAAAAGCCCCCGGAGGGGACCCTGAAGGCCCCCACAGAAGTGCAGGACAAAATGCAAAAATATAGCAAAAACACAAAATAAGAAATTGTCTTATCTGATAGCAGGAGATGCAGACACGACACAGCAGGCTACAAGGGAAACTGGAAAGAAGGATTCAGACCAGAACAATTGATCACCGGCAACCCTGATGGGAAAATGATTCCCTTAAATAAGACCAATCAGTAACACCTGATTCCCAATCCTCACTAGTACCGCTTGTAACCACCAGAGGGAGCCTCTGCTCAGAACTCATCTCAAACCCATTCACAACACCTAACCATCCTGAGAAGAAGGAGGTATTTACTCCTGCATTTTCCTTTACTTCCTGAGCCAGATTTTTAATCTTTGTAAGGGCCACTATAGTTTTACCGTTGACTCCAGAATTCTGAGGGATATAAGTACAACATTCTTCCCCTATCATCCCACAGACTCCACCTTTTTCGGCTAGAATCATATCAATGGCCAGTCTATTTTGAAGAGTCATTCTTGTATTGGGGCCCAGTTCCTCAACTATACCCTGGAAAGCATCTCGACTAAAGTTGATAAATCTTTGCTCGGTGTAATATATATAATTTATCCAATCTACATTGTAATTGATCTGTACAATTGGGATAAGGGAACGGAAACCCGCCAAGATCTGATTTTGAGCTTTATATTCGTCTGGGACCCCCCTTGGAACTCCTATGGAATCTATATAAACTTTGGGATCCTCAGCATAACCGGTGTGCAGCTGACCCAGACTCCTTCTCTTCCTGGATATAAGTGGAGCTATATTCTCGGGGCTATGGTTGTCAGGGTCTTCCCAGGGCATAATCCTGAATTGCATTGCCAATTTTACCAAGGTACATTGCCCAGTCCAAGTCGTTGGGAGTTTGGACCTAAGTCACCCATCCCCACAGAGCCAATACGTGTCATACATATATCTGGAATGGTTAGTCAGTAGGGCAGATTCCAAAGTCTCGTTGTTTTTACAAAACCCCTCCTCAAAGATACCCACAGGGGGGCCTGAAGAATTATCAGGGGAATAACAGGTATAGTCATTCCCAGTGACTACCACATCACCAGGGGTTCGAACCTTAATTTTACTGGCGACTAAGGTTATATAGTCAGGGCATGCACTACCATTGGACCCCTTCAGTAATCCCAGTAAACAAAGAGTAGTATTATGGTCAGCAGGAAAAGCATGAGTATACAGATGAGTGTTTGCAGCAGCACAGGCAACACATCCTATTGATATATTTTGAACTCTAACATTATATCTGACCCATTCCAGCCAAAGGTTCTAACGGGGGTTGACCTGAGTTTCTATGGAAAATACATCTTCCCACTTGAGCCCTGGAATTGGAAGTACTTCATTAACTATTTGTTGCAAAACTTTACCATCCTGGAGTGATGTCATGGTTGCTGTGTCTGGCCCTATCTGAGGGCTTATCCCACCTCCTTTCCTCTGGGAAATATCCTTAAGCTCAATTTGGCCCCTAATTCCTCCTCTCCCTAACCACGCACCTAACACATATTTGCCAAGATCCCAGGGTTGAGGATTTTCTATGTTTAAATATACGGGAGACAGGTTGGGGTGCCCCCTGTCACTGGGGGAGGTATACACCCAGGAGAACTCATCTTCCCTTTCATCAGTGTCATTCTAACGAGCAGAGATCTGCCATTTATATCCTTTCTGTCCATTGCTTCCTTGGGTTTATACCCCCAATCCTCCCCTGTGTTCCATCCCACATCTGACCAATAATAACAGTTTTCATTCCCTGGGCGGGTGACACAGAGATAAAATGTCCCTTTCCCCCAAGTCTGGTGCGCTGATCCCTTGAAATCATTTCTATCACAGTTGAATATTTGGCAGAAATCGAACTTAAAGATAACCACAGGGGTTGTAGTATTAACCCAGAAGGTGGGCATGCTGGCACTACTGGAGATCAGGATACAGCCCAAAAGGATATATATCAGAAACTTCATGACTGCTGACTAGTCTTGTCCTTTTTACAGTGGGAGGCGTGAATCCAGGTGTTCTTGCCCTCAAGCTTCAGGGCAGTAGGAGTGGTCAGGACCACAGTGTAGGGACCCTCAAATCTGGGCTGGAGACAGTCTCTTCTCACAAACTTTTTCACGTACACAAGGTCACCAGGCGAGAAGTCGTGCACCGTGTCACCTGTAGATTCTGGGAGAGAAGCAGACACTGTAGAGTGGGTGTTAGTCAATTCTTTAGACAAAGCAATCACAAATTTTACCACTTTATCATTAATTTCTGACAGCTCCTGGTGCCTAATTTCTCCTATCTTGGGAGGGGCACCGAACAGGATCTCATAGGGGTCAGCCCATGTTTGGCCTGGGGAGTGTGTCTAATATGATACAGCACTATGGGAAGTAGGTCAGGCCAGGGAAGGGGGTGATCTTGCGTCATTTTCAGAAGTTGGGTTTTGATTGTGGAGTTCATTCTCTCCACCTTGCCCGAGCTGGCTGGATGGTATGGAGTATGGAGACCTAAGTCTGTTCCCAGCATGTTCCAGAGTTCCTTGTAAACACTTGCAGTGAAGGCTGGTCCTTGGTCTGACTCTATCACTTCAGGGATTCCAAATCTGCAGGCAACTTCAATGATCAGCTTTTTGGCTGTGGTTTTGGCAGTCATGTTGGTGACTGGGTAGGCTTCTGGCCAGGCAGAGAACATGTCTATAGCTACAAGGACATACTCATATTTTCCTGCCTTTGGCATCTGGATATGATCCACCTGTATTCTTTGCCAAGGGTAGTCTGGCTGGCCAAATATTGGAGAGGGGCTCGCTCAGTGGCTGTGGGATTACATGTGGCACAGACAGAACAGGATCTTGAGTATGCTGCTACTGCAGAGGAGATCCCAGGCGCGAAGTACAACTTCTTAATACAGGCCAGAGCCTGATTCTTTCCTCTGTGGGTAGGTCCATGGGCCCATGCGGCCACAGCTGAATACATACGTCTGGGCAGACAAGGTTTTCCGCTCACTTTATAGAAAGGAGGGTATGGGCCCGATGCAGTGGCCCCCGCTGCCTTCCATTGTTTGATTTCTTCAGCAGAGGTCATCTTCTGTTCCTCCCACAACTTCTCTTCAGGTGGTCTAGTCAATTTGGGGTCCACATGTGAGTCCAAATGTTTCATCTCATCATCTTCGATCATCTGTTTTCTTCTCCTTCATCCTTGGGGTCCAAGATGGGCTTGCATGGCCTGTTCCTTGGCTTTTGCTCTAGTGAGGGCCATTGCTATGGTCCGAGGAGCTTCTTCTGTTTCTTCCATCTCTTCCTGCCACTTTGGTTACACATTCTTCATGGCTGCAGCTTTGGCAGCCTGATCTGCCAAGTGATTTCCTCTGGCTTCCTTTGAGTCCAGTTTCCCATGTGCCTTGACCTTGATGACAGCAATTTGGACAGGTTCCTCCAGAGCTTTCATAAGGGCCTTGATCCATGAAGCATGTTTCACTGGTGTTCCAGCTGCTGTAATGAAGCCTCTTGACTTCCACAAAAATCCAAAGTCTTGACAGATTCCATATCCATATCTTGAGTCTGTGTAGACATTGGCTGTTGTTCCTGCTGCAAAATGGCAGGCTTCTATCAGAGCCACGAGTTTAGCCTCTTGGGCAGACATGTGGGGTGGCAATGCCTCGGCCATGAGAACCTCAGTTTCTGTGGTAACGGCATATCCTGTGTGGAACTTGCCTTGAGCATCTGCAAAGCGGGAACCATCGGTCCATAGATGTAGTGCTGGATTTGGAAGTGGATGTGACACCATATTTTCTGGTGCGGAAGTTTCCAATCGCAAAACTTCTAAACAGTCATGTGGCCCTGTGCAGGGATACTCTTCTTCCCCCTTAGAAGGTGGAAGCAAAGTGGCAGGATTTATAGTGGTACATTTCTGGAACGTGATATTGGAAGGCAACAACAATGAACATTGAAGACGAAGGTGCCTTTGGTGCGTAAGGTGTCTGGGTGAGGTTTGTTGAAGGACAGCAGAGAGGTCATGGCCAGCTTGTATGACCAAATCATGTCCAAGAACGATGTCAGCAGACTTATCCAGTAAGGTATGGGCAGCATGCACTGCTTTGAGACATGTAGGTGCAGTACGAGCCACAGGGTCCAGGCGAGCTGAGTAGTAGCCTAGGGGCCTCTACTTTTCAGCATGACGTTGAGCCAGGACTCCAGATGCGTGTCCCCCGGATTCAGACACGAAAAGGTGAAAGGATTGAGTGTAATCCGGGATGCCTAAGGCAGGAGCAGAGATGACACTCTCCTTGAGATGCTCAAAACACCATTTCTGTTCTTCATAGACAGATGGTTCCGGGGCATTTCGCCAGTCTGGGCCTCCATTCTTGAGACAGTCATACAGGGGTTGCATGAGTCTGGAGGCATCAGGAATCCACTGTCTGCAGTAGGTGATGAGTCCAAGAAAGGTCTGCATGGCAGAGTAAGTGTCAGGGTAGAAGATCTCCCTAACTGCCTGCTTCCTTTCTTCAGTTAAATGACGGGCTCCTTGTGAGATGCAGTGACCAAGGAAGACCACCTTAAGCTGACACCATTGTACTTTGTTTTTGGATACCTTGCAGTTGGCTGTACCAAGGAACATCAATAGAGACGTAGAGGCATCCTCTATATTCTCTTCAGTTCCACAGAGCAGAAGATCATCAACGTATTGTAACAAAGTGACTTCTGGGTTTTCTTGGATCCAGGGTTCTAGGACCAATTTCATAGCCTGAGTGAACTGGTTTGGTGAGTTCTGGGCTCCCTGTGGGGTCCTGGCCCATGTGAGCTGTGATCCTTGAAAGGTGAATGCAAAGAGGAATCTTGAGTCTTCTTGCAGAGGCACACTGAAGAAGGCATTTGCCAGGTCTATCACAGTGAACAAAGTAGCCGTAGTTGGTACCTGAGACAATAGAGTGTTTGGGTTAGGTACCACAGGGGTCTCCAGGATGGTGGCAGCATTGACTGCTCTGAGGACCTGCACCAGGCGATACTTTGGAGGTTCTCCAGGTGCAGTCTTCTTCTTGACTGGGAACAGAGGTGTGTTGCAGGGTGATACACACCTGATTAAAACTCCTGACTTTAGGAGGGAGGCAATCTGAACTCCCAGGCCCTGTTCCTGTGCCGCTTTGAGGGGATACTGTGGCAAACGGGGGTACTGGTGACCAGGCTTAAGATATACCTTGACAGGGGGCACTTTTAGTAGGCCCACATCTTCAGGACCACTTGACCATAGAGAGTCTGGAAACAGGGATGGATCCAGAAAGGCCTCATGCTGTATTGTCATCATCATCAGAGGAAAAGCTTTCAAGACACAACGATCTTCTGTCCCCTGCTGTGAATTGGGATCTTGCAAGAGGAGTTCCATACCCTGGTCTCCAAAGGTGATTGTTGCTTTCATCCTTTCCAGTAAGTCAGCTCCAAGTAGATTAACAGGACAGGTTTCGGAGACCAGAAACCTCGTAAGTACTCCAGTAAAGGGTCCTGCAGACACTGGAACAGTGAGCGGGGAAGCAGTCCGCTGGCCTTCTACTCCTACACATGTAAGAGTTTCAGAAGATAAGGATACTGATGAAGGAAGCTGTGTAGAGGAGATGACGGAAGTGGCCGCCCCAGTGTCCACTAGGAACTTCAGAGGTTGGTGGTCCACCTGTAAGGTGACTGTTCCACAGGCTGCAGAAGGATGTGTAGCCGGGAAGGTGGACACTGGTTGGCCTCCCCGTCATTGGCGTGGGGGTGGCCTTTCAGAGTAGTCATGTTGCCTGTTGTAGTTATGGTCTCCAGAGTTGTTTCTTCGGCTAGAATTTGGACAATCCCTTCGAACATGGTTAGGGCTGCCACACTCCCAGCACAACATACGACCTTCAGGGTCCCTGGTTGATCTCCTGTCTCGGAGAGGAGGCCTTCTATCCTGCCGGTAATCCTGTCTTCTTTGCTGGGGTGGGGAGTCATCCCAGTGCCCCTGACCATTACCCACTTAATTCCTGGTTGATTCCTTGGTGACAGTGGTGGGCAACTTTCCTGTGCCTGGTAGACCATGGTGGGAGTGGTGGAAGTCTTTTTCTTGGGTTTGGCCTCCTTTTCTTGTTTCTGTTGGGCTTTTTGGAAGGCCTTAACAATGGTGATAGCATCCAAAAAAGATGAACTAAACACTTCAGGGCGTGTTAACAGAACCTGGTCCTTCAATTTATCCTGAAGGCCATTGACAAAGGAGTAGACAAACAAAGTGGCTTGCGTTTTGATGTGGGGGCTATACCCCAGATCCTCAAAGTGCATATTTAACCGGGCAGCATATTTTTCCACACTTTCATCTGTTTCCTGCTGCACATCTTGAATGGATCCGGCTTGATCAGACAGACGGTCCTGCGCCCAAGCCTTTAATTGTTTAATATACTCGAGGCCAGATTCATAAGTGTTATGTGCGCCTGCCTTGGTTGGGTCCAATGCTTTTTCAATGGTGGGCAGAAAGTATTCTGTTGTTTTCACAGAGGTTATACTTGATAGATCCGTCCAGGTTGCCCCATAGGCCTTACGGGTTTGCTCCATACGCCGTGCATACTGCATAGGATATTTGTCTGGATCTGGGAGCTTAGTAACCAGAGCATCTATTTGTGTAGGGCTGAAAGGCTGATACTTGACTCCTCCCATTGGTCCAGGGACAGTCCGTGAATCTGGAAGACGAGAGGCTTCCTCAGGCCCGTATCCGGTGGCAACATGTTCAGGTGGCAAAGGAGCACTGTCCAATGGTCGGTTAGGCATATCCATGATGTTGGGCAAAACATGGGTCAACAATTGAGCAGCCAGGGTCATGGCCCTTTCCACAGCAGGATCGTGAATGCAAACGATGCGGACAGAATCCAGTTCATGGTTAAGGGTCTGTAGGCCATCCCTTAGAGAAATCACATGTTCCTGCATACAAGGGCCAAGGGGGTATCCAAAGATACCAGAGGATATGAGTGGTATTGACAGAGTGCGTCTATTCATGTTTGGGGGGCCCAGTTTTCCTACATGGATAAGTATGGAATGGATAGCAGACCTGAGGATTAACCGGGACTCTTCGGAGTTTTCGGGGTCATAGACAGGACCCACCGCATGTATGATTAGATCTGCAGGTAGATCACCAGCGCTGGTCATCATGGTTTGCCCAGGCGGGAGTAGGCCATGAGTATGTACATGGTCATCACACAACCTGTCAACAAGGGGGCCTGCAGCCTGTATAATCTTACGGGCTAGACCATCTTCATTGGTAAGATGGGAATTTGCAGGATTGACTATGGCACCAACTTGGTGAGTTAGGATATTCCCATAGCCTATGGACAGGGTAACAGGCCGTCTGTTTGGTCCATGGTAGATATGCGAGTGACAGGGGTGCCAGTCCTCGGGCCCCACCGGGGGAAGCCCAGTAGAAGGAGGGACCAAGGGTACAGGCCTACCTAGCTGTCTAGGATGTGGGGTGGATTCGTCCCATCTGACACTCGGAGAGGGGAATGTCTGGGGAGCTGGTGAAAGGATTGGAGGACCCGGGGTCTCTCACTTGTGGGCCTCTGAGGGGGTCGGGGCCTACCTCGGAGAGTGGATGTGGGTGGTGGAGTTGGTGGAGAGAGACGAGGAGGAGGTGTTAGGAGAGGAACCGCAGCCCAACCTTCCCGGGTTCTGACTCCTCCGTATCTCCCATGCGTTCACGGAGCTCCCTCATGCGCTGTTGGAAAGGAGCAGACCGAATCAGGCTTTCTATATCCGGGGCAGGAGGGGCACCCACTGGGAACAGAGGTAGTGCAGCAGCTTCCGGATTAGGAACAGAGGCAGGGGCTGAAGAACCGAGCCCTGGGACAGGGGCCTCAGCGACGGGGACTAAAACCTTTTCCGGCTGTCCGGGTGGTTGGTAGTAGGTGCCGGAAGGCGTCAGAAGGGGATATAGGCCTGACTGGGTGGTTCCGGGTGTCCCAAGATGGCCGCTGGAGGAAGTGGGAGGGGTGCTGTCTGGGGGCATCCCACTGTTGGGTATAGAAGGGGCATTGGGCTGGGCATTACACCGGGGGCGGCCCGCCCAACAGACGCGGCAGGTCTCCACCCAGGGCGGATTCTGTTCGCCACACACACGACAAGTCCATCCCCTGGTGATTTTACGTCGGCACCATTATAGGGCGGTGGGCTGGGGGCTTGGAACCGTGACAGGCATGAGGGGTGCAGCGGCCATTTTAGTTACATCAACAAAATCACATTCTGAACGTTTAATATATCCGAACAAAGGCTCGGCACCTTCTGAACCTCCTGCACCATCTACCTCTTTCCAGCTCTCGATTCTCAAATCATTTGCTACTCTAAGATGTGCCTGAGCTTGATGCAGGAGTCCCTCATCACCCAACTTTCCTTTCTTCTGTCCTACATAATCTTTCCACACTGAAGGCTGGAGTCTCCCTGTACTGGGCAGACCCATCATCTTATACAAACTCCTCACATTTTTGACAGCCTTCTTGCCTTCCCGTGACTCGACTAACTCACCAACTCCCAAAGCCCCACCCTCTAACTTATGAGGTCTCTCGAATTTAAACATGCGCATCATGATTTAACAGAGTGCAATGGTCTGTCGCGACTCAGACCACCGATGCCGCCGGCAGGTCACCACCCGTCAGCGTAGAGCCCTCCTCAACACGCTGATAAAACAGAGAGAACCTCCTCTATCTCTTCCCTAACCGTGGATGGTGACTTTACAGCCCAGCTCACCGTAACACTCGAATATTCACAGCGGGATGTCTCCTAGTGAGATTCCCCTGTTTTTAGACAAAGAGCCCTCCTCAATTTGTCACTACCTAGACCATCATGTGCGTCTTTTACCCCACTCGACACTTCAAAAATCTAAAATTTATCCTAACTATATTCTAACAGTCACGGGAGACAGCTATCTACATGAGGGTACAGTGACCGGAGGAGGAGGAAGTGGTATTCACACGAGCACACGCAGACACGCGACGTCACTCGGTCTCACTTGCTGGTTCGGAGCGTGGCGCAGGATCGCCCTCGGTCTCACCACTCGACCGGTCACCCACCCAGACCCAAATAGACAACACAGCAAGGCCAACAGTGACTGACACACAGGCAAGTGGGACGCATATAAAGTATATGATCTCAACTTACCGTGTTCAACGGAGGCTGCAGTCCTCACACTCAGTCACCGCGGGCACCACCGCGAGGTCCTCAGGACGGGTCCGGACGGGTGGCAATCCACTGGCCACGCCCCACGTTGGGCGCCAATTGTCGGGGTCGTTCCGACAAACCACTCGTCCTCCAGTCACTCCAAATTCAGACTATGAGCATGGGTCGACCAATCAAAGAATGAGTTAGACAAATAGCTGGTTCAAACTCAGAACAAGCTCGAAAGGCTACTGACATGTAGCAACCACAGCAAGTTCTACCTTTATTTCTGCAAGCATGAGATTATATACACAGGATGTCAGGGTGGAGTAAAGGGCTGATGGGGGCAGGGTAAACTGTATATGTCTAGCATCTGGCCATCTCTGATTGGTTCACATTCCATAGGTCTTGTGTCCAGGCAGACTGTGGTGACGTCATGTTCAGCTGATGTAACATTTCCTGGAACTGGAGATGCTTTTCTCAGAAATAAGTGTTGGCCAATGCTAGCACCATCTTAGCTTAAGTTTCGTTTCTGATACAATACTCGACAAGGAAAACTTATTGTTTCAAAATAGTAGCAAAACACATATAAGCATATAAAAGTAGAAAAATATATTTTACCTTGACACCCCCACCAGACCTATCCATCAATGTCAATGGCTGCTCACTTTCCCCAGTCCCGCATGCTCGGTGCCTCGGGGTGATCCTTGACTCTGCCCTCTCTTTCAAGCCACATGTCCAAACTCTTGCCTCCTCCTGCCGTCTCAAACTCAAAAATATTTCCCGGATCTGTGCATTCCTTGACCATGAAACTACAAAAACACTAGTGCATGCCCTCATCATCTCCCGCCTCGACTACTGCAACCTCCTACTCTCTGGCCTCCCCTCTAGCACTCTGGCACCACTCCAATCCATCCTGCACTCTGCTGCCCAACTAATCCACCTGTCTCCCCGTTATTCCCCAGCCTCTCCTCTCTGCCAAGCCCTTCATTGGCTTCCTATCGTCCAGAGGCTCCAGTTCAAAACCCAAACTATGACATATAAAGCCATCCACAACCTGTCTCCTCCATACATCTGTGACATGGTCTCCCGGTACATACCCACACGCAACCTTCGATCCTCTCAAGATCTCCTCCTCTACTCCCCTCTTATCTCTTCTTCCCACAAAAGTATACAAGACTTCTCCCGTGCCTCCCCCATACTCTGGAACTCTCTACCCCAACACATCAGACTTGCGCCTACCATGGAAACCTTCAAAAAGAACCTGAAGACCCACCTCTTCCGACAAGCCTACAACCTGCAGTGATCCTCAGTCTACTGAACCACTGCACGACCAGCTGTACCCTCTCCTAGTGTATCCTCACCCATCCCTGTAGACTGTGAGCTCTTGCAGGCAGGGTCCTCCCTCCTTCTGTACTTGTGTGTGCCTTGTATTGCTCACGTATATTGTACTTGTCTATATTTGCCCCTTTTCACATATAAAGAGCCATGGAATAAATGGCGCTATAAAAATGTATAATAATAATAATAACTAGGGTATGTATGAGGGAGTCCTAGTAGGAGCAGCCATCATTGAGTGGGGCGCCATATCGACTTTTACAGTGCCAACCTTTGCTGTAAGTTAGGGACCAGAAGTGTAGGGTCTTTAAAGGGTTGTGACAGTTCAACTGGATAAAAGACTGTCACTGCAAATGATTAGCTGGCCCATATTTTGATACCTCTTGCTTGTACTTTTGGGATTTATACTTTTTTTTATTGTATTGCTCGTGTTTCTACCATTCTTTGTCGGTGAGTAGTTTAGGGTTTTTTGTCATCCTAGACGGTGGATTGATAATTGACACTTTTGGGGAATGTTTGTCTTAGTGTTGTCCTTACCTTGTTTAAGTTGTTAATGGATATTTATTAAAATTGATGTTTTATTGATTCACATAGTTTTATCATTCTGTAAGCTTCACACTTTTGTTAAACATATACATTCCTATGGAAATAATTAGTTTTACTAAGCCTATAACATTTTCTTCGGGTAACGAAGAAATCTTTATGGCCATTACATAACACAACACAAACACTACAAGTGACAATTTCAAAACATGTACTAAATCATTCAAAGTGTTGCCTGAGATAAGGAAAAATAGAATCAACTACTTTTTTTAGAAATAGGGTTATTTTTAGCCATAGATTATTCCTTGAATTCCAACTTAGGTTCATTCAGTTGAGGTGTATAATACCAGATACAATAAATAGACAAAAGTTGCACTATTTGTAGAAAAAATAACAAACTCTATTTTCTGATAAAATGAACTCCAATGACAACTGATGGCACTTCAGTTTTCTAAGTTAGCATGCTCAGTCCCATAAATGAACGTAATCTCACTATAATGATTGCTGGAGTCGTTACTAATGTCTCGTTAATTCAGGCGAATTACAAAATGTAAGATGCAAGTTTATTTATTGAAGACAATAGCTACATTAAGGTATAATTGGGTGGATGGGGAATTTGAACCCACATCTTAAGAGCTTCCCTTTACAACCAGTCTTTCTGCACAACACTTATTACAACTTATGCCGAAGGCTCATCTATCTGAGTCATCATCATTCTCATCTGCCAGTTCATTATGCTAAAATCTTGATTTTTCTTCCATTAACTCTTGAGTAAAGTTTAAAGTCTTTGTTCTTACAAATGTAAAATATTATTTAATTTTTTTTTGCATTATAAAATGTTATGCTTTGTTTAATATCAATTTATATAACTTTCCAGGTAGTGGTTTTACTGGATTTAGAAGATACAACCTAGAAAAAAATCCTGGTTATCATTTAAAATAATTTTCACTTTTAATCTTTAAAAATGCATATTCAACATAAATTACAAAGTACAGAACTTCAGTAACTGAAAAATACTGGCCATGGCTCTCTTCAAATTTAGTAATAAACCAAATAAATACTTTATGGAGAACCCTAGATTTTAAAAAGTATAAGCATTGCTATATTTAGCAGAAATCAGTCTCCTTTAAATCCTGGCCACAGGCAGAGTTTCAAGGGAGCTCCATAAAGACAAGCATGGAGGTCTTCAATAGAGCCACGGTTGTTACAGCAACCAATCGGCTCCCCATGATCATATCACCGGTGCACCGATGGGCACTTAGAATTATGCACTCCAATGCCGACACTTGTTAAATGGACTCTATCAGTAAAGAATGACTGTTCACACCAAGTACTGGCGCTCTGTGCATCATGACGGGACCAATCATTTAAATACACCTTCCGGCCTGCTTATTTTCCCTTTATCTCTACCCTTCTCTGGCTATATGAAGGTAAAGCTGTCAATCAAATAAGGGGATTTAGATAGGTGGAAAAGATGAGGTGGGAAGGATTAGTTAAATGATTGGTTCCGCCACAAAACATGGAGCTGCGCGACTTAGTTTGAACACTTATTCTGTGCTGACAGAGTCCCTTTAAATACTGTTGTCAGAGATTGAAAGCGGCATTTAAAAGTTTCCAATTGCAGGTAACACAGCCATTACCTGCAGGTTAAACCAGCTTCCAATTTACAGCGAATGTTGTGAAGGGGTTACTGTTGCTATTAGTGATGGGCAGACCGCTGGATGTTTGGGTCCGGCAGATTCAATTAAAAAAAAGTTTGAAAAAAATATATGGAGTAAGTCAGCTCACCAATTAGCTGGGCGTATTAAGCATAGAGTTTCTTGGAAGCCATGCATGGATCCAGTCAGAACATCTATAAATGAACAGGAAAACAAAGCAGGGCAATCCAGCAAAATTGAGGCAATCTTCCATATGTAAAATTTAGCATTTATTTAGCATTTTTAAAACTCCATAAGTGAGAAAAGTGATCAATAAAGTACTGTGGGCAAGATTTAAGCTTTTCGACTATCTGTTTTACTCATGATCTTCCTATCAGCCGACACCTGTGACCGCAGGTAAACTTTTTACCTCCGGTCACAGCTGCTGGCTCACGCTGCAGGCTCTGACCGGTGGTATTTTTCTTACTGCCTTTCAGAGCCACTGGTGTTTCTCGTGCTATCATGCAGATGATGACAGCGAGAGAAACACCTGGTGTTTGGGGGACAAACCAGAACAGTAACATGGACTTCCTGGTGAAGTTCATGTTCAGGAATACTATGTGTTTGATATGGACCCCTAACTTTACTGTTCAGGTTCACCTATCTCTAGTTGCCATCAACAAAAATTATTTTGACTCCAAAGAATATGTACTATAGGAGGTAAGATGGAGGGCCAAAAAAATTAAGCCTAAATCTTGGCAAATGAAGAATTAAAGGGTCATAATATTATATGTAGCCCAATTACATTACTCTTTCTGTTTAAATTTGTCAGCAATAGTAATTGTGTGTTTTGTGTCTCACAAGTAGCTCAGTAAAGATGAGAAGATCGTTTGAAATGATAAATCACCAGCTTTGCCTAATTTTCCATCTAATTTTGTTGAATATAACATTGCAAAGCCTCTAGTTGCTTGGAAAATACATGTATGACACTTGGAGATCTCCTAGAACTGTATTGAACCTTTTTTTGAGCTTTTTTAATGCAAACATAGCCTTTTTAATATCCAGGTGACCTCCACATATCCGACAAGAGGAAAACGGATGGTAACTAGTGGTAACTGCCAAACTATTTAGCAACACATTGCAGTATGAGACTTTCTATAACATATATGAAAAACAAAAACAACAATACACAACTTATACCTATGCTTAACCTACTTAAATGAAAAAAAAAGAATTCCCTCCCTCTCTTCTACACATCATCCACCTTATAAGATCCACTCTGCACCTCCCATCTCTCCATCTGTCCTTTACTTTTAGGCTGGGTTCACATTGCGCCAAGGCAGTCCGTTAACACTGCCATTGAACCCCATTGTTCGGCGCATCGTGCCATCATTCAGTGACAGAGCCTCGGACGCGGGCTGCAGCATCTTGGCTCCGTCACCGCTAGGACAGATGAATCATCTGATGATTCATCTGCGCTAGCGGGTATAGCATAACGCGATTGCGTTATGCTATACCGTTACCAGCCCGTCAACGCTATGCGTTGAACGGGCTGGTTTACCACAATGTGAACCTAGCCTTAAACCAGATTTTTTTATATTCTCTCTTTGTACAGCAGCTGGCTATTCTTCATCTGTAGTGGGCTCTTTCTGTCTCCAGTATCTAGTGATTAATATCTGTGCTACAAAGAATAATTTACTGATAAGAATTTTTTTAATGTCTGTACATTTCCAAATTAAGGAGCAATTTAAGATCACTGATGGCCTATCCGTAGGGATCACTATTTTAAGATTATTTAATCTCAGTAGTAACTAAAATTAGGACATTCACATAAAATGTAAACAAAATTTGCCTGTGAATAGAAACATCTTAGCTACTGATCATCATCCTTTAATTTAAATTTTAGTAGCAATTAAGAAGTATAATAAATTCTATTAACTAAATTAAATTGCACTATTTTGTGATAAACATTTAATGAAACACAAGACATATTTTTTTTAATAAATATTTTGCAAGTGATCATTCCCTAACGATCTAGTATCTACCATCCAACCACAGTATCAGACATTTTAAGCAACTTAAATTGTAAAAACAGTCAAAAAAATAATCTCTTCTTGGAGTCTGATGCCTGCTTTGTTAGTGATTGTAGCACATAAAAATGAGAAAAATCAAGGTGACAATTATTGCACTAAATCCACTTGAATGATTGGTAAAGCCTCTTTTTTATAGTGTCTACAAATTTTGGGGTTGCACTAACACCTTTATCTGGACAGTTGTATATAACAATGATCCACTCATAACAGGGAATTTATTTGTTTTTAAAGTTGCCAAATACCAAGAAGTCAGGTGTACGATGTGATGTGTTGGTGGGCATGGCTAAATATTAACCAGGTGTTTGGTATCTGGGCTGTACAGATAGAAGAAGCTATTGAATTTTCACACGGGGATGGGTTAAAAGCATGGAGTGCAAAAAATTATCCCTGTTTGTTCTTCATTAAATGACCAAGCAATAGCTTATTAAAAGCATCCAATAAATTCCCATTTTTTCAGGAGCAAGAACATATTTGCTGTTTTAAAAGTGAAGAAATAATGACTTCTAATCTAGGAGTAAAAATAATTCCTTTTTGGGGATCAATAACAGGTTTGCTATTGTGGAAATTATTAAGAAATTACAATGACTTTTTATCACACCATCCAAAAATTATATATTTTTTAAGTGAACAAGGACAAGCTAAATGTTTTTAAAGTGAAGTTGAATAGACTTGTCAAAAATTTTCAATGAAAAAATCAGCACTATTTTGGGTGCTGTTTAATGTTTGTGTACAATGACAGATTATGTTTTTCAGCCGCTTTACAACACTGTGGGGAGCCAGGAGATGTGTGGATTGTTTGGCTGTGCAGTGGCAGTGTTAGTGGCAGAAGAAACAAATTAGAAAATAAATCAGGGCAGGCAAAAAATCTGTAAGTTAAGGGACTAAAGGGCATAACAGAAACTGTTGTCATTGATGGAATTGAAATTCCTGACTGACTCAAGCTGATGGTATATCTGTCAGTGGCTACATCAACCAGCAGTGACTGAAACAAGTGATGTGACACATATTCCATTATGTCCTCCACTTCTTCCTCCCTGATTCACTTGCCAGAGGCAGAAAAGGCCAAGTGTGGTGACCTGTGTTTGGTAGAATTATTTCCAAAACAGTTGCTGCCACCATTGCTGATGGTGTTATTGCTTGTGGGCTCCCATAATTTTTTTTACCTTCTATACCTAGACTATGATTTCATAAAATGGATCAGCTTGGCCAGCGTTCATCTTATTTAGTGGCTATGATAGTCTACCTTATTTACTGTGCTAGACCATGTGATGTGATAGATACAAGGCGCCATGAGGAAGCCTGCTCGGACCCAACTGATATCATTAGCCTGCACTCTGGCTGATGCGATCATCAGCTGTGTGAAATGGCACCGGTCGCTTTTTTTTTGTGTGTGATCCATGTGAATCAAATCGCAAAATGTTCGAATTCAGGCAACAGCAGAATTTCGGGAAATTAAACTCAAAGTTGTTTCTCTCATCTCTATAATTCAGTAGATGTCAGTAGATGTTTTACAGGAGATTGTGAAAGGTGATTCACTTATTCATCTAAGGAAAAGATACCCAAGAGAAACTGGATTTTTTACAAAATAATGTTCCATCAGTTTCTTATCGATTGCCTCCAAAGGGACACCTTCCTCTAAAGATGTTTCATCTTGGCTTGTAATCTTTTTGTAATTACCATTGCAAAAAACATGGCACTCATGTAATAGTCAGTTATAGGTGCCCAAGTAGGGTATCCAGCCCAGTATCAATGAAGTAGAAAAAACTTGGCACTCAAAAAGTGAAAGTAAATAGTTCAATTTATTCGCATCCAGACAATAAATTGTGTTGAATGTTTTTGGTCCAAAATGGGACCTTCATCAGAACAGTCTGCTTAGGTAGTATGATTGAATGGATTTTTCGCCTCGTATATTGTGGTTTCAAAGAGGCTAATGTATAGATGCCTGGATGCCACTGGTCCAATACATGTAGAGACAGCGTGTCTGTAGCGTATGCCAGACGTAGCTGAGAGTAGGCGCTGGTGCCGGAGAAGCCGGGGAATGAGGAAGCAGCATGTGTTGCGTGCGACCACCGTCGCTGTGGGTATGTGCTTTATCCTATAGGGTAAACATTGAAATGGGAAAAAATTGAACCTCCAAAGTCTGTATCTTTTGGTAGCCATGTTTACCATTAAAATGCAGTTAAAAGCTATCAAGACATTCTATGCATTCCAAATTCACATAAAAAATTACAGCTTGATGTGCAAAACAAAAGTCCTCAAACAGGTTTATTGACAGAAGAATTAATAGCTAAGAATCTCAGGAAATGATGAAACAAAGCAGATTTTTTTTATAAAGTTCTAATTTTTTTATGCACTAAAATATAATAGAAACATATTTAGTTTTTTTTATCACCACAATAATTGTCCTGAAGAATTATGTTGCAGGTCTTTTTACTGCACAATGAATGCTGTAAAAACAATGCCCAAGTAAAAGAATAGTAGACTTGCATTTCTTTAACCATTACACTGCACTTGGATTTTTTTTACATTTTTTAAATCATTACATTGTTTGCTAAAATGATTAATCTCATTTAAAAGTTAATTTTGCCCTGCAAAACTCAAGCTTTGTCAATGGAAAAATGCAAAACAAAAGTCATGGCTCGGAAGCAGGGGAGGAAAAAAAATGAAAGTATGAAAATGAAAAATGGCCCTGTCCTTAAGGGTTAATGTAAAATATATTGCTTATATTGGTGGCTACTTCAAGTTACATAAAAGTTTGTCTTTAAAGGCTTGACAGTTCCCTGTACACTGCAGGATACTTTCTCCAGTCAGATGCACATAAAGATTCTACATTTCCAAGAATTGAGGCATTTTCAATCCATTTTTTCCCCCACACCATAATGTATATTCCCCTAATCATATGCAGACATAGGAGATGTGATATGTTACAGATAGTGCTGAAATTCATGACAATTTTTGCTAAGCACTGAAACTAGCTCCTTCAAGATTATTGATAAATCTGCCCCAACCTCATTGAATTCTTCTATTACATTGTTGAGTCAAGCCGTTCCGTGTCTGCATTAATGTGGCAGCGAGCTATGAATATAAATGCACCTCTATTCAGATAACTGAATACTGACCGAAATCTCCAAATCTCTATATTATTGAAATGGTTGAATATCACTGTATGATGTATATAACGTACTGGGAAAATGGAAGGAAAAAGATTCTCATGTTCACATGTAGACTTATAGTCCAATGAGGTAAATATGTGCAGGGTTGGACTGGACCTTCCGGAGGATCCACTGGTGACTCAAAATTCTCACATATTAATGGGCCCCTAATAAAATAGGTTTTAGCAGAGGAGAACATTTAAGGCTAAATTTGGAACCAATAACATACCATGACTGTGTATCATATGTTTATTTGCAGTTGTTTTAGTGTGCCTATAAATTTCATATCGGTGTACAGAGATTATCATTACTCATGAACATAATGGGTTCCAAAATATAATAGTTTTATTCCCAAAATAATATTTTCCCCTATCTTTAGGATTGTGGCTCACTTACTGACTGTTGGGATCCTCCACAATATCGAGATCAGCGCTTTGGAAGCTGGGCTGTGCAGACATCCATCTCGAATTGAGTGGAGGTGTGCATGCTCGAACTCCACTAAATTCGTCATCTATTGTTAGGGTTGGCGGAATGCACCAAATGAAATATATATAATAATAATAAGGTGTGTTCGCACAGTACATATAGGTACAGTGAAGTTCAAGATAAAAAGTCCTTCAGCCGTATTCCAGAGAAAATAGTAAGCTTTTCTTCCAACAAGTTCAAAAAGGAGAAATCATCAAGTATATCCACAATTGTGTATTCTTTTACCTGTGCGTTTCAGACTTTGGCTCAGTCCTTATTATCATTATCTATGAATAAGGACTGAACCACAGTTTGAAACGAGTAAGAATAGAATACACAATTCTGGATATCTTGAGGATGTCTACTTTTTAAACTTGTTGTAATATAGCATACTATTTTATCTAGAATATTCCCAGAGGACTTTTATCTTGAAAATTCGATTTTGCCTTTTCACATAGATTTTCCTGTGAATTTCGATTTGCAGAGAAGTTATTTTCCATTAATGTAATGTCCCTTATAATTCTCTTGGATCTCTATAGATCTCATAGAATAGTAAACCTAAAATGTAAAAAAAAATTCCTTATACTCACTTCACCATTCACCTCTCCAGCTCATAAACTCCTCACTGTCACTCATCCAGTTCTTGTCACATCTTCTTATGATCGCCGCTTGTGCTGAGCACATTATGACGTCATGACATTAACCATAATCTTACACATACATGCGGAGAACCATCTTGAACCTAATCAGAGCTGGAAGTTCTGGCCTAGAGTAATAGACCTGGGGATTTTAGCTCTTGCATTGGTGGTAAAAGCATGAGACAAGGACTAGATGGGTCATAGTGAGAAGCGGGAGGGCTGGAGAGTTGAGAAAAAATTATTTTTTTATTTTTTAATCTTTTGATCACCTTCTATAGTTCAGAAAAATTATGGCTTAAGGAGAATCTTGATTTTAGTTAAATTTGAGTACAATTAAATTCCACTTGAATATATTTGTTCATCTCTACCCTCTCTCAGGCTCCCACACTAATGTAAAATTGTCCAATTTCATAAGAGGACACTTAAACTTCTTAACCTAAACATGGTTAATAAGAGGACACTTAAACTTCTTAACCTAAACATGTTTTTGCATCCATCAAAAGAACATATAAATTCCCTGGAAATGTTGCTGTTAGTTGTATTTAAAGGGATTGTCCAGCCATAAATAAATTTGAAAAAAAGCTTAAAATGTTATAAACCATACTAATTCCTTACTCAGCCTTTGCTGCTCCAATTCCAACACTTCCCGATCCATCAGCAGCTGATCACATGCCTTCTAGTCACATGACTACTGCAATCAACCAGTGATTTATTATGTATTAAAAAAAAAACTGATTTGAGTTTTATTAATTCACAAACTGGTATATAATTCATCACCCTTTTGGAAGTTAATAAATCTAATTGAAAATTTTTATTCCCAAAATAATATTTTCCCCTATCTTTAGGATTGTGGATCACTTACTGACTGTTGGGATCCTCCACAATATCGAGATCAGCGCTTTGGAGACTGGGCTGTGCAGACATTCATCTCGAATTGAGTGGAGGTGTGCATGCTCAAACTCCACTATATTCGTCATCTATTGTTAGGATTGGCGGAACGCACCAAATGAAATATATATTATAATAATAAGGTGTGTTTGCAACCCGGGGTCCACCGTGCAGAGATGGAACCTGCTTCTAAGCAATGGCGGAAAAAGGCGGAGTTTGAACGCCGACAACACATGGGTTAGATGTCACTCGGTATGAACAGCGGTGAACTCTGTTGCTTCACAGAGCCGCAGCAACAAAATAATAGAACGCTGTTCCCTGTTACACGTCACAGGACATAGATGATATGGCATGAGTGAGGTCTCTTGGCTCAACCCCTAGAACCTGGGGACTTGAGTCTGACCAGATCCACAATGTGCACGGCGTCACACATGCGATGCCACTACTTGGCTCTGAGTGGTAGAAAAATCAGGCTAACTAAGGCGCACAAGGATTTGGGGCAAAAAAAGAGCAACAGCTCAACTGACCGCAGAGTGGAACCAAAAGATGTGTGCCAGAGCATGTGGATTGACTGTGCCCTGTAAATAGCCCGTGCTAAGCAGCACACGTGCCCGAGACAGGCGCTAGGTCAAGCCCAGTAAAAATCTGCCTGACTAGGGAAGACTAGGTGATCATACATGCTGACAGTACGGCAGGTTCTTGGCCCAAACACACATGCATACACAGAGTGGTAGCGTATCCACTCACTCACACACACCACATGGTTTATACTAGCGCACGGCCGATCCTTTTATAACTGCAGCATTCCAGGACCTTACTGATGGCCCAATCCGAACTGCTTGAGGACCTGAGCATGTGACCTCCAACCATCAATGAGCGGTCATCTCATGGGCATGCTCAGATGAAGAAAAGCAGGACATAGTCCCAGGAACATCTGCTCGCCGCTGACTAATGCTGGTTGCTATAGCTGAACCTGGGGTGGCAGCAGCAACCAAACGCATAGCATTAGCCTGAGAAAGACGCTTCCGCTGAGCAGGATCCTCTGCAGCTGAAGAAGAATGGGAGACTGCAGAGGACATGGCCCGAGATTCCCCTGTGCAGCGGTGGGATCTTGATGCCTAACATCTATGGGATTAATAAAAATACAAGTAGTGGATGTTTCCAGCAGATCAATATATACTTTTAATGGAGTGGAGGTCGAGCATATAGACCTGCACTCCATTGCTAATGCATCTCTCCCAGTGTTCAGACACCGAGTGGTCAGACCATTTTGAATGGAGTGCGGGTGCGTATGCTCAAACATGCTCTATTTATGGACTATGGGATTATGCAGAATACAGCACCCAGTCATTTCCAACACTCCCAAATACAATAAATACAGAGGAGGTTGAGCCTGCGCACCTGCAAATAGACTAATTGGGTCTCTGTTGAGAAGGAATACAATGTTCCAAAGCCTCAATTTTGGTACCGCCGGAGCTCCCAGTGTTCAGACCCCCAGTGGTTGGACCATCTTGAGTGGAACTGCCATTATCAACCTCAGCAATATTTGTTGTCCATGAGACAGCTAGAAATAGCCAAGCGCTGGCAAAATACAGTGGGGTAAATAAGTATTTCATACACTACCGATTTTGCAAGTTTTCCACCCTACAAAGAATGAAGAGGTCTGTAATTGTTATTGTAGGTACACTTCAACTGTGAGACAGAATCTAAAAATAAAATCCAGAAAATCACATTGTATGATTTTTTACATAATTAAGTTGCATTTTATTACATGAAATAAGTATTTGATCACCTACCAACCAGCAAGAATTCTAGCTCTTACAGACCTGTTAGTTTTTCATTAAGAAGCCCTCCTACTCTGCACTCATTACCTGTATTTATTGCACCTGTTTGAACTTGTTAGCTGTATAAAAGACACCTGTTCACACACTCAATCAATCACACGCGAACATCTCTACCATGGCCAATACCAAAGAGCTGTCTGACTGTTACCGATACACCTCTTATGGCTACACCCGCCGTTCCACATAGATACACTCGTTTTACATACCGATAGTACATACAAGGTGAAGACAGAATATGTTATGAATAATTGTACATTTTAAAATGATTTTCAGACAATTACGTAATGAATTTCTTGCAAATTTGTGCAGATGATATGTATGAGGTTATGTGGAATAAATTTGTTTTCTGTGTGTTTTATAGAAAACCCATTGCATCGTCAGCACATGTTAAACAGAAGGAGAAGGATCTGTCTCCTAGTATGCTTTGGCTACACATGCCAGTTGCTTCCTGGAAATACATAGAAGAAATCTGAAGCAGTCCCAAGATTTTTTCTTTACGCCTTTCTACCAGCTGTACATCTTTTCTTCTGATCAACGCCTCCATCCTCACAAAGCACACCAGTAAATTTAACACTGCATTGTGAGATATTGGTATTAATAGAAATTAACCATTAAATGCTTTTAGAAGCATTCCGATATGGCTCCGATTCATTAAGACTGGAGTTTTGTACACTAGTCTTAATGATGGGTTAGCAGGAATGAGATACGCTTAATGCACTGGGAGGCACACGTCACTTAATGAATTAGGTGGATCTTATCAGTGGCGTGCTCCTCCATCTGCTTTGTCAGAAATATTACTCCAGTCAGAGACTAAAGTAACATTTTTGGCATGAGGAATGCCGCTACTTTTATTGAATTTGTTGGCAGGCCTTGCCATGCCCCGTCCAGACCATCTGCTTTTCTATGCTCTTGTGTGCTATGATGAACTGAGATTGAAGCATGCAACCCATTCACGGTCAGATATATCTCAGATCTCTGATGTATGAGGGACATGTGATTGTGTGTTATAGCTTTTTCTCTGCTCCTGATAGTATGGGCAAGGAGCCAGTGCTCAGCAGTAGTAGAGTGAAGGTCAGCTGAGCACTCATAGCTAAACCATAACATTACAGGATGATCTCTCAAGGGTTGAGGCTTAAGTGATTGCAAACCTAAACCCTGCAGGAATATAGAACAAAATGTACAGATCTCACAGACATATTAAAGGGTGAAATCTATGATGGTTTTTGCATCATAAGTTGGCGAGCCTCAGATTTGAAATCTATACTGCTGGTCAATTTACATTGCAGATTTTGGGAAATCTCATCCCCAATGTTACTGATGTAATACACAGGGGACTTTTTGTAGCAATTCTTCATCTGCACCATTAACTTAATATTTGGTTGCACTCTCCTTGGAATAAATAAGTGCAATCAATTGCTTCCTATTACCATCAATAAGCTTCTTACACATCTCAACTGGAATTTTGGACCACTCCTCATTTGCAAACTGCTCCAGGACTTTCATATTTGAAGGGTGCCTTCTCCCAACAGCAATTTTAAGATCTCTTCGCAGGTGTTAAATGGGATTTAGATCTAAACTCATTGATGGCCACTTCAGAACTCTCCAGTGCTTTATTTCCATCCGTTTATGAGCGCTTCTTGAAGTAAATTTGGGGTTCTTGTCCTGCTGGAATACCCATGAGCTAGGACGCAAACCCAGCTTTCTTACAATGGACTCATTGCACCCCAAAATCCTTTGGTAATTTTCAGATTTCATGGTGCCTTGAACACAGTCAAGTCACACAGAGTAAGAGGCAGCAAAACAACCCCAAAGGATCCTTGAACCTCCAACATATTTAACTGTAGGTATTGTGTTCTTTTCTTTTTAGGCCTCATTCCATTTTTGCAAAACAGAATGATGTGCTTTACCAAAAATCTCTATGTTGGTCTTTTCTGTCTACAAGACGCTTTCCACAAGGATTTTGGCTTAATCATGTACATTTTAGCAAACTGCAGACTTGCTTTTTTATGTCTGTGTGTCAGCAGTGAGATCCTACTGGGTTTGCGGTCATAGCATTTGATACCATTCAAATGTCGACGAATAGTTTGCACTGACAGTGATGCATCGTGAACCTGCAGGACAGATTGAATTTCTTTAGAACTTGATCGGGCTGCTTATCCCCCATCCAGACTGTCCTGCGTTACAACCTTTCATCAACTTTTCTATGACATCCATGTCCAGGGAGATTATCTACAGTGTCATGGGTTGTAAACTTCTTGATTACATTGCGCACCGTGTGCAAAGGAACATCAACATGTTTGGAGGTAGACTTGTAACCTTGAGATTGTTTATATGGTTTAACAATTTTGATTCTCAAGTACTCAGAAAGTTCTCTTCTTCTCTATCTGTTATCAATGCTTAGTGTGGCACACAGAGACACACAATGCAAAGATTGAGTCAACACAACACCTTTTTATCTGCTTTCAGGTGTGATTTTCATATTGCCCACACCTGCTAGTTGCCACAAGTGAGTTTGAATGAGCATCACATGCTTGAAATAAAGTTGTTTATCCACAATTTTGGAAAGCTGTCAACAATTTTGTCTGGACCATTTTTGGGGGTTTATGTGAAATTATGTCCAATTTACCTTTTTCTTCTGTTTTCTTGTGCTGTTCCAATAGGCACAAAGGAAATAAACATGTATATAGCAAAATGTGTGTAATTGCAACAATTGGAGCAATTTCAAGGGTGCCAACACTTTTGGCCATGACAGTATTTATGAAGATACAGTGAAGGAAATTATTATTTGATCCCTTGCTGATTTTGTAAGTATGCCCACTGAAAAATACAGGAACAGTCTATAATTTTAAGGGTAGGTTAATTTCAACATTGAGAGATAGAATATCAAAAATAAAATCCAGAAAATCATATTGTATTAATTATATAAGTTTATTTGCATTTTGCAGTGAAAAATAAGTATTTGATCCCTCTGGCAAACAACTTAATACTTGGTGGCAAAACCCTTTTTGGCAAGCACAGCAGTCAGACGTCCAGGTGTTCACTGGCAAACTTAAGAAGGGCCTGCACATGTGCCTTCTTGAGCAGGGGCACTTTGCGGGCACTGCAGGATTTTAAACCTTTACGCTGTAATGTGTTACCAATGGTTTTCTTGGTGACTGTGGTCCCAGCTGCCTTAAGATCATTAACAAGGTCAACCCTTGTAGTTTTAGGCTGATCTCTCACCTTCCTCATGATCAAGATACCCCACGAGGTGAGATTTTGCATGGTGCCCAAAATTGATGTCGATTGACAGTCATTTTGTATTTCTTCCATTTGCTTACTATTGCACCAACAGTTGTCTCATTCTCACCCACTTATGGTTTTGTAGTCCATTCCAGCTTTGGGCAGGTCTATGATCTTGTCCCTGACATACTTAGAAAGCTCTTTAGTCTTGCCCATGTTATAGATGTTAGAGTCTGACTGACTGAGTCTGTGGACAAGAGTCTTTTATAAAGCTGACTACATAACACAGTGTTATGATTTGGTAGCTGAGGAGAGCAGGCAAAAAAGGAAATACACCAGAGCAGTTGGAAACTATGAGATTGCAGTACCCTGACTAACCACCACAACTAGAGGCAGCCGTGGAGCGTTCCTACGTTGGTCCTAGACGCCTCGTCACAGCCTGAGAAACTAACTACACCTAAAGATAGAAAGAGGAAAGCTATCTGCCCCGGAGCAGATCCCCAAAGAACATAGAAAGCCCCCAAACATGTAATGGCGGTTAGACAAGAAGAAATACTGACACAGACAGAAAATAGTATGAGCAAACGTTGGGGCCCAAACTTACTAAATAGAAAAGGATAGGAAGGGCACTTACTGCAATCCCAAAAAACCCTGAAAAGCACCAACTCTACTAATTTCAAAAACACCTGAGATCACACGACCTCTGCCACCTAAATTAGTTCTCTGGTGTAACCAAAAACAAAACAGCAGCCACTGAAAAAACTGGAAAAAGCAAATGCACAAACATCAGTGGCTGAACTGAACTGAGAGGCAAAAGCCCCCAGAGGGGACCCTGAAGGCCCCCACAGAAGTGCAGGACAAAATGCAAAAATCAAGCACAAAAACAAAAAGAAGAAAATGTCTTATCTGTTAGCAGGAGATTCAGACACGACACAGCAGGCTACCAAGGAAACAGGAATCAAGGATTGAGACCAGAACAATTGATCACCGGCAACCCTGATGGGAAGGTGACTCCCTTATATAAGACCAGTCAGTAACACCTGATTCCCAATCCTCACAATCTTCACTGGACAGTCCAGTACCGTTTGTAACCACCAGAGGGAGCTTCTGCTCAGAACTCATTTCCAGCCTATTCACAACAGTACCCCCCCTTGAGGAGTGGTCAACGAACCCTCATTTGAGCAACCAGGTCGGTCAGGATGAGTTCTATGATACGCACGGATGAGTCTCCTAGCATGGATGTCCGAAGCAAACACCCAAGAATTGTCTTCCTGACCATAACCTCTCCATTTAACCAAATACTGGAGTTTCCGTCTAGAAAAACGAGAATTCAATATTTTCTCAACCACATACTCCAGATTGCCCTCAACCAAAACAGGGTCAGGAGGCACAGTAGTAGGAACCACTGTCTCAACAAACCTCTTCAACAAGGACTTGTGGAACACGTTATGGATCTTAAATGTCCCTGGAAGAAGCAAACGAAAAGAAACAGGGTTAAGAATCTCCATGATCTTATAAGGTCCAATGAACCTAGGCTTAAATTTAGGAGATGCCACTCTCATAGGAATATTTCTTGAGGACAACTAGACCAAGTCCCCACTTTAAACCGAGGACCACCAGTCCTATGCCGGTTAGCAAACCGCTGGGCCCTCTCCTGAGAGAGGGACAACCTTTCCACTACCTGGTCCCAAATCTGTTGCATATGCTCCACAACAGAGTCAACACCCGGGCAGACAGAAGCCTCCGTCTGTCCAGAAGAAAATCGAGGGTGAAACCCAGAATTACAGAAAAATGGAGACATCAAAGTGGCAGAGCTAGCCCTATTATTAAGAGCAAACTCAGCCAAAGGCAAAAAAGAGACCCAGTCATCCTGATCAGCAGACACAAAGCATCTTAGATAAGTCTCCAATGTCTGGTTTGTTCTCTCAGTTTGACCATTGGTCTGAGGATGAAACGCCGAGGAGAAAGACAATTGAACACCAATTTTAGAACAAAAGGTCCTCCAAAATCTGGAAACAAACTGGACTCCTCTGTCAGACACAATGTTCTCAGGAATGCCGTGTAAACGAACCACGTGCTGAAGGAACAAAGGCACCAATTCAGAGGAGGAAGGCAACTTAGGTAATGGCACAAGATGTATCATCTTGGAAAACCTATCGCAAATCACCCAGATGACGGTCATTCTCTGAGAAACAGGGAGGTCGGAAATGAAATCCATAGAGATATGGGTCCATGGTCTCTTGGGCACCGGTAATGGCATCAACAAACCACTAGAACGAGAGCAAGGCTTGGAGCGAGAGCAAGTCCCGCAGGACTGCACAAACTCCCTGACATCACAAGACAAGGTAGGCCACCAAAAGGACCGACCAACCAAGTCCCTGGTACCAAAAATTCTGGGATGACCGGCCAACGCGGAACAATGAATCTCAGACATTACACTCTTTTTCCACTGGTCCGGGACAAACAATTTCCCAACAGGGCAGCGCTCGGGCTTATCTTCCTGGCACCCCTCCAGAGCCAGTCTCAAATTGGGCGAGATGGCGGAAAGAACTACACCCTCTTTCAAATAACAGAAGGATCAGATAACTCAGGAGAGTCCGCCAGGAAACTCCTCGAGGGCATCCGCCTTAACATTTTTAGTGCCAGGAAGAAATGAAACCACAAAATTAAAACGTGTGAAAAACAAGGCCCACCTGGCCTGTCTAGGATTAAGTCGCTTGGCAGATTCCAGGTAAACTAGATTCTTATGGTCAGTAAGGACCACCACCTGATGTTTGGCTCCCTCCAGTCAATGTCTCCACTCTTCAAAAGCCCACTTCATGGCTAATAACTCCCGATTACCCACGTGTCACGGGTGTGTCGCGGCGGAGATCGTCGCGATTGCACACCCTGACTTCGCACAGCTGAGTTTCTGGTGCTGGGTGTTTTTCGGCACTGAGGGAGTTAATTCTTTCTCTCTCGGTGCTGGACTGACCAGCCTCGCCCAGCTGCGTTTGATGTTTTGTTAATTAGCTTCCTTCATATACCTGCTGGTCTGCTGGGGAAGTTGCCGGTGAAAGCATTCATTCAGACCAGCAGAGCGGATCATTTCTGAGAAGACTTAAGCTAAGAGTGCCTGTTGTGGTTTTTTCCTCTCCTCGCTTATTGTTTATCTCCTTTACCTTTTGTGTTCCTCTGTAGTGGAAGTTTTGTATGCAAGACAGTGTTTTCTTTACCCCTTGTCTGTTTCGTTTGTCTAAGACTGTGTGTAAGCTGTGACCTGCCCATTCCCTGTGGTGGTAATCAGGGTCCTTCTCAGGACTAGATTACAGTGGTCAGGGATCTACAGGAGACAGGGTTACGTTGGTGGCCTGGACCTCTGTACCATTAACAGTACCTCCAGGTAGAGGGACTAGTCAGGACCCCAGTTCAGGGTCAGCTTAGACCCCGGTCCACCTCTATCCAGAGACAGCGTGACACGTACACAGTATAGACCCACAATTCATAGGATATTATGTCAGGTAAGACATTGCTGGCAGATACTATGTATACATGTTGATATTTTCTATTATATGTAATATAGAATGTTGTCACATTAGATATAGGTTACTATCATAGAATATATCTGTTATACGTCGTGACACCACGTCATAATTACGTTCAGTGGGAGAAAATTTTCGAGAGAAAAAGGCACAAGGGTTACTTTTAGAGGTCTCTGGATCTCTTTGGGACAAAACGACACCTGCCCCAATTTCAGAGGCATCAACCTCCACCTGAAATGGTAGAGAAACATCAGGCTGCCGTAGAACAGGAGCAGAAGTGAATCTCTGCTTAAGTTCCTGAAATGCAGAGACTGCCTCAGGAGGCCAATTCACCACATCAGAACCCTTCTTGGTCAAATCAGTTAATGGTTTAACAATAACAGAGAAATTACCAATAAATTTATGATAAAAATTGGCAAAACACAAGAATCTTTGAAGAGCCTTTAAAGAAGTAGGTTGGACCCAATCACAGATAGCCTGAACTTTGACCGGGTCCATTTCAATAACAGATGGGGACAAAATGAAACCCAGAAATGAGATCCTCTGAACGCCAAAAAGACACTTTGATCCCTTCACATACAGAGCATTCTCTCTCAAAATCTGGAACACAGTCCGAACATGTTTTACATGAGAGTCCCAGTCATTGGAAAAAATCAAGATATCATCCAAATAAACAATCAGAAATTTATCCACAAAATCCCTGAAAATGTCATTCATGAAGGACTGGAAGACACGAGGAGCATTAGTGAGCCCAAAGGGCATCACAAGGTACTCAAAATGCCCTTCAGGGGTATTAAATGCCGTCTTCCATTCATCCCCGTGCTTAATGCGAATAAGGTTATATGCCCCCTGAGGTCAAGCTTGGTAAACCAAGTAGCGTTTTTCACCCTGGAAAACAGATCAGAGAACAAGGGTAACGGATATTGATATTTCACAGTAATATTGTTCAAGAGACGATAATGAATACACGGCCTTAATGAACCATCCTTTTTGGCCACAAAGAAAAAACTGGCACCTAAGGGTGAAGAGGATGGTCTGATATGACCCTTCTCCAATGACTCCTTGATATAAGACCGCATAGCGTCATGTTCAGGTACAGACAAGTTAAAAAGGCGACCTTTAGGGAATTTACTACCAGGCACTAATTCAATAGCGCAGTCATAGCTCCTATGGGGAGGTAAGGATGCAGATTTACTTTCGCTAAACACATCAGAAAAATCAATCAAAAAGTCAGGAACATCCTGAGCCTGGGGGGAGGCAGAAAAAACAGGAGTGTTGGTATTAACACATTGACAGCCCCAACTGGTAACAGACACAGATTTCCAATCCAAAACAGGATTATGAGACTGTAACCAAGGGAAACCCAGTACGATAATGTCATGCAGATTATACAGAACCAAAAATTTGCAACTCTCCTGATGATCAGGTTCTACCCTCATTATCACCTGAGTAGAGAACTGAGGTTTATTCTCAGCCAAAGGGGTAGAATCGATCCCCAGTAGGGGAATAGACTTCCGTAGGGGTATCAAGGGAAACCCACAATGTTTAGCAAAATCAAAATCCATCAGGTTAATAGCTGCTCCAGAATCAACAAAAGCCTGAGCAGAAAATGTGGACAGGGAGAAAATCAGGGTAACAGTCAACAGAAATTTAGTCTGAACACTACCCAAGACATCTGAGCGAGCAAAACGTCTTCCCCCCTTAGGGCAGACAGAAATAGCATGAGAGGCATCACCACAGTAGAAACATAACCCATTGCGCTTTCGAAATTCATGACGCTGTGCCCCAGAAACCACTCTATCACACTGCATGGATTCAGAAGCAGGTTCACAAGGCAACATTATTCCACGCATACCTTTCCGCTCACGCAAACGTCTGTCAATTTGAATCGCCAATGACATAGAATCACTGAGACCAGAGGGAACAGGGAATCCCACCATAACATCCTTTACATTATCTGACAGTCCCTTCCGAAAAAGAGCTGCCAAAGCGTCGTCATTCCCTTTGGTCAGGACTACCCACCTACGGAATCTCTGACAGTATAACTCAGCGTCCTCAAGCCCCTGACTTAATGCCAACAAAGTTTTTTCAGCTTGATCAGTGACATTAGGCTCATCGTACAATAACCCCAAAGCCTGAAAAAACGCATCAACATCACTCAAAACAGGATCCCCAGGCGTCAGGGAAAAAGCCCAATCCTGAGGGTCGCCGCGCAGGAGAGAGATGACAATTTGAACCTGCTGCGCTGCGCTCCCTGAGGACTTGGATTTTAAGGCAAAAAACAATTTACAGTTATTTTTGAAATTCAGAAACTTAGCATGATCCCCTAAAAACAAATCTGGCATGGGAATCCTAGGTTCCACAACAGGCAACCCAGCAAGATAGGTAGCAATATTCCGAACCTCAGTGGCAAGCTGATCCACACGGCCAGACAACTGTGCAAACTCCATTGAGAGAAAAAAAAATCCTCCTCAGCACCCAGAGTTACAGAGGGAAAAAAAAAATGCAACAAACAGAAAAAAAAAATCTCTGACAACTCTGACAACTCTGACAACTTTTTTCTTTCACAATATTTTTCCCTTCTGTGAGTACAATATAATTTTCAGTTTAGGCTGGTGATACTGTTATGATTTGGTAGCTGAGGAGAGCAGGCAAAAAAGGAAATACACCAGAGCAGTTGGAAACTATGAGATTGCAGTACCCTGACTAACCACCACAACTAGAGGCGGCCGTGGAGCGTTCCTACGTTGGTCCTAGACGCCTCGTCACAGCCTGAGAAACTAACTACACCTAAAGATAGAAAGAGGAAAGCTATCTGCCCCGGAGCAGATCCCCAAAGAACATAGAAAGCCCCCAAACATGTAATGGCGGTTAGACAAGAAGAAATACTGACACAGACAGAAAATAGTATGAGCAAACGTTGGGGCCCAAACTTACTAAATAGAAAAGGATAGGAAGGGCACTTACTGCAATCCCAAAAAACCCTGAAAAGCACCAACTCTACTAATTTCAAAAACACCTGAGATCACACGACCTCTACCACCTAAATTAGTTCTCTGGTGTAACCAAAAACAAAACAGCAGCCACTGAAAAAACTGGAAAAAGCAAATGCACAAACATCAGTGGCTGAACTGAACTGAGAGGCAAAAGCCCCCAGAGGGGACCTTGAAGGCCCCCACAGAAGTGCAGGACAAAATGCGAAAATCAAACACAAAAACAAAAAGAAGAAAATGTCTTATCTGTTAGCAGGAGATTCAGACACGACACAGCAGGCTACCAAGGAAACAGGAATCAAGGATTGAGACCAGAACAATTGATCACCGGCAACCCTGATGGGAAGGTGACTCCCTTATATAAGACCAGTCAGTAACACCTGATTCCCAATCCTTACAATCTTCACTGGACAGTCCAGTACCGTTTGTAACCCACCAGAGGGAGCTTCTGCTCAGAACTCATTTCCAGCCTATTCACAACAACACAGCTGTCTTTAATGCAGGTAGCGAGTTGATTAGGACTGTCTAATGGTCTGTAGGAGCCAGAACTCTTAATGGCTGGTAGGGGATCAAGTACTTATTTCTCACTGCAAAATGCAAATAAATTTATATAATTTATACAATGTGAAATTCTGGATTTTATTTTTGATATTCTTTCTCTCAATGTTAAAATTAGCCTACCCTTAAAATTATAAACTGTTCATGTCTTTGTCAGTGGGCAAACTTACAAAATCAGCATTGGATCAAATAATCATTTCCTTCAGAGAATATGAATGATAACATTAAAACTTTTTCTCCATTCATGGTTAGTGGTTGGGTGAAGCCATTTATTGAAAAAACTAACATGTTTTCTTTTTTTAAATCATAATGACAACCCAAAACATCCAAATGACCCTGATCAAAAGTTTACATACCCTGGTGATTTTGAGCTGATAATATGCACAGAAGTTGACTCAATTATGTTTGAATGGCTACTAAAGGTAACATCCTCACCTGTGACCTGTTTGCTTATAATCAGTGTGTGTGCATAAAAGCTGAGTGAGTTTCTGGGATCCAGACAGACTCTTGCATCTGTCATCCAGCCACTGACGTTTCTGGATTGTGAGTCAAAAGAATTGTCAACCAGTGTGCGGGAAAAGGTAGTTGAACTGTATAAAACAGGAAAGTGATACAAAAAGATATCCAAGGAATTGATAATGCCAATCAGCAGCACTCATACTGTTATTAACAAATGGAAAATCAGGGGCTCTGTAAAAACAAAACCATGGTCACGTAGACCAACAAAAATTTCACCCCCAACTGCCAGGAAAATTGTTTGGGATGCAAAGAAAAAGCCACAAATAACACCAGCTGAAATACTGGACTCTCTGAAAGCTAGCGGTGTGGCTGCTTCAAGATGCACAATAAGGAGACACTTGAAGAAAAATGGGCTGCATGGTTGAGTCGCCAGAAGAAAGCCATTACTGCCACAAAGTATCTCGCCTACAATAAGCAAAACAGCACAGAGACAAGCCTCAAAACTTCTGAAACAAGACAATTTGGAGTGATGAGACCAAAATTGAACTTTTTGGCCACAACCATGAACATTGCATTTGGAGAGAGGTCAACAAGGCCTATGATGAAAGGAACACCGTTCCTACTGTAAAGCACCGAGGTGGATTGCTGATGTTTTGAGGATATGTGAGCTACAAAGGCACAGGAAACGTGGTCAGAGTTGAAGGAAAGATGAATGCAGCATGTTATCAGCAAATACTGGAGGCAAATTTGCAATCATCAGCCCGGAAACTACGCTTGGGGCGTACTTGGACATTCCAACATGACAGTGATCCAAAACACAAGGCCAAGTCGACTTGTCATTGGCTACAGCAGAACAAAGTGAAGGTTCTGGAGTGGCCTTCTCAGTCTCCTGACCTCAATATCATTGAGACACTCTGGGGAGATCTCAAGTGTGCAGTTCATGCTAGCTAGCCCAGGAATTTACAGGAACTGGAGGCTTTTTCCAAAGAAGAGTGGGCAGCTTTACCATCTGAGAAAATAAAGAACTTCATCCACAACTACCACAAAAGACTTCAAGCTTTCATTGATGTTAGAGGGTGCAATACATGATATTAAAAAATGGGGTATGTGAACTTTTGATAGGATCATTTGGATGTTTTGGGTTATCATTATGATTTAAAAAGAGAAAAACATTAATTTGACAATAAATGGTTTCACCCAACCACTAACCATGAGTGGAGAAAATGGTTTAGTGTTATCATTCATATTCTCTGAAAAAAAGGCCAAGAATGCAAAAATTCAGCAGGAGTATGCAAACTTTTGAGCACAACAGTATACACATGTGTGTGAGGAGCAAAAAACTTAGTTGCCATGCTAGATGCAAAAACGATTGCACACCGTAGGTGCAGCCACTCTTGGAACAAAGAACCAACTCCAAGATAAGCATGAACACAGGAAGATACAGAGAATAAAGTTTAAAATAGTAAATTTTTTAAACAAATATCATAAAAGTCACATCAGATGTGAAAAATGTGTGTAAAAGACAGACAGACAATAACCAGCCTGAAGCATATAAAAAGAAACACGTCACATCCAGTAACGTGTGTGAATTGTTCTAGGGGCAAGAGCAGCACAACACCATTCCATAGATCAGTATCTAGATCAAGCTAAGTGGGCATAAACATAGGGTTGGGGGGAGACTTATGTTACCGCAGGTGGAGGGAGCTCAGGCTTGCCAAAAAATGCCAGATGGCATGACCCCGATGCGTATTTCGCATAAAGAATACCGCTTTCTCAAGGGAATAATAGTCGTGGTAGCAGATAGGACCTTCTTATCTCCATAGAAACTGGTCACATGACCAGACACATGGCCTGTAATGGACAAAAGGAAGAGGTCCTCTGGCGCATACTCGTTGCGCCCGCCGCATCCCGGAATGTGCCCCCTGCCATCAAGCGTCACCGCGCATGCACGAGGGAAAATGAAGGTTCACAGCCCTCAGGCATGCGCAGGAGGTATGTAGATGCCAGACCACGCACACCACAATTTCATCTGGAGATGTAATAAAACTAGATGGCAGCATAGATAAATGGTGATTTTAACTTAATAACACATCAGTGTGGCAGCCCGCTGTTAAGTCAAAAGGGGAGATCATATAAGAAAAGTGTATAATATAATAACAATACTAAACAGATATGAGGCCATAAACAGTAATGCATACAGTTGAAACCAGAAGTACACATACACTATATAAAAGACACATCTGCATGTTTTTCTCAATATCTGACATGAAATCAGAGTGAATGCTTTAAGTCATTTTTATTACTTACTGCAAAGTCAAAAGGTTACAACTTACATACATTTCATTAGTATTTGGTACCATTGCCCTTAATCTGAATGACTTGGGTGAAACATTTGGGATATCCTTCCACGTCATCATATGGTCAGTCCTGAATTGTTTAAAGGCATAGGAATCTTAGTGTATATAAACTTTTGACTTTCCAGTAAGCAATAAAAAAGCCTTAAAACATTCTCTCTCTATCTGATTATTCTGGCATTTGGCAAATATTAATAACTATGGTAATACTAATTGACCTAAAATTTGAAAGGTTTATTCTGATTTCATGTCAGATACTGAGAAAAACATGCAGATGTGTCTTTTTATATAGTGTATGTAAACCTCTGGTTACAACTATATACACATATGTAAGGGATCACAAAGACTGTGTTAAGCCTTACACACGTCCCAGGTAAAAGTTTAATAACTGTAAATGTCTTAATCTATATATGCATATTTATATAATGTAATGTACATTATGCTGCTATGTAAATACATTGTAAAGATAGGGAAAGTGCAGTTATAGGGTTAGACACGAGAGATGGTACTGTAGGATAGGAACTTAGAATAGGAATGAGTTAACTTAGGGGGGCCAGCTGGGGGTTAAGTCAGGAAGAGTAGGGCCTGAGAGCCCAGACAGGGCAGGTGGCCCCGTAACGTTGAAGTACTGAGCCAAGTCGTCCAGAGCCTGAGGGTCGAAGCTCACAGAAGTGAGAATGCAGGGCAGCTTGTTGTGAATGATTTAGAAATGAATTCTGAGCAGAAGCTAACTCTGGTGGTTACAAACAGTACTGAACCATTCAATGAGGATTGGCAATCAGGAATCACATACTGGCTGGATATAAGGGAGATTCCCTCCCATCATGGTTGCCGGTGATCAATTGTTCTTGTCTCAACGTTGTTTCCTGGGTCACTTGGAAGCTTGCTGAGTCTTGCCTCTTCTCCTGCTCTCAGATAAGATATTTTCTGTTTTTTGTTTTTGTGCTTACCATTTGCATATTTCTCTGCATTTCTGTGAGGTTAGCCAGGTTCCCCTCCCCGGGGGGCTTGGGCTCCTCTCATTTCCTCTGGAGCCACTGTTAGTTGTTCATTTGCCTTTTCCAGTTTTTTCAGTGGCTGCGGCTTAGTTTTGTTACACCAGAGAACTAATTTAGGTGGTAGAGGTCGTGTGATCTCAGGTGTTTTTGCAATTAGTAGCGTTGGCATTTTTTAGGTTTTTTTTGGATTGCAGTAAGTATCCTTCCTATCCTTTTCTGTCTAGGCAGATTGGGCCCAACGTTTGCTCATACTATTTTCTGTCTTTCTTTGTCTATATTTCCTCTTGTCTAACCGCCATTACATGTTTGGGGGCTTCCTATGTTCTTTGGGGATCTGCTACGGGGCAGATAGCTTTCCTCTTTCTATCTTTAGGTGTAGTTAACCTCTCAGGCTGTGACGAGGCGTCTAGGACCAACGTAGGAACGCTCCATGGCTGCCTTTAGTTGTGGTGGTTAGTCAGGGTACTGCAATCCAGTAGATTCCAATCTCTCTGGTGTATTGCCGTTTTTGCCTGCTCTCCTCAGCTACCAAATCATAACAGTATCACCGGCCAAACTGAAAATTATATGGTACTCACAGAAGGGAAAAATAGTAAAAAGGAAAAAAAAAAAAGGGGAGTTGTCAGAATTTTTTTTTCTCTGTTTGTTGCATTTTTTCCCTCTTTTTCTCTGGGTGCTGAGGAGGAATTTTTTTTTCTCTTAATGGAGTTTGCACAGTTGTCTGGCCGTGTGGATCAGCTTGCCACTGAGGTTTGGAGTATTGCTACCTATCTTGCAGGGTTGCCGGTTGTGGAACCTAGGATCCCCATGCCAGATTTGTTTTTGGGGGATTGAGCTAAATTTCTGAATTTCAAAAATAACTGTAAGTTGTTTTTTGCCTTAAAACCTAAGTCCTCAGGGAAGGCAGCACAGCAGGTTCAAATTGTCATCTCTCTCCTGCACGGCGATCCTCAGGATTGGGCTTTTTCCCTGACACCTGGGGACCCTGTTTTGAGTAATGTTGATGCATTTTTTCTGGCTCTGGGGTTATTGTACGATGAACCTAATGTCACTGATCAAGCTGAAAAAACCTTGTTGGCATTAAATCAGGGGCTTGAGTACGCTGAGTTGTACTGTCAGAAGTTCCGAAAGTGGGCAGTCCTGACTAGTGTTGAGCATTCCGATACCGCAAGTATCGGGTATCGGCCGATATTCGCGTTATCGGAATTCCGATACTTAATTCCGATACTTTTTCAATATCGTATACCGGAATCGGAAGTTCCCATAATTCTTTGAGAGGCAATGTGATGTTAGTCAGCCAATGATGAATCTTATGAAGTGTGGGCACATCCTGTAATGCTGCGGTCATCTTAACTAATGGCATGGCTGTGATTGGCTGCTGAAATGATGTCAGAATGCACTATAAAAGGCGCCGCAGCCATTTTAGCGTCACTGTGCTGTGAACTCAGTTAGGGACAGAACGCTACTCTGCTCACTCTGAGGGACAGTTAGATATTGCGATTTTGTGTACTACTGTGCTTGAGGCAGGCTAGTTTACCAACAGGTCCTGCCCACATCCTTCTTCCTAGTGAGGATTCAACATCATCAGCCGGCGTTCCTGATCTGGCCACGGAGGCCAGAGATCACCGGCTTTCATCAACGGATGTAAGTTTCGTCTGCGGGCCATAGGAGGCTGAAGTCGGACTTTCTACTGCAAGTGACCCATCGGGGTTGTCAGCAGGCCAGAGGAGGCTGAAATTGGACTTTCTATTGCAAGTGACCCATCGGGGTTGTCAGGTAAAACCTGTGCAAACAGGACTATTTTCTCCACAGTGCACCACTAATACTCATTCATCTGAGCTGTCACCGGCCGGGACAGTGTCAATTTCTTCTGACCTTTCTGCATAAAAGGTTTTTTAGGATTTCTGCAGCGTTTTTCTGCTCCATCGTTAAAAGAGGACCTCTTTTACTTTTTCAGGGTTTGTCCATATTAATACCCATATGAATAAATACCTTATGCGTATTATGACTATTTAGTCCTTTGGTTTGGGGTTTACTACATAATAGACTACAGGCTTTTCTCATCACCTTTTTCTCACGGGTCTTAGTGCAATATTTATTTATTACTGTATTATTACATCTGCATCTCAAACTGTTCTACAGAGTGCGTCTGAATTTATGTATTGTTTTCCATTTGACACATGCATATTCCTATTTTTCTACAGATCCTTTTGTGTCTTGTAGTTTTTATGTGCGCAAACTATTTTTATTTTCAATTATAGAGGGCCATGTTATTGACTTTGCATTGACGTGTAAAAGATTTATGTTGTGCCACTGGCTATATGTATTCTAAAGGTGTACCCAGTCTCAACAGATCATTAGTCTGATTGTTCTTTGATTCTCCTAAATGTGAATTTGTCTGATTTGGTGTCAAACTTGACTTTGTCCCTATTTTTGTTTTGCCATGTGACCCAATGATTATACAAATCTATATAGGGTTTGGCATCATCAAAAGTAACAGAATATTAGCATGCATGCATATTTAGGATATAAAAGAGAAGTATCTTGTTGTGCCAGAGTGTTCCTAACTCCTGAATGGATATAAAACAATATGGTCTACGGATCAGGTAAAATCGAGGGTTCGCATGTCTATATTTTATACAATTTGAGTGGGCAAGGGTGGGATTTAGAGATTAGCCATTCATCAAAGTTTAACAGAACTTAATGTAGCCATGCTTATGAGTCATTGAATGCATTATAAGAGAAGTATCTTGTTACGTGGAAGCCAGTTGGTTGTGCCTACACCAGGAGGATAAAACATATGTCTACATAGTAGTATTACATTGGAGCATGTCTATATTTTTCTTTAAGGAGTGGCACTTAGGGTTAGGAATTAGGATCAATCAACCCATATGAGATAAGTTTTGGTAACCAGAACTTACAAACGTGGTTCCTTGCATTATGTAATGGCAGATTTCTAATTGGGGCATGTGATTTATGGTGCAATATAGTCATGTGTAAGGACTGGCAAACAACACATGGTTTTTCTGTAGAATAGACAGCAAAGATATGGGTGTGCAGCACAAATCCATGTCCTATAAAATTATGGTTACTATTTGAGCAAGTTTGCGAGTTTACTTTAGCATTAAATACTCACCTTCAGTTAGGATCGGACAACAACAACTTTGAATAATGTGCTGTTATTGTTTAAAGTGGTTTTGCACATGTAAAGCAAATATTACTCTAAATTTTGGTCAAACTCATTTTGGAGCATGGTTTTTCCCGTAGGACTTTTAAATATGTGTTGCCTGCACTTTTACATATACTATTTGGTTGGGGCTGGCATGGCATAATGTCTTGGATTCAACACAATTATGTTGTATTATTGTAAACTTAAAGTATTCATTGCTTGAAGTCAACATTGCCTTATTTTTTTCAAGCTTATATTAGTGATTTAAAGTTTGCTTAACACATTTGTGATTTGTTAGTACACTATCACTGTATTTACGGTACATATAGAGATAATGGCACTTGAACAAGCACATAGCTCAGGATAGTCAGAGCTGTGATTAGGAGAACTGCTCTTGGAGAAGCTAGTGCTATAGATTGGTGATTTTGCAAGTAGAGATGGGCGAACCCGAACAGTAAAGTTCGGCATCCAGACCGAACACCTATGACCTATGACCCGACATGAAATGACACTTGGTGTACATAGGGTTAACCATGTCTTTTCATGTCCTTTGCTATCTAATTTGCACAAACAATTAAATCAGACTATGTGTGAAAAATTTCACACCTGTAGGGGTTAATTAAAGGTGTAAATTCGTAGCAAAAAAGTCCGGTTTTTTTACAACGAATTTACACCTTTAATTAACCCCTACAGGTGTGAAATTTTGCACACATAGACTGATTTAATTGTTTGTGCAAATCAGATAGCAAACGACATGAAAAGACATGGTTAACCCTATGTACACCAAGTGTCATTTCATGTCGGGTGCTTCTGTCTTTTCACTGAAGCCGGCTTTACCCGGCAATTGAATCAAAGGATATTTTACTATGTAGAAGTGTATAAACTATACATATATGTATATATATATGTCACAATGACATGTATATATATATATATGTATTCTATGTGTGTATATTTAGTGTTTACAAGGAAAGAATGGGGTTTTTTTAGTTGCGATATTTTGTTCCCATAGACTTACATGGGACTTCCGGTATCGGTATCGGGTATCGCCGATATTTTAGTGATATCGGCGATACCATTCCGATTCCGATACTTTAGGATATCGGAAAGTATCGCTCAACTCTAGTCCTGACCAAATGGAATGATGATGCTTTGGCAGCCCTTTTTCGGAAGGGTCTTTCAGAGATTGTAAAAGATGTTATGGTGGGTTTCCCTGCTCCCTCTGGTCTCAATGATTCTATGTCATTAGCGATTCAAATCGACAGACGTTTGCGTGAGCGTAGAGGTATGCGTGGAATAGTGTTGCCTTGTGAACCAGCTTCTGAACCCATGCAGTGTGATAGAGTGGCTTATGGGGCACAGCGTCATGAGTTTCGAAAACGCAATGGGTTATGTTTCTACTGTGGTGATGCCTCTCATGCTATTTCAGTCTGCCCTAAGCGGGGAAGACGTTTTGCACGCTCAGTTGTCTTGGGTAGTGTTCAGACTAAATTTATGTTGACTGTTACCCTGATTTGCTCCCTGTCCACATTTTCTGCTCAGGCTTTTGTTGATTCGGGAGCAGCTATTAACCTGATGGATTTTGATTTTGCTAAACGTTGTGGGTTTCCCTTGATACCCCTACGGAAGTCTATTCCCCTACTGGATATTGATTCTACCCCTTTGGCTGAGAATAAACCCCAGTTCTCTACTCAGGTGATAATGAGGGTTGAACCTGATCATCAGGAGAGTTGCAAATTTTTGGTGCTGTATAATCTGCATGACATTATTGTACTAGGTTTCCCTTGGTTACAGTCTCATAATCCTGTTTTGGATTGGAAATCTGTGTCTGTAACCAGTTGGGGCTGCCAATGTGTTAATGCCAACACTCCAGTTTTTTCTGCATCTCCCCAGGCTCAGGATGTTCCTGACTTTTTGACTGATTTTTCTGATGTGTTTAGCGAAAGTAAATCTGCATCCTTGCCCCCCCATAGGAGCTATGACTGCGCTATTGAATTAGTGCCTGGTAGTAAATTCCCTAAAGGTCGCCTTTTTAACTTGTCTCTACCTGAACATGACGCTATGCGGTCTTATATCAAGGAGTCATTGGAGAAGGGTCATATCAGACCATCCTCTTCACCCTTGGGTGCCGGTTTTTTCTTTGTGGCCAAAAAGGATGGTTCATTAAGGCCGTGTATTGATTATTGTCTCTTGAACAATATCACTGTGAAATATCAATATCCGTTACCCTTGATTTCTGACCTGTTTTCCAGGGTGAAAAGTGCTACTTGGTTTACCAAGCTTGACCTCAGGGGGGCGTATAACCTTATTCGAATTAAGCACGGGGATGAATGGAAGACTGCGTTTAATACCCCAGAGGGGCATTTTGAGTACCTAGTGATGCCCTTTGGGCTCACTAATGCTCCTTCCGTCTTCCAGTCCTTCATGAATGACATTTTCAGGGATTTTGTGGATAAATTTCTGATTGTTTATTTGGATGATATCTTGATTTTTTCCAATGACTGGGACTCTCATGTGAAACATGTTCGGACTGCCTTCCAGATTTTGAGAGAGAATGCTATGTATGTGAAGGGATCAAAGTGTCTTTTTGGCGTACAGAGGATCTCATTTCTGGGATTCATTTTGTCTCCATCTGTTATTGAAATGGACCCGGTCAAGGTTCAGGCCATCTGTGATTGGGTCCAACCTACTTCATTAAAGGCTCTTCAGAGATTCTTGGGTTTTGCCAATTTTTATCGTAAATTTATTGGTAATTTCTCTGTTATTGTTAAACCATTGACTGATTTGACCAAAAAAGGGTTCTGATGTGGTGAATTGGCCTCCTGAGGCAGTCTCTGCGTTTCAGGAACTTAAGCAGAGAGTCACTTCTGCTCCTGTTCTACGGCAGCCTGATGTTTCTCTGCCATTTCAGGTGGAGGTTGATGCCTCTGAAATTGGGGCAGGTGCCGTTTTGTCCCAAAGAGATCCTGAGACCTCTAAAAGTAACCCTTGTGCCTTTTTCTCTCGAAAATTTACTCCAACTGAACGTAATTATGACGTGGGTAATCGGGAGTTATTGGCCATGAAGTGGGCTTTTGAGGAGTGGAGACATTGGCTGGAGGGAGCCAAACATCAGGTGGTGGTCCTCACGGACCATAAGAATCTGGTTTATCTGGAATCAGTCATGCGACTTAATCCTAGACAGGCCAGGTGGGCCTTGTTTTTCACACGTTTTAATTTTGTGTTTTCCTTTCTTCCTGGCACTAAGAATGTTAAGGCGGATGCCCTCTCGAGGAGTTTCCTTGCGGACTCTCCTGAGTTATCTGATCCTGCTGTTATTTTGAAAGAGGGTGTAGTTCTTTCCGCCATCTCGCCCAATTTGAGACTGGCTCTGGAAGGGTGTCAGGAGGATAAACCCGAGCGCTACCCTATTGGGAAATTGTTTGTCCCAGACCCGGTGGAAAAAGAGTGTGATGTCTGAGATTCATTGTTCCGCGTTGGCCGGTCATCCCAGAATTTTTGGTACCAGAGACTTGGTGAGTCGGTCCTTTTGGTGGCCTACTTTGTCTCGCGACGTCAGGGAATTTGTGCAGTCCTGCGGGACTTGCTCTCGCTCCAAGCCTTGCTCTCGCTCTAGTGGTTTGTTGATGCCATTGCCTGTGCCCAAGAGACCATGGACCCATATCTCTATGGATTTTATTTCCACCTCCCTGTTTCTCAGAGAATGACCGTTATCTGGGTGATTTGTGATAGGTTTTCCAAAATGATACATCATGTGCCATTACCTAAGTTGCCTTCTTCCTCCGAATTGGTGCCTTTGTTCCTTCAGCACGTGGTTCGGTTACACGGCATTCCTGAGAACATTGTGTCTGACAGAGGAGTCCAGTTTGTTTCCAGATTTTGGAGGACTTTTTGTTCTAAACTTGGTGTGCAATTGTATTTCTCCTCGGCTTTTCATCCTCAGACCAATGGACAAACTGAGAGAACAAACCAGACATTGGAGACTTATCTGAGATGCTTTGTGTCTGCTGATCAAGATGACTGGGTCTCTTTTTTGCCTTTGGCTGAGTTTGCTCTTAATAATAGGGCTAGCTCTGCCACTTTGATGTCTCCATTTTTTTGCAATTTTGGGTTTCACCCTCGATTTTCTTCGGGACAGACGGAGGCTTCAGTCTGTCCAGGTGTTGACTCTGTTGTGGAGCGTATGAAGCAGATTTGGGACCAGGTAGTGGAGAGGTTGTCCCTCTCTCAGGAGAGGGCCCAGCGGTTTGCCAACCGGCATAGGACTGATGATCCTCGGTTTGAAGTGGGGGACTTGGTCTGGTTGTCCTCAAGAAATATCCCTATGAGAGTTGCATCTCCTAAGTTTAAGCCTAGGTTCATTGGACCTTATAAGATCATGGAGATTCTTAATCCTGTTTCCTTTCGTTTACTTCTTCCAGGGACATTTAAGATCCATAACGTGTTCCACAAGTCCTTATTGAAGAGGTTTGTCGAGCCAGTGGTTCCTATGGCTGCGCCTCCTGACCCTGTTTTAGTTGAGGGCAATCTGGAGTATGTGGTTGAGAAAATATTGGATTCTCGTTTTTCTAGACGGAAACTCCAGTATTTGGTTAAGTGGAGAGGTTATGGTCAGGAGGACAATTCTTGGGTGTTTGCTTCGGACATCCATGCTAGGAGACTGATCCGTGTGTATCACAGAGCTCATCCTGACCGACCTGGTTGCACAAATGAGGGTTCGGTGACCCCTCCTCAAGGGGGGGTACTGTTGTGAATGTTTTAGAAATTAATTCTGAGCAGAAGCTCCCTCTGCTGGTTACAAACAGTACTGAACCATTCAATGAGGATTGGCAATCAGGAATCACAGACTGGCTAGATATAAGGGAGGTTCCCTCCCATCATGGTTGCCGGTGATCAATTGTTCTTGTCTCAACGTTGTTTCCTGGGTCACTTGGAAGCTTGCTGAGTCTTGCCTCTTCTCCTGCTCTCAGATAAGATATTTTCTGTTTTTTGTTTTTGTGCTTACCATTTGCATATTTCTCTGCATTTCTGTGAGGTTAGCCAGGTTCCCCTCCCCGGGGGCTTGGGCTCCTCTCATTTCCTCTGGAGCCACTGTTATTTGTTCATTTGCCTTTTCCAGTTTTTTCAGTGGCTGCGGCTTAGTTTTGTTACACCAGAGAACTAATTTAGGTGGTAGAGGTCGTGTGATCTCAGGTGTTTTTGCAATTAGTAGCGTTGGCATTTTTTAGGGTTTTTTTGGATTGCAGCAAGTATCCTTCCTATCCTTTTCTGTCTAGGCAGATTGGGCCCCAACGTTTGCTCATACTATTTTCTGTCTTTCTTTGTCTGTATTTCCTCTTGTCTAACCGCCATTACATGTTTGGGGGCTTCCTATGTTCTTTGGGGATCTGCTCGGGGCAGATAGCTTTCCTCTTTCTATCTTTAGGTGTAGTTAACCTCTCAGGCTGTGACGAGGTGTCTAGGACCAACGTAGGAACGCTCCACGGCTGCCTTTAGTTGTGGTGGTTAGTCAGGGTACTGCAATCCAGTAGATTCCAACCTCTCTGGTGTATTGCCGTTTTTGCCTGCTCTCCTCAGCAACCAAATCATAACAGCAGCTCCAGTATGTGGCAGCTAACTTCATGGGCTTGCCCTCCAATAGATCCTCGTTAAAGGATTTAAAGTGTGCTCATTCCAATTACAGAGCCTTGAAGGAGTCCTGTATTGTTATTTTTCGTCACTAAAAAAATAACTATACAGGACTCTTTCGAGGCTCTGTAATTGGAATGAGTAACTTCATGGGCTGATGCCCTTTTGTCTGGGGCGAAATGGACAGGGAAACTCCCGAAGATAGTTAGGCTGGCCAAAAGGAACGCTGCGGTACTGGACGATCCAATACGACCCTGGGACATTCTGGAAGAAGTGAGGGAAAGCACAGGGCAAGAAAGGAAAGTACCTTCTGAAGATCCCTGTAATGCAACTGTGTCTGAACTGGAGGTAATGAGAATGGAAACAAATAAACTCGTTTTTGTTAAGTTGGAACTGGACTCTGTCTCTCTTTGTCTGAAAACACCAGAAAGCAGTTCTCAGCAGCTCAGAAGGGATCCAGGTGGGAACGAGAGCGTGATGCAAGGTACAGATAAAGGGGACATTGTGTGTATGTGGTAGGAGACCAGGGAGTGATTGAGCAACCGTTGTCAGCCACGACTATGGCCCTGGCTCCCCCTACACATATACACACACTATACTGCATGCTTAAATATAAACTATGAGTAGCTTCCTGCGTAATGTTCTTTTTTCCTACTGCCATTTTTTGTGCCATGCTCTGGGGAGTTTCATTGGCACCTTGGTTGGAGAAACCCCTAAAAGTATGGCTATGATCCTTTTGTAATAAAATCTGAGTGTGCATCTGAACAAACACTTTGTTAGACCCTAGAGTTTCTGAGTCTGTATGGCTATGTCACTCTGTTCTCATTCTGTAGCAAACAGAAATGGATATTAATTCTTGTAGGTGTTTCCAATGTAATGGCAGATTGCATCACCACTGTAAGTGTTACTCTGTGTGCCTGAGCGTGGGAGTACGTGTGAGTGCTGGGGGGTGAGAAGTATCTCCATGTAGTTGCTGTAGACTCTTAACTGCTTTTTATATCACAAGTGAAACAACAACGTTTTAGCAGAACGGGCAAATGAGCCTCTATCTGCTGCTATTATTTAGCAAAGTAGATGTGTTTATTTAAAGTGAAGCTCCATTTCAGGATAGCACCTAAATAGTGGAGCAAAAGTAAATGTAAAGCTCTGTCATATATCTTCATTACAAAAATACAAACAATATGGATATTTATTCTTTTTAGTGTTTACTTGGTAAATGTAACTTTTGTTGTATTGGAAATGCAATCTATCTGTTTTTTTAATCATCACTAATTAAGACGGTGTCAAGAGCTATTATAACATTGATAGTCTCTTTTTTAGTACATCCCATCAATGTTTTATTGGAGGCAGACAAAGCTCTTGCAAACTAGTCGATCAACACAATGAAGCATCATAAGTGTTGCTTTGATGGCTTCATCCCCTTCATTCAATACATAGGCACATGCGTTCGTCCGTATTAAAGGGAATCTGTCGTCAGACTTTATTAACCCATCTGAGAGCAGCATGATATAGAGACAGAGACCAATGATGTATCACTTACTGAGCTGCTTGCTATCTTTTGATAAAATACCTATTTTATCTGCTGCAGATCTAGCAGCTCTCTGAATACAGAGCATGGTAACCCCACCCACACTACTCATTGACTACTTCCTGTGTACACTCTACATAGGCAGGAAGCATGGGGGTGGGATTATACAGAGCTCATGAATATAGAAGACTACATGGCAGCAGGTTTATTAGTCCTCTAGTGATGATCTCTTGCTGATAAAACAGTGATGTTATCAAAACTACAGCAAGCAGCCCAGTAAGTAATACATCTCTGAAGTCAGGGAACCTGTCACCAGAAATAACTCTATTAACCTTCAGATATGGGTTTAATCTGCAGTTTAATAGTGCTATGATGCTGCCTGGCGCCTGTATGCAGCCAAATGCAGAGGGCAGAAAATGAACTTTATTCTCCCCACCAGCATTGGATTTTCAGTTAAAGAGGCGGGGGCGCCGCTGGTTCAGTCACTGCTCTGACAATACAGAGCGGCCTCTGTAACTGCGCCTCTGGCCCTTACTGACAGTCCTTCTGCATCGGGGCTCAGCTGGCAGTCAGGGCCGGGGGCACAGTTAAAGCCACAGCTCTGTATACTGTGGTGACTGAATCAGAGGTGTTCCCGCCTCCATGACTGCATACCGAATGCTGGCGGGAGGAATATAGTTAATTTTCTCCCCTCTGCATTTGTTGGTCAGCATCATAATTCTGTTAAGCTGCAGATTAACTGCATTTCTGCAAGTTAATAGCGTTATTTCTGGTGACAGGATCCCTTTAAGAGCTGTGCATGATACTACAACTTGTCCCACTCAAGTGTTAAATGTTATCGTTTTGGAGATCATCTTTAATATATCCATTTTGAGAAACTTCTATAAAACTTTTGTTGGTAACACATTTTTTTGAAAAAAGCAAGACCATCTGGTAGAACAGAGTTTACACTGTTAATGGCAGATTATTATATGTCATATACATGAAAATATCTTTTATATGAGAAATGCAGGGAACAAAACAAGTGACAAAGCAAACCCAAGGTGTTCAACACAATTTTAAAAAAAGACCTGTCTCTTGTCAGTGTCTAACCTTGTATTTTTAGTGCATTATCTGCACAGGCATGCTCAGTCTCTGCTGCGTCTGCAGGGGAGAAGGAAGCTGGTTCACTGCAGAAAGCAGTATGCAAACACTCAGTTATTGCATATATAAATTGGCCTTGATATGGGGAAATAGATATTCCTAGTTTTGAAATGTTAACAGGGTTTTTAAAAATAAACAATCATAAATATGTAATATATACTAAGAGCATGTACACACATACCTTTAGTTTTTTTTTTGCATGCATGCTTTACAATTCACAAATACTTTTTACTTTTTTCAAATACACTTCTTTTTTAATCTTTTGTTGTGTGAATTTTTCAGCTAGAAATTCAGTGTGAACCAGATACAGATAGTCCTCAGAAAACCATGGAGACGTTCGACTTTGATCCGAGTCTTGCCAATTCTATGAGTCCGTGAAAAAAAATAGTTTTGCACAGACAGTTCAGGAGACAGTTATAGGCCATGGAGGTAAAGTTGCGGATGGCAGTAAGGGACCCCAGGCTAGAGAATAGTGCATTCGGGCACCAGCTCAACGGGATCATCCCCAGGAAGGACAAGGGGCTGACAGGGAGCTGGTGATGCTGACGGTACAGATGGGACACAAACTGTCCAGAGGAACTGCCCAGATGGCAGAGGAAATGAAAGCACAAAGAGAATAGAGTCTACCCGTAAGGCAAGGGAAAGTGCAGGAAACATTGGTCTGTGTGTGCTGCTGATGTGATGGATATCTTGCTGTTTAGTAAAGTTCAACTGTTGGAAAAGAACTGTGACTTTGTGGTGTTTCCTGGAACGGAGGGCTGAGGTGACAGAGACTGAGGGATTTCCAGTGACAGAAGTGAGTACTAGGTTGTACCCATCTCTCCAGAGGTGCTGGGGTGCTTACTGACTGTTGCTAGCCCACAACTACCACACTGTGCAACCTTGTTACACAGTATTCATTAAAATGTGTCTACCATTTTAGACATCAGAGTTTCTGTGCTCAGTTCTGATCACTCTCTGCCCTCCTCCTCTCAATAACAGAAATAGCAGTGGTAGACAGAGGAGATTGTACACAGGTCTGCAGGGGCTAGAGGAGACAAAATCTGAAGCTTTATGGAGAGCAAAAAAACAGGTTGTAAGCAAGAAGTATAGCACATGGAAAGGCAAATCTTGAGCTGTGCTGACGCATGAAAGCAAGTGAAGACAGCAGCACCCTGGATACACATAGAAGTCATATTCAACCATATATTACTGGGAGAGACACTCCCTGAATGCAAAAATCTGAACTTGGATAAAGTTGCAAACACCATATTAGGGGTCGAAAAATGAATGAAGGAATTAAGATTTTGGACTGAAACTTAGTGCATTTTGTCTAAAGGGAACCAATAACATATGTAGAAATAATCTTCTTCCACTTCAAAGGTATCCATAACCTTTAAATGTTTTTTACGATGTTTATGATGTTTTGGAAAGTTTTTATTTGCTGTGCATATAGCTAACAATCTCTTTCATGTCCCTTAGTGCTCCTGTTCCAATGATTTTGTAGTGATTCACTTTTCATTGTTTACTTGGTGGCAAGGATGATGTGTCAAGCTCAACATTTGGCCTAGGTTTTAGTGATGGGCAAGTATGCTCGACACTGCTCGATACTCAGTCGAGCATTGGGGCGCTCAATCTAGTATCAATCAGTGCAGAGTATTGGTGGTGATTGAGTGCCCGGGTCCCTGTAAGAAGTTTATTTGAATCCTTTGAGCCGCACTGAAGCAGAGTATTCCCCTGCTGGAAGCGCAAGGACTCCTCCGTTGAATATTTGTGAGCTGTAGAACTTCAGGGAGAGAAAGAGACCGACCGGGACCGTCCTTCGGAAAAATGCTGGCGTTTCACATTCACTTCCTTTATGCTCATCAGAGCATCCGACGTGCTCGATTAGAGTACCGAGCACTCATGCATTTCAGTGCTCGATCATCACTACTAGGTACTCATCGCTGTTCACAACATGACCATTAACCCCTTCATTTTTTGCTACTCTTCTTCTCAGAGCCATAACTTTTTATTTTTCTGTCAATATGGCCATGTGAGGGCTTGTCTTTTGCGGGACAAATTATACTTTTGAACAACACCATTGATTTTACCATGTTGTGTACTAGGAAATGGTAAAAAAAAATTCCAATGTGGTGAAATTGCAAAAAAAATGCAATCTTACACTTGTTTTTTGCTTGGCTTTTTTACTAGGTTCACTAAATGCTAAAACTGACCTGCCATTATCATTCTCCAGGTCATTACAAGTTCATAGACACCAAACATGTCTAGGTTCTTTTTTATCTAAGTGGTGAAAAAAAACTCCAAACTTTGTTAAAAAAAAAAATTGTGCCATTTTCCGATACCCGTAGCTTTTCCATTTCTGATGATCTCGGGTTGGGTGAGGGCTTATTTTTTGCATGCTGAGCTGACGTTTTTAATGATACCATTTTGATGCAGATACAATCTTTTGATTGCCCGTTCTTGCATTTTAATGCAATGTCGCAGTGACCAAAGAAAACCGTAATTCTGGCGTTTTGACTTTTTTTTCTTGCTACGCCGTTTAGTGATCAGGTTAATCTTTTTTTTATTAATAGATTGGGTGATTCTGAACATGGTGATACCTAATATGTGTATGTGTGATTTTTTTATTGTTTTATTTTGAATGGGGTGAAAGGGGGATTATTTGAACTTTTATATTTTTTATTTTTTTATATTTTTTAAAACTATTACTAGTACTATTAAATCTGGCGTTGGAAAGGGCTTAAAGCCACTGATTAACTGTCATGAACATGTGTAAAATTTTGATCACATAATTGCTGTACTCTAGAGATGGTGAAATTTATTTAAGTGGAATTGAATTCTACTTGAATTTTTAAAATATACACTCGTCAACAATACAGATTTTTTTGTATAATTTTCACTGCACGCATTGAAAAAAATGGTGGCCAGTTGTGGCTGTAATCTTGTAGAACCATAGGGAGCCGGCAAAAGGTTAAAGGGAATCTGTCACCCCATTTTATCCAAATGATTTTATGCTTTGCCCACTGTTGGGCAAAGCACACTGCGCATGCGTGAGGGGATTTTGAAAAGCGCAAGGGCGGAAACACTACGCCATCTGTCGTCTGTGCTAGTCACAGACGAACATATGTAAGAGAAGCCGAGGAGCGGAGGGAGAAAAAAAACGCCGCCCATTGGACCGGACCGCACGGATTTGCATACTGGAAAACGAGCTTTACAAAGGTATTTTTACATGAAAACTGGGGTGTCAGGAGATATCATAGGTACCCATAGATTAGTTATGGGACGCACTATGCAATGATATCTTTATCTCATATGACTAAAATGGGGTGACAGATTCCCTTCAAAAGTAATTAAAAAAACATACTCAGCTAACTGCTCACATCTCCGGCTGCCCCCAGTGCTTCTTACCCAGTCCTCAGCACCTCGAGTGCTTGATCACTTTAGGCTACAACTTCCGGTCACTGCATAGTTAGCTCCGGGGCCTGCACGTAACCAGAAGCTTCGGGCTAGAGTGAATACTAAGCCAGTGATGCACTGCAACAGACGCCGTAAATGTAAAATTGGAGTGCAGGAAGGGAGCAGCGATAAACACTGGGTAAGAGGTGTTGACAATCGGGCAGTGGGCAGGAAGCAGCGGGAATGACCAGAAAGGCGAAAGGTGAGGTGAGTATATTTTTTATTCTTTTTTATTTTTTTTGTCAGCTGCTTATCTCTCTGGATGTCCCTGTTGCTCCCTGCCAACTGTCCTCTGTACCTCTGTGGCGTAGCATCCCAAAATTTACTGTAGGCCATGGCTTATAGGCCATGGCTTATAGGCATGAGCAAAATGCCCTGGGACCTACTTGGGACTGGAAGACCAGTCTAGAGTGAACACCAGGCCATGACTTCCGGTCACAGGCCCAGAAGGTCATTGCATATGCGTTGTAAACTCCAAGGCCTGTTTACAGTTCGAAGCTCTGACCTAAAGTGAACATGGGACATAGATGTGAAGTGACAGAGGAGTGGAAAAACAGACTGCAGGCAGGGAGCAGCTGAAGTGATGGAGACCAGATCTGATCCTTTTTTTCCTTTTTCATCTTTCCAACATCAACCAATACAAAGTATTAATGTCACGCAAGCTTCAAAATACAACTCAGGTGGGACTCAAACCCACAACCTTTGAATTACATCAGCTCCCTAGAAATCCAATGCGCTATCCATTGCACCACAAAGGCTGTGGGTTCGCGTCCCACCAGAGTTGTATTTTGAAGCTTGCGTGACATTAATACTTTGTATCGGTTGATATTGAAGTGATGGAGAGTTGAGTGGTAAAGTGGGTAAAAGGTTATTTTATGATTTACATCTGAGGCCGGGGTCACACACAATGATAAAAAATCGGACCGTATTATACGGCCGTAATATGCAGAAAAGTGCCCTGAAAAGTGATCCGTGTGTCAACCGTTTGCAATGCGAGGATGCGATTTCCTCACATCAAAACATCCGTGTGTCATCAGTATGGCATCCGTATGCCACCCGTACGGCGAGATTTTCTCGCCGGCTTGCAAAACCGACATATCATGGATCCCAATGACAGTTTTTACATCACAAAAGAAAGAATAGATATATACACATAGAATACATATATATACATATTATATATATATATATACATGTCATTGTGACATATATATATATATATATATATATATATTTATAGTTCAAACACTTCTACATAGTATAATAGCCGCTAATTCAATTGCCGGCTTTTGTGAAATTACAGAACCCGATATGAAATGACACATGGTTTGCATACAGTAAACCATGTAATTTCATGTAGTTTGATATATGGTTTTCACTAATAATTACATGAGTGTATGTGCAAAATATCATACATATAGGTGCTAATTAAATGTGTAAATTCGTTGAAAAAAAATGCGTGGGCTCCCGCGTATTTTCTCCACCAGACAGGGAAGGAAAGTGAGTGGAGGCAGATAATAATAGCCCAGAGAGGGACCATTATTTTTGTGCCCCCCCTGGCTACTAACATCTGCCCCCAGCCACCCCAGAAAAGGCAAATCTATGATTAGATGCGCCTTTTCTGACACTTAGCCCGTCTATTCCCATTGCCCTGTAGCGGTAGCTAATGGATTAATAATGGGTTAAGGCCACCTTGCTATTGAAAGGTGACAATAAGCCAGGTTAATAATGTAGAGTTGTCAATTAGACAACTCTACAATAATAATCCAATTGTATGAAATGGTTAAAAAAAACACACAGATTAATCAAAAATAATTTTAATGAAATAAATACACAGTTTTTGACCATCTTTTATTGTACTGGTAATCCATATGATTCCCATGTTCTCCTGTAATAAAAATAAAATAATAAAGCAAGCTTATTCTTACCTCTCCGGCGCTCAGTCAGGTCCCACGCTGTAATCCATCACAAAGGGTTAACAGATTTACAGCGGGGAGCGCAGCTAATGCTGCAGCCTCAATGTAAACCCCCGAATGAATGAGTTCCTCTCCCGGCTGACAGGAGAGGAAGTGATTTGCTGGGAAGCTTAATTGATAGTTTCCCATGCTAATCAGTTCAGGTTAGCCAGGGACTCACTCTGACGTCACTGATGCTGTGCGGAGTCCCCGGATGACCTGAACTGAACTGATTAGCATGGGAAACAATCAATTAAGCTTCCCAGCTAATCACTTCCTATCCTGTCAGCCGGGAGGGAACTCATTCATTTGGGGGTTTACATCAAGGCTACAGCATTAGCTGGGCTGCTTGCTGTAAACCTGTTAACCTTTTGTGAAGGATTACAGCGTGGGACCTGACTGAGTGCCGGAGAGGTAAGAATAAGCTTGCTTTATTATTTTATTTTTATTACAGGAGAACAAGGGAATTATATGGAGTACCAGTACAAAAAAGATGGTCAAAAACTGTGTATTTATTTCATTAAAATTATTTTTAATTAATATGTGTGTTTTTTTTTAACCATTTCATACAATTGGATTAATAATGTAGAGTTATCTAATTGACAACTCTACATTATTAACCTGGCTTATTGTCACCTTTCAATAGCAAGGTGGCCTTAACCCATTATTAACCGATTAGCCACCGCTACATAGCAATGGGAATAGATGGGCTAAGTGCCAGGAAAGGCACATCTAATCATAGATTTGCCTTTTCTGGGGTGTCTGCGGGCAGATGTTAGTAGCCAGGGGGGCCCAAAAATAATGGTCCCTCTCTGGGCTATTATTATATGCCCCCACTCTCTGGCTTTCCCTGTCTGGTGGAGAAAATACCGCGGGAGCCCACGCATTTTTTTTTAGCGAATTTACACATTTAATTAACCCCTACATGTATGAAATTTTGCACACATACACTCATGTAATTGTTAGTTAAAACCATATATCAAACTAGATGAAATGACATGGTTAACTGTATGTAAACCATGTGTCATTTCATGTCGGGTTCTGTAATTTCACAAAAGCCTGCAATTGAATTAGCGGTTATTATACTATGTAGAAGTGTATGAACTATAAATATACAGTACAGACCAAAAGTTTGGAAACACCTTCTCATTCAAAGATTTTTCTGTATTTTCATGGCTATGAAAATTGTAGAATCACACTGAAGGCATCAAAACTATGAATTAACACATGTGGAATAATACATTACACTTTACAAAAAAGTGTGAAACAACTGAAAATATGTCTTATATTCTAGGTTCTTCAAAGTAGCCACATTTTGCTTTGATTACTGCTTTGCATGCAGAAAAGGTGAACGGATGGATTCTTCATGCCTGGTTCCAACCGTGAAGCATGGAGGAGGTGGTGTGATGGTGTGGGGGTGCTTTGCTGGTGACACTGTTGGGGATTTATTCAAAATTGAAGGCATAGTGAACCAGAATGGCTACCACAGCATCTTGCAGCACCATGCTATTCCATCCGGTTTGCGTTTAGTTGGACCATCATTTATTTTTCAACAGGACAATGACCCCAAACTGTCACGCTGTCTAATGATATGTATACAATGTCAGTAAACTATTAATACAGGAACAACACTCTATACAACAACTAGTATAGCAACATCAGCATGTAAGTATAGAATAGATTTACCTGACACGATATCTGCTGAACTCAGGGTTAATCTTGAGGACTGAAACAGGAAAGAGGTGAACCGGGATCTAACCTGACCCTAAACTGGGGTCCTAACTAATCCCTCACCTTGGAGGTACTGATAATGGTTCAGAGGTCCAAGTCACCAACCTAACCCTGTCTCCTATCAGACCCTGAACCCTGTAATCAGTCCTAAGAAGGATCCTGACTACCACCAAAGGGATATGGGCTGATCTTAGCTAAATACACAGATTAGACATATAAGACAGACAGGATAACACTCGCTTGCATACACACTCAAACACCAAAGGAACATAAATGGTCTGGGAAATAAACTCTAACCAAGTTGAGCTTAGAACAACTAAGGAGCTCACAACTAAAGTCTATACAGATTCATTCCTATCTGTGGTCTGCATGAAGGTTTCACTGGCAACTCCCCAAGCAGACAACCAGGAATTTAAAGGAAACCAATCAACATATAATCAATTGCAGCCGGGAGAAACTGCACCCAGTCCCAGCACCGAGCACAGACAGAATTAACTCCCTAGCTGCCAAACACAAAGAAACAGCAGCTCAGCTGTGAGAAGTCAAAATGTGCAACCGCGACGATCTTCGTGGCAATGCACACATGACACAAACACACCTCCAGACTGTGTAAGGGCTATTTGACCAAGAAGGAGAGTGTTGGGGTGCTACGCCAGATGACCTGGCCTCCACAGTCACCAGACCTGAACCCAATCAAGATGGTTTAGGGTGAGCTGGACTGCTCAGCGCTTCAATTTTGAATAAATCCCCAACAGTGTCACCAGCAAAGCACCCCCACACCATCACACCACCTCCTCCATGCTTCACGGTGGGAACCAGGCATGTAGAATCCATCCGTTCACCTTTTCTGCATGCAAAGCAGTAATCAAAGCAAAAGGTGGCTACTTTGAAGAACCTAGAATATAAGACATATTTTCAGTTGTTTCACATTATTTGGAAAGTATAATGTATAATTCCACATGTGTTAATTCATAGTTTTGATGCCTTCAGTGTGTTAGGGTTCGAGTTCCCGCTGCTGCACAAGGGGAGTCTCAAACCCAACCCGCTGCGGTCTCCCATTCATCTCCGGCTGCAGTGGAGCCTGCTCAGCAGAGACGTCGGTCCAGGCGTCTTGCCCACTCCTCTACTGTGCAGGGACTTGCTGCTGCCTTTCCTGGATCTGCTATTATAGCCAGTGCTGGAGCAGCCGTCTTTGAGACAAAGTCCTGCGTTTTCCCATCTGAGCATGCCCAGAGTGAGATCTCTCATTGGAGATCAGGGGTCACATGTTCAGGTGCTGCAGCGGCTCCTATTGGTCCGCCAGGAAGGTCATGTAGCTACGTGTGTTTGTAACAGCTTCTCATTGGTCCTTGTTCCTGGAAGGTCCTGTAGCTGTTGCTATAAAAGGGTAGCATGGCTGGGCCGCCATGCGCTAATATCAACCATTGTATGCTATGCGCCAGTGTGATCATGCGTATGTGTGGTTAGGGACCCGGCTGAAATAAGCCACTAGAATACCGACTTAATCGGTGAGGAGTTTGGTATGGTAGCTGGCCAGGGTCGGTGTCCTAGATGCCCTAGATTACCGGCGTAACCGGTGAGGAGTTTTGATTGCCGTATTCAGGGTCTGGCGTTCAGACGCCATAGATTGCGGGTGACTCCCGCGAGGACATGAGCACATGATCACGCGTTATGTACGCTTAGCACTTAACTGTGTACCTGAGAGCCTGACAGGACACAGCACTTTTCCTCAGCGGCCCTGTGACGTAACAGGGCTTGCTTTCGACGCTAGACAGCGCCCTAGCGTTTTACTTTGCGGCTCACTGAAGCTAAGTGAGTTCGCACCTATCGCCATATAGCGATGTGGCATTTACGTTAGCGGCTCTGGGTATTAACAGAGTTCGCACTTACTGCCACAACGCGCTACAGCGTTTATTTTAGCAACTCTGCGGGATAACAGAGTTCGCTACTTTCGCCATTTTACTAGCAGCAGGTTCCGCCTGCACGGTGGACCCCGGGCTGCGAACGCACCTCTCTACCTCATATATTTGGTGCGTTCCGCAGACCCTAACATAATATTAGCGCCAGGGTCTGGCTGGTAAAATGGCGGATGACCAGCGTCTACTACGGGACATCCAGCAGCTGGAGGGTAGGTTGGCGGCTCTTGCGTGCACAACCTCAGCTGTGGATGTTACCGCAGTCGCTGTTCAGGCTGCTAGCGTGGCTGCAGCCAGTGTGTCCACTGCCACCTCTGCCCCCACAATATCCCACCTCCCGCTTCCAGACAAGTTTGCTGGTGACAGCAAGCAATGTCGGGGATTCGTGAGTTAGTGCTCTATACAACTCGAGCTTCTGGCTGCACGTTTCCCCACGGATCGGGCACAAGTGGGCTTTATAATTTCGCTTCTGTCAGGCAGAGCGTTGGAGTGGGCCACCCCGCTGTGGGAGCGTGACGACCGTGTGGTGCGGAGTGCTCCTCGTTTTCTGGAGGCTCTAAAAATGGTCTTTTTAGGACCTCAGGTCACCCACGATATGGCGCTACAACTGCTGGCATTGGCACAGGGTTCGTCTTTGGTCAGTCTGTTTTCTGTCCAGTTTCGGACTCTGGCCTCAGAGCTAGACTGGTCGGATAAAGTACTCATTCCAGTCTACTGGCGAGGACTGGCTGATCATGTTAAAGATGCTTTGGCTACCAGGGAGATTCCCGCCACACTGGAGAAGCTTATCGCCATATCTACCCGCATCGACCTCCGTTTTCACGAGCGGAGGTTGGAGCGGTCCCAGTGTAGGCAGAGGTTCCGGCTGGCTCCCACCTTCGTCAGACCTCTGGAATCTTCCAGCCAGGCGCCTGACTCCCATGAGGCCATGGAGGTTTCTCGAGCAGGACCTAAGTCCCGGGCCGCTCGAGTACCCACGGTCTGTAACATCTGCCAGCAGTTAGGACACTATGCCAACAAATGTCCACAGTGGTCGGGAAAACGGTTGCGTCTAGTGACCTTGGGAGGAGGTTCACTAGACACTGCGGCATTTTCCACCAAGTTGTCCTTTAAAGGGACAATTACAGTAGGTCCATCCACGCTCTCCGCTGAGCTCTGTGTGGATTCCGGAGCCGAGAGGAATTTCATGTCCTCTGCATTTGCTCTCCACCACACTATACCTCTGGTGATGCTCGCCCAACCGGTGACTGTGCGAGTAGTGAATGGATCAACTCTGCCCTCCCAAATCACCCACCAGACGATCCCTCTCACTTTATCTATGTCCCCGTCCCATCAGGAGAGTATTTCTTTTCTTGTCCTGCCCGAGGGAATAGACGAGGTGTTGCTGGGAGTACCTTGGCTCCGTTACCACTCTCCCCATATTGAGTGGTCTTCTGGGAGGATACTGGGTTGGGGTGATTCATGTAGAGGCAGGTGTATCAGGGAGTGCGTTCAGGTCACCACCACAGAGATACCCGTAGATCTCACTTCTCTTCCTCAGTGTTATTGGGCATATGCAGACGTGTTCTCCAAGAAGGCGGCGGAGACTCTTCCACCTCATCGCCCCTACGACTGTCCTATTGATCTCTTGCCTGGAGCAGAACCTCCTCGGGGGAGAGTATACCCCTCTCGCTCCCTGAGAAGGAGGCCATGTCCCAGTACATTCAGGAGAATTGGCAAGAGGGTTCATTAGGAAGTGGTGTCACCAGCAGGGGCAGGGTTCTTCTTTGTGCAAAAGAAGAACGGAGAATTACGTCCATGCATTGACTACAGGGGTCTTAACGCCATCACCGTCAAGAATAAGTACCCGTTGCCCCTAATCTCTGAGCTCTTTGATAGGCTCCGAGGAGCAAGAGTATTTACCAAGCTTGATCTATGTGGTGCCTATAACCTAATTCGCATCCGTGAGGGGGACGAGTGGAAGACAGCTTTTAATACCAGGGATGGGCATTACGAATACCTGGTGATGCCCTTCGGGCTCTGTAATGCTCCCCCTGTTTTCCAAGACTTTGTCAATGATATCTTCCGGGATATGCTCTCCACCTCTGTGGTAGTCTATCTGGATGATATTCTCATCTTTTCACCAGATTTAGACTCTCACCGGAGGGATGTCAACAAAGTCTTCGACCTCTTACGGGCAAACTCCCTCTATGCCAAGCTGGAGAAATGTGTGTTTGAGCAGGAGTCCTTACCTTTTCTGGGCTATATCATCTCTGCCCAGGGATTGGCTATGGATCCTGCCAAACTACAGGCTGTAATGGACTGGCAAGAACCCCATTCTCTTAAAGCGGTGCAGCGCTTTATGGGGTTCATTAATTATTATCACCAGTTCATTCCCCATTTCTTGACTTTGGTAGCTCCCTTGGTAGCCCTCACCAAGAAGGGAGCAAATCCCAAGTTGTGGTCTGAGGAGGTCTCCAAGGTGTTCTCTTCCATCAAGTCACATTTTGCCAGTGCTCCCATATTACATCGCCCTGATGTTGATAAACCGTTTGTTTTAGAGGTGGACGCCTCTTCTGTTGGTGCTGGAGCAGTCCTATATCAAAAGGATGCTCAAGGTTGGAAGCATCCCTGCTTCTTCTTTTCTAAGACCTTTACACCAGCAGAGAGGAATTATTCCATCGGGGACAGGGAGTTGCTGGCTATGAAATTGGCCTTCTCAGAGTGGAGACATCTTCTGGAGGGAGCTCGTTTTCCCTTCCAAGTATTTACCGACCACAAGAACTTGGTATATTTGCAAACGGCTCAGCGGCTAAATTCTCGCCAGGCCAGATGGTCCCTATTCTTCTCTCGGTTCCATTTCACCCTCCATTTTCTCTCCGGTGAGAAGAATGTTCGGGCCGACGCTCTCTATCGCTCCTTAGTGTCATCAGAGGAGGAGGATGAGGAGCCTCGGCTTATTGTCCCTGAAGAAAGCCTGAGAACTGTAGTCCCCGGTTTCGCTAGAGTCTGTGCCTCCGGGCAAGACTTTTGTGCCCACTAATTTGCGACCGGAGGTACTCTCTTGGGCACACTCGTCCAGGGTGGGTGGACACTTTGGGGCAAAGAGGACAACTGAGCTATTGGCGAGGACTTACTGGTGGCCACATATGGTCCGTGACGTCAGGGAGTATGTTCAGGCGTGTGTCTCCTGGAACAAGTCCCCTCGACAACGGCCAGCTGGGTTACTTTTTCCTTTGCCGGTGGCAGACAGGCCCTGGGAGATGGTCGGGATGGACTTTGTGGTGGGCTTACCCAAGTCTCGGGGTTGCACTATCATTTGGGTGATCACCGACCACTTCTCCAAAATGGTGCACTTAGTGCCGCTACCACAGTTACCTTCCGCACGGGCCTTGGCAGCATTATTTATTAGACACATCTTCCGTCTACACGGTATGCCAGACAAGATTGTCAGCGATCGAGGTCCCCAATTTGCGTCTCGGTCCTCTAGAGAGTTGTGTCATCTACTCTGCATTGAATTGAATCTCTCCTCTGCATATCATCCCGAGACGAATGGGTTGGTAGAGAGGGCCAACCAGACCTTGGTCACCTACTTGCGACATTTTGTCTCTGCCAGGCAGGATGACTGGGCATCTCTGCTTCCGTGGGCGGAGTTTGCGCTAAACGATGCTGTGGCTGACTCCACCGGACAGACCCCATTCCTCTTAAATTACGGCCAGCATCCGCGGGTACCGGTGCCCATGCCCGTTGCTTCCGCTGACTCCAGGGTGGCAGACTGGGCTGTGGAAGCACGGGACATATGGGACCGCACCCAGGATGCCATTCAGGCTTCCAAGGAAAGGATGAGGTCTTCTGCCGATGCTCATCGGCGTCCCACTCCGACATTTTCTCCTGGCGACCTAGTGTGGCTCTCCGCCCGAAACATCAGGCTACGGGTGGAATCCACTAAATTGGCACCCCGCTATTAGGGTCCCTTCAAGGTTCTCGAGCAGTTGAACCCTGTGGTTTACCGTTTGGCCCTTCCGCCTCGCCTTGGTATCTCCGACACCTTCCATGTATCCCTCCTAAAACCCGTGGTCATCTCCCGGTTGCCTGAGTCATCTGCCGGGACGTCGGGTTCGTCTTCGGACTACGAGGTGAATGCCATTGTTGGGTGCAAGGTGGTACGAGGCAAAAAAATTTATTTGGTGGATTGGAGGGGTTATGGGCCTGAGGATAGGTCCTGGGAGCCTGCCGAGCATGTTCACGCTCCGCAGCTCATCGCTGCCTTTGAATGCAGCGAGGCCCAGAGAAGGGGGGCCCTAGGAGGGGGGGTAATGTTAGGGTTCGAGTTCCCGCTGCTGCACAAGGGGAGTCTCGAACCCATCCCGCTGCGGTCTCCCATTCATCTCCGGCCGCAGTGGAGCCTGCTCAGCAGAGACGTCGGTCCAGGCATCTTGCCCACTCCTCTACTGTGCAGTGACTTGCTGCTGCCTTTCCTGGATCTGCTATTATAGCCAGTGCTGGAGCAGCCGTCTTTGAGACAAAGTCCTGCGTTTTCCCATCTGAGCATGCCCAGAGTGAGATCTCTCATTGGAGATCAAGGGGTCACATGTTCAGGTGCTGCAGCGGCTCCTATTGGTCCGCCAGGAAGGTCATGTAGCTACGTGTGTTTGTAACAGCTTCTCATTGGTCCTTGTTCCTGGAAGGTCCTGTAGCTGTTGCTATAAAAGGGTAGCATGGCTGGGCCGCCATGCGCTAATATCAACCAATGTATGCTATGCGCCAGTGTGATCATGCGTATGTGTGGTTAGGGACCCGGCTGAAATAAGCCACTAGAATACCGACTTAATCGGTGAGGAGTTTGGTATGGTAGCTGGCCAGGGTCGGTGTCCTAGATGCCCTAGATTACCGGCGTAACCGGTGAGGAGTTTTGATTGCCGTATTCAGGGTCTGGCGTTCAGACGCCATAGATTGCGGGTGACTCCCGCGAGGACATTAGCACATGATCACGCGTTATGTACGCTTAGCACTTAACTGTGTACCTGAGAGCCTGACAGGACACAGCACTTTTCCTCAGCGGCCCTGTGACGTAACAGGGTTTGCTTTCGACGCTAGACAGCGCCCTAGCGTTTTACTTTGCGGCTCACTGAAGCTAAGTGAGTTCACACCTATCGCCATATAGCGCTGTGGCATTTCCGTTAGCGGCTCTGGGTATTAACAGAGTTCGCACTTACTGCCACAACGCGCTACGGCGTTTATTTTAGCGACTCTGCGGGATAACAGAGTTCGCTACTTTCGCCATTTTACTAGCAGCAGGTTCCGCCTGCACGGTGGACCCCGGACTGCGAACGCACCTCTCTACCTCATATATTTGGTGCGTTCCGCAGACCCTAACACAGTGTGATTCTACAATTTTCATAGTCATGAAAATACAGAAAAATCTTTTAATGAGAAGGTGTGTCCAAACTTTTGGTCTGTACTGTATATATATATGTCACAATGACATGTATATATATATATATATATTTATATATATGTATTCTATGTGTATATATCTATTCTTTCTATTCTTTATTAAACCTGTCAGTGTGATTTTACAGTATAGCCGGGGATGAATTGCCGGCTTTTCTAAAGGACACCGGTGCGTATTTCTCGCAAGTCACACTGATGGTCCTTGTATGATCCGATGTTTTCTCGCCCCCATAGACTTGCATTGGCGAGTATCGGGCGTAATACGATGCAAATCGCAGCATGCTGCAATTTCACTCGCACATATAAAACTGACGAGAAAAAATCTGATGATGGGAGCTGCCCCATAGATTAACATTGGTCCGAGTGCAATGCGATTATTTCTCGCATTGCACTCGTCCGTATTTCTCGCTAGTGTGACTCCGGCCTTATGTTTATTATGGTCTGGGGTTTGTAGAGGGACAATAAATTCACCAAAAATAACTTCTCTTTGAATCAAATTTCCCTCTAAAATTCATGTGAATAAGCAAATTCAAATTCTACCTGATCCGCTCCTCTCTGCTGCACACATATATATATTTCTTAAAATATTTCTAACTGATAATAATTTTGGGTGACCTTCAAGTCCCAAACCCAGAATAAAAAGATAAACATTCCCAAGCTGATCAAAATGAAATGCAAAAATTAGACAACTGAATCTCATTTTGATTCCAACATATGAGATCTGTGATATCTCTGGCAGATTTATAAACACGTTTGAGTTCTCCGACCCCGGCAGTAATTAAAATTTGTTGACTCAAAGAAATTAGTCCATATCTGAATGCTTATTTGCAATTATTTCTTGGTTTTTAAACCAAAGATAACCTAATTTTATTCATTCGATTTTCATTTAAATGTAACTCATATCAGCTCTGTGTGCCGCTTACAAGGACTTAATTGCCATTTTGAGCCCCACAGTAAAACAGAGTTCATTATTTTGATTTTCACATGCATGAAGCTGTGTTTTAGAACTACTTGTCTTGGGCTAATCAACTGTGAATAATTTACATTTCAACCCTAAATGTCAAAACAAGTGAATATGTCTGCTCTCAACACTTGCAATGTCTAATCAACTTGTTACGTTCACTCATTATGAAAATATGTGCCAAAATATAATAGTTGCTGATATTTTTTCCCTATCTCGAGATGACTACATCTCTTTGAAAATGAGCCTGTTTAACAGAGAAAAATAAAAATATGTCGCCGATTGGTCAACACATATTTAGAAGAAGGACCATCTTACTCTGAAACGTGCAAATGAATTAGCTTGGTGATGTGAAATTGTAACTTCTATCAAGATATTAAATATTTAGGAAAATGCAATTCATAACATAGATGGTGGACTTGTACACACTTATTAGTTCAATAATAATATGATAGTCTAAGCAAAGTAGATAGCAAATGGAGAATATATCATATACACGTGGTCAAAATTGTTGGTACCCCTCGTTTAATGACAGAAAAATCCACAATGGTCACAGAAATAACTTGAATCTGACAAAATAAATAATAAATAAAAAATCTATGAAAATGAACAAATGAAAGTCAGACATTGCTTTTCAACCATGCTTCCACAGAATTAAAAAAAAATAAAACTCATGAAATAGGCCTGGACAGAAGTGATGATTCCCTTAGCTTAACCCCTTCCCGACCCATGACGCCGACGCCGGCGTCATGAAAACCTGTGCCATCCCGACCCATGACGCCGACGTCGGCGTCATGCTATAAATCATGTTCCTGCGGGTCGGGGGACCGGGGTCACTGAAAGGTCACCCGACCCGCAGTAACAGGACCCTTACTGCATCACCACAGGGGGGTTGGCTTAACCCCCACGTGGCCACGATCGCTCTGATTGGCTGTTAAAAGTGAAACAGCCAATCAGAGCGATTTGTAATATTTCACCAATATTTCACCGGATTTTGCTGCTGATCCGCGGCGGATTTTGCTGCTGATCCGCGGCGGATTTTGCTGCTGATCCGCGGCGGATTTTGCTGCTGATCCGCGGCTGATTTTGCTGCTGATCCGCGGCGGATTTTGCTGCTGATCCGCGACTCATTTTGCTGCGGATCCGCGGCTGATTATCTGCTGATTCATCTGCGCTAGCGGGTATAGCATAACGCGATCGCGTTATGCTATACCGTTACCAGCCGGTCAACGCTACGTGTTGAACGGGCTGGTAAAACGCAATATGAACCCAGCCTTAGGGTTAGAACTAGGGTTAGCATTAGGGTTAAGGTTAGAATTACGGTTAGGGTTGGAATTTGGGTTAGGGTTGGAATTAGGCTTAGGGTTGGATTTGTAGTTAGGTTTATGGTTAGAGTTGGGATTAGGGTTAGGGGTGTGTTGGGGTTAGGGTTATGATTAGGGTTTGTATTAGGGTTAGGTGTGTGTAGGGGTTAGGGTTGGGGTTAGGGGTAAGTTGGGGTTAGGGTTGGAGTTAGAATTGAGGGGTTTCCACTATTTAGGCACATCAGGGGGTCTCCATACGCGACATGGCGCCACCATTGATTCCTGCAAATTTTGCGTTCAAAAAGTCAAACAGTGCTCCCTTTATTCCAAGCCCCGACGTATGCCCAAACAGTGGTTTATCCCAACATATGAGGTATCAGCGTACTCGGGAAAAATTGCACAACAACTTTGGGGGTTCTAATTTCTCCTGTTAACATTGGGAAAAAAAATTGGGGACTAAAAATTATTTTTGTGGAAAAAAAATGATTTTATATTTTCACGGCTCTGCGTTATAAACTTCTGTGAAGGACTTGGAGATTCAAAGTGCTTATCACACATCTATAGAAGTTCCTTGGGGGATCTAGTTTCCAAAATGGGGTCACTTGTGGGGAGTTTCTACTGTTTAGGCACATCAGGGACTCTGCAAACGTAACATGACGCCCGAAGACCATTCCATCAAGTGGGCATTTCAAAACGTCACTACTTCCCATCCGAGCCCCGACGTGTGCCCATACAGTACTTTTCTCCCACATATGGGATATCAGCATACTCAGGACAAATTGGACAACAACTTTTGGGGTCTAATTTCTCATGTTACCCTTGGGAAAATAAAAAAATTGGGGACTAAAAGATCCTGATTGTGGAAAAAATATGATTTTTTTATTTTCATGCTCGGGCGTTATAAACTTCTGTGTAGCCCTTGGGGGTTCAAAGTGCTCACCACACATCTAGATAAGTTCTTTGCAGGGTCTAGTTTCCAAAATGGGGTCACTTGTGGGGAGTTTCTACTGTTTAGGCACATCAGGGGCTCTGCAAATGTAACAAGATGCCCGCAGACCATTCCATCAAGTCGGCATTTCAAAGCGTCACTACATCCCTTCCGAGCCCTGACGTGTGCCCAAACAGTGGTTCCCCCCCACATATGGGGTACTAGCGTATTCAGGACAAACTGGAAAACAACTTTTGGGGTCCAATTTCTCCTGTAACCATTGTGAAAATAAAAAATAGTGGGCTAAAAAATCATTTTTTGAGAAAAAAAAATATTTTTTATTTTCACGGCTCTGCGTTATAAACTTCTGTGAAGCACCTGGGGTTCAAAGTGCTCACTATGCATCTAGATAAGTTCCTTAGGGCGTCTAGTTTCCAAAATGGGGTCACTTGTGGGGGAGCTCCAATGTTTAGGCACACAGGAACTCTCCAAATGCGACATGGCAACCGCTAAATATTCCAGCATATTTTCCATTCAAAAAGTCAAATGGCGCTCCTTCCCTTCTGAGCCCTGCCGTGCGTCCAAACAGTGGTTTATGACCACATATGAGGTATCTGTGTACTCAGAAGAAATTGCCCAACAAATCTTAGGATCCAATTTATACTGTTGCCCATGTGAAAATGAAAAAAACTGAGGCTAAAAGAAAATTTTTGTGAAAAAAAAGTACTTTCTTTTTTTTACGGATCAATTTGTGAAGCACCTGGGGGTTCAAAGTGCTCACTATGCATCTAGATAAGTTCCTTAGGGGGTCTAGTTTCCAAATGGGGTCACTTGTGGGGGAGCTCCAATGTTTAGGCACACAGGGACTCTCCAAATGCGACATGGCAACCGCTAAATATTCCAGCATATTTTCCATTCAAAAAGTCAAATGGCGCTCTGAGCCCTGCCGTGCGCCCGAACAGTGGTTTATGACCACATATGAGGTATCTGTGTACTCAGGAGAAATTGCCCAACAAATTTTAGGATCCAATTTATACTGTTGCCCATGTGAAAATGAAAAAAACTGAGGCTAAAAGAAAATTTTTGTGAAAAAAAAGTACTTTCTTTTTTTTACGGATCAATTTGTGAAGCACCTGGGGGTTCAAAGTGCTCACTATGCATCTAGATAAGTTCCTTAGGGGGTCTAGTTTCCAAAATGGGGTCACTTGTGGGGTAGCTCCAATGTTTAGGCACACAGGGACTCTCCAAATGCGACATGGCAAGCGTTAAATATTCCAGCATATTTTCCATTCAAAAAGTCAAATGGCGCTCCTTCCCTTCTGAGCCCTGCCGTGCGCCCAAACAGTGGTTTATGACCACATATGAGGTATCTGTGTACTCAGGAGAAATTGCCCAACAAATTTTAGGATCCAATTTATACTGTTGCCCATGTGAAAATGAAAATAACTGAGGCTAAAAGAAAATTTTTGTGAAAAAAAAAGTACTTTCTTTTATTTACGGATCAATTTGTGAAGCACCTGGGGGTTCAAAGTGCTCACTATGCATCTAGATAAGTTCCTTAGGGGGGTCTAGTTTCCAAAATGGGGTCACTTGTGGGGGAGCTCCAATGTTTAGGCACACAGGGACTCTCCAAATGCGACATGGCAACCGCTAAATATTCCAGCATATTTTCTATTCAAAAAGTCAAATGGCGCTCCTTCCCTTCTGAGCCCTGCTGTGCGCCCAAACAGTGGTTTATGACCACATATGAGGTATCTGTGTACTCAGGAGAAATTGCCCAACAAATTTTAGGATCCAATTTATACTGTTGCCCATGTGAAAATGAAAAAAAACGAGGATAAAAGAAAATTTTTGTGAAAAAAAAAGTACCTTCTTTTATTTACGGATCAATTTGTGAAGCACCTGGGGGTTCAAAGTGCTCAGTATGCATCTAGATAAGTTCCTTAGGGGGTCTAGTTTCCAAAATGGGGTCACTTGTGGGGGAGCTCCAATGTTTAGGCACACAGGGACTCTCCAAATGCGACATGGCAACCGCTAAATATTCCAGCATATTTTCCATTCAAAAAGTCAAATGGCGCTCCTTCCCTTCTGAGCCCTGCCGTGCGCCCAAACAGTGGTTTATGACCACATATGAGGTATCTGTGTACTCAGTAGAAATTGCCCAACAAATTTTAGGATCCAATTTATACTGTTGCCCATGTGAAAATGAAAAAAACTGAGGCTAAAAGAAAATTTTTGTGAAAAAAAAGTACTTTCTTTTTTTTACAGATCAATTTGTGAAGCACCTTGGGGTTCAAAGTGCTCACTATGCATCTAGATAAGTTCCTTAGGGGGTCTAGTTTCCAAAATGGGGTCACTTGTGGTAGGAGCTCCAATGTTTAGGCACACAGGGACTCTCCAAATGTGACATGGCAACCGCTAAATATTCCAGCATATTTTCCATTCAAAAAGTCAAATGGCGCTCCTTCCCTTCTGAGCCCTGCCGTGCGCCCATACAGTGGTTTATGACCACATATGAGGTATCTGTGTACTCAGGAGAAATTGCCCAACAAATTTTACGATCCATTTTATCCTGATGCCCATGTAAAAATGAAAAAATTGATGCTAAAAGAAAATTTTTGTTGGAAAAATTAAAATGTCCATTTTTTCCTTCTACGTTGCTTTAGTTCCTGTGAAGCACCTGAAGGGTTAATAATCTTCTTGAATGTAGTTTTGAGTAGCTTGAGGGGTGCAGTTTTTAGAATGGTGTCACTTTTGGGTATTTTCTGCCATATAGACCCCTCAAAGTGACTTCAAATGTGAGGTGGTCCCTAAAAAAAATGGTTTTGTAAATTTTGATGTAAAAATGAGAAATCGCTGGTCAACTTTTAACCCTTATAACTTCCTAACAAAAAAAAATGTTGTTCCCAAAATTGTGCTGATGTAAAGTAGACATGTGGGAAATGTTATTTATTAACTATTTTGTGTCACATAACTCTCTGGTTTAACAGAATAAAAATTAAAAATTTGAAAATTACAAAATTTTCAGAATTTTCGCCAAATTTCCATTTTTTTCACAAATAAACGCAAAAATTATCGACCTAAATTTACCACTAACATGAAGCCCAATATGTCACGAAAAAACAGTCTCAGAATCGCTAGGATCCGTTGAAGCGTTCCTGAGTTATTACCTCATAAAGGGACACTGGTCAGAATTGCAAAAAATGGCAAGGTCTTTAAGGTCAAAATAGGCTGGGTCATGAAGGGGTTAATATTTTGTTGCACAATCTTTTGAGGCAATCACTGCAATCAAACGATTCCTTTAACTGTCAATGAGACTTCTGCACCTCTCGACAGGTATTTTGGCCAACTCCTCAAGAGCAAATTGCTCCAGTTGTTTCGTGTTTGAAGGTTGCCTTTTCCAGATGGCATGTCTCAGCTCTTTCCAAAGATGCTCAATAGGATTTAGGTCATAGCTCATAGAAGGTCACTTTAGAATAGTCCAATGTTTTCCTCTTAGCCAATCTTGGGTGGTTTTAGCTGTGTGTTTTGGGTCACTATCCTGTTGCAGGACCCATGACCTGCGACTGAGACCAAGCTTTCTGACACTGGACAGCATATATCTCTCTAGAATCCCTTGATAGTCTTGATATTTCATTGTACCCTGCACAGATTGTAGACACCCTGTGCCAGATGCAGCAAGGCAGCCCCAGAACATAACAGAGCCACCTTCATGTTTCACAGTAGGGACAGTGTTTTTTTCTTGATATGCTTCATTTTTCCATCTGTGAACATAGAGCTGATGTGCCTTGCAAAAAAGTTCCATTTTTGTCTCATCTGTCCATAGGAAATTCGCCCAGAAGCTTTGTGGCTTGTCAACATGTATTTTGGCAATTTCCATTCTGGCATTTTTATGATTTTTTTTTCAACAGTGGTGTCCTACTTGGTCGTCTCCCATGAAGTCCACTTTGGCTCATACAACGACGGATGGTGTGATCTGACACTGATGTTCCTTGAGCTTGAAGTTCACCTGTAATCTGTTAAGAAGCTTTTCTGGGCTCTTTTGTTACCATTCGTATTATCCGTCTCTTTGAGTTGTCATCAATTTTCCTCCTGCGGCCACGTCCAGGGAGGTTGGCTACAGTCCCATGGAGCTTAAATTTCTGAATAATATGGGCAACTGTAGTCACAGGAACATCAAGCTGTTCGGAGATGGTCTTATAGCTTTTATCTTTAACATGTTTGTCTATAATTTTCTTTCTAATCTCCTGAGACAACTCTTTCCTTCACTTCCTCTGGTCCATGTTGAGTGTGATACACTCCATGTCACCAAACAGCACAATGAGTATCTGTAGCCCTCTATACAGGCCCACTCACTGATTCCAAGATTGTAGACACCTCCTGTGAGGCTAATTAGTGGACACATCTTGATTTAACATGTCCCTTTTGTCACATTATTTTCAGGAGTACGATCATTTCTATCCAGGCCTATTTCATGAGTTTTATTTTTTTTTTATTCTGTGGAAGCATGGTTGAAAAGCAATGTATGACTTTCATTTGTTCATTTTCATATATTTTTTATTTATTATTACTTTTGTCAGATTCAAGTTATTTCTGTGACCATTGTGGGTTTTTCTGCCATTAAATGAGGGGTACTAACAATTTTGACCACGTGTGTATATAAGACTTACAAAAAAGTTCCCCTAAAATATTAATGTTTATTAGATTAATTAAAAAACTAACAAAAAAAACAACCTAAAATATAAACAATTAACAAATATCAGCAAAAATGGGAATGTGCAAATGTAATCCCATAATATCAATATAATGAGGAGACTAAGGCTATGTTCAGACTTGTGTTCGGCGGGTCTGCGTATGGCTGCGTACATGTTGTGTTCCTCTGCAGTCGACGGGCACGTCAAAATGCCGCATGCGGATGCATCCGCTTACAACGCATGTCCCTGCATACCCAATGTTAAAGATAGGTATGCAGGATGACGCAGGACGCATGCAGAAGTAGGCGTAGCGTCGTCGGAGCATAAGGGAGGAAGTACACTACCATACGCAGATCAGCCGAACGCAAGTGTGAACCCGGCCTAGCAGATAGTAAAATACTTTGCATATCCCTGTATAAAAAGGAGGCTATCTGAAAGCCGAGGTTGGCACCCCAGATGTATAAATGCTCTTCTTCTACCCAACCTGTCACTATGGAAGCCCTTAAGGGATAAAAATAAAAAACATAGCGTAAATAATACCTGGTATTAAAGTCAATAATGAAACAGATACAGGGCTCAGATGCAATGCAAAGATCACCATGTCCAGTGTTGAAATGGAGACATTTGGACACACAGCAAGGAGGTGACAAATGTAATGACTGGATCCTGCAAGGCCTTAATCTTGCCCCTACCTAAACCATGGAGAATATAATTACCGTAACACAGCAAACTGATTCAGAGATAACCTGATAGGATCATCCAAAACAACAGCAGGGTACTTAATAGTAGACATAAGAGATCACATAAGGTTTAAAAAGGCCCAAATAATCAACATTAGAGCTAATAACAAGAATAGAAAGATGAAAATTCAAATTTAAGAAATTGGCCATAATCAGCAACAACCACAGGATAGATAAGAAATGAATTTTGCTGATGGTATGGCTGCTGACAATTCTACTGACCTTGAGAATGGGTGGGTGGGGGTCTTGCACCTTGTGTGAATGGAATAGTAGTCAGTATGCACAATCGACACTCCTATAGTCAGTTAACGGAGCAGTGGCCGGAGGCGATCACTACTGCTCCATTCGCTCAAAAAACTTTCAACCTTCCATTTTTCAATTGCTGGGAGTCCCAAAGGTTGGACCCCGATTGATTTTACATATAGTACTTATCCTGTGGATAAGTGGCATATGTTGACTGTAGGACAACCCTTATACTACTTCTGTTATGTCTCATCCAGTGAAGTGTATCCATTGCCTTGGTTCGTATGAGCAGTTCTTGAGCAACATAGGCAGGTGGCGTTGGTGCAGCAGGATGGATAAGTCATGGTGATGAAGTAATAGATGCTAGAGAATATGCCAAACTGGTGTTGCAGAGTTTCAATAGAGGGGACTGATGTAGCAGAGCAGGAGGGGCAGTGAGGACTTTTGTCATAGATCTAGAACTGTGATGACTGTTGTGGAAAAGCTGGGACAGCCAGGGCCGCCATCAGGGCATTACTGCCCTGACTGGCGTATTGGGCCCGATCAGCAGAGGGAGCATGCATCAGGCCCCATCACTTTTGCCCATCGGGCCCCACTGCCCAGCGGCAGGATTCTGCCTGATCAAATAACTGAACCTGCGTCTGAGACTCAGGTTCAGTTACTCTATTGCTGTGCGGGCCCGCACTGCAATAGTTAAAGCTGCCAGCCAATCAGAGGCTGGCATCTGATGTCATTGTCATTCGCCAGTGAGTGCACGATTTCAGACTGGAGGGAAGGTCGCTCGCCACAGGAGCGCGGCAAGGTAAGGAAAAAGGTTTTTTTATATATATTGAAAGCGGCAAGCTGGCAAGATGGAGACATGGGGGCAGGATTTAAGACATGGGGGATAGAGGAAAGACATGGGGGCAGGATGAAAGACATGGAAGCAAGATTTGAGACATGGGGGATGGATTTGGGACATGGGGACAGTATTTGAGACATGAGGCAAGATGAAAGACACGTGGGCAGGATGAAAGACATGGGGGCAGGATTGGAGACACAGAGGGCAGGATGGGAGACACAGGGGGCAGAATGGAGACAGGGGGTAGGATTGGAGACAGGGCAGGATTTGAGACACTTGGCAGGATTAAAGACATGGGGCAGGATGAAAGACAAGGGGGCAGGCTTGGAGACACAGGGGGCAGGATGGGAGACACAGGGGGCAGAATGGAGACGGGGACAGGATTGGAGACATAGGGTTGGAGACACAGGGGGCAGGATTGGAGACATGGGGCAGGATTGGAGACACATGGGGCAGGATTGGAGACACAGGGGGCAGGATTGCAGACGCGGGGCAGGATGGAGACATGGTGCAGGATGGAGACATATGGGGCAGGATGGAGACAGAGGGTGCAGGATCATGGGGCAGGATGGAGACAGATGGTGCAAGATGATGAGGCAGGATGGAGACAGATGTGCAGGATCATGGGGCAGGATGGAGACAGGTGGTGCAGGATCATGGGGCAGGATGGATATGATGGAGACAGATGGGGCAGGATCATGGGACACATGGGGCAGGATGGGGAGATCAAATGGGGCAGAATGAATACTCAAGGGCAGGATGGTAGAACATATGGCTGGCGCCACGAATGCGACACACGGGGGCCAGGATGGGGGATATTATTACCATAGGGGTTAATTAAGGGATATTATTACTGCAGTGATTTATTTATTTTATTTTTTGAGGATACTGTTTTAAATGGGGGGGCGTTCCTGTTACTGTGCAGAGTGACACTATGTCGCCTTTTTTTCTTCATCTGGTGTAGTGTAGAAGTTGGGAAAAAAATAAGTAATGTGTTCTGCAAGTGGAGCTCTAGATAACTGTGTTATTTCCTGCAGAGACGAGCCCTGGCTGGAAGAAGAGACGGTGGTCTGTGCTGGATGAAAATGAAAGACTTCACCTAGAGACGTCACTGGTGAGTCAGTTTGTTACCTATACACTGACACTATATACTGTATACTATATACAGTGATCCTGTGTACAATGTCACCAGTGATCACTGTATTACCTGTATGCAGACACTGCATACTGAGTACAGATCTCCTGTGTATAATGGCACTTATGGTGATATTAGTATTGTGTTTTTTTATTAATGATCAGCATTGTAGTATTCAGTCACTATGTGGTGGTAATATGTTGTCCGGCCATGATGTGGCGGTATTTATTCCTTGTATGTGGTATTGTAGGTCACTATGTGGTGGTAATATGTGGTCTGGACATGATGTGGCGGTATTTGTTCCTTGTATGTGGTATTATAGGTAACTATGTGCTGGTAATATGGTGTCTGGTCATGGTGCGGTGGTATTTGTCCCCTGTATGTGATATTATCGGTCATTTTAAAAATTGAAAAATAAATAAAGATATACCTAAGTTGTATTGTATATTTTAACAAATGTTTAATAGGTTAGAGTAGATTAGGGCATGGCCAAAAGAGTCTACCTTGTCATAGTGGTGGCTTAACCCCTCTCTGACATTAGACGTACTATCCCGTCCATAAAACCGGTGCCATTTTGCCCATGGACGGGATAGTACGTCATAGGCGATCAGCTGCGCTCCTGAGGGGAGCGCAGCTAATCGCCGCCGGGTGTCAGCTGATTATCACAGCTGACACCCGTGACTGTGTGTCAGGAGCGGTCACGGACCGCTCCCGGCACATTAACCCCTAGCACACCGCGATCAAACATGATCGCGGTGTACTGGGGGCACAAGGGAGGATCGCGCAGGGTGGGGGCTCCCTGCGCGCCCCCCTGAGACCCTTAGACCAGCGCGATGTGATCGCGCTGTTCTGAGGGCTTCCTCCCTCCCAGGACCCGGATCCAAGATGGCGCCGGGGTCCTGGAGGGAGGCGGCTTCCTCAGTGCCTGCTGAGAGCAGGCACTGAGAAGCCTGCAGCTATGCCTGAGCGATCGCTGGTGTGACAGAGTGCTGTGCACACTGTCACACCAGCGATTTGATAAAATACAGTGATGTCCCACCCTGGGACAAAGTAAAGAAGTTAAAAAAATAAAAATAAACATGTTATAAAAAAAAATCCAAAATAAATAAAAAAAAAAAAAAATATTCCCCAATAAATTCATTTCTTCCTGTAAATAAAAAAAACAAAACAATAAAAGTACACATATTTGGTATCGCCGCGTCCGTAACGACCCCCCCTATAAAACTGTCCCACTAGTTAACCCCTTTAGTGAACCCCTTAAAAAAAAAAAAAAACGAAGCAAAAAATCAATGCTTTATTATCATACCGCCGAACAAAAAGTGGAATAACGCGCGATCAAAAAGACCGATATAAATAAACATGGTACCGCTGAAAACGTCATCTTGTCCCGCAAAAAACGAGCCACCATACAGCATCATCAGCGAAAAAATAAAAAAGTTATAGCTCGCAGAATAAAGCGATGCAAAAATAATTATTTTTTATATAAAATTGTTTTTATTCTATAAAAGCGCCAAAACATAAAAAAATGATATAAATGAGGTATCGCCATAATCGTACTGACCCGAAGAATAAAACTGCTTTATCAATTTTACCACACGCGGAACAATAAAAACGCCTCCCCCAAAAGAAATTCATGAATTGCTGATTTTTGTTCATTCTAACCTCCCAAAAATCGAAATAAAAAGCGATCAAAAAATGTCACCTGCTCAAAAATGGTACAAATAAAAACGTCAACTCGTACCGCAAAAAATAAGACCTCACATGACTCTGTGGGCCAAAATATGCAAAAATTATAGCTCTCAAAATGTGGCAATGCAAAAAACTATTTTTGCAATAAAAAGCATCTTTTAGCGTGACAGCTGCCAATCATAAAAACCCGCTATAAATAGTAAATCAAACCCCCCTTTATCACCCCCTTAGTTAGGGAAAAATAATAAAATTAAAAAAATGTATTTATTTCCATTTTCCCATTAGGGTTAGGGTTAGGGTTGCGGCTAAAGTTAGGGTTAGGGTTGGCGCTAAAGTTAGGATTAGGGTTAGGGTTGGGATTAGGGGTGTGTTAGGGTTAGGTTTGTGGTTAGGGTTGGGACTAGGGTTAGGGGTGTGTTGGGGTTAGGGTTGGAGTTAGAATTGGGGGGTTTCCGCTGTTTAGGCACATCAGGGGCTCTCCAAATGTGACATGGCGTCTGATCTCAATTCCAGCCAATTCTGCGTTGAAAAAGTCAAACGGTGCTCCTTCACTTCTGAGCTCTGCCATGCGTCCAAACAGTAGTTTATCCCCACATATGGGGTATCAGCGTACTCTGGACCCCAAGAGTTATTGTGCAATTTGTCCTATTTCTTCTGTTACCCTTGGGAAAATAAAAAACTGGGGGCGAAAATATCATTTTTGTACAAAAAAAATTATTTTTTTGTTTTTACGGCTGTACATTATAAACTTCTGTGAAGCACTTGGGGCTTCATAGCGCTCACCACACACCTAGATAAGTTCCTTGTGGGGTCTATTTTCCAAAATGGGGTCACTTGTTGGGGATTTCCACTGTTTAGGCGCATCAGGGGCTCTCCAAATGCGACATGACGCCCCCAGACCATTCCATCAAAGTCTGCAATCCAAAACGTCACTACTTCCCTTCCGAGCCCCAACGTGTACCCATACAGTAGTTTTCTCCCACATATTGGGTATCAGCGTACTCAGGAAAAATTGGGCAACAACTTTTGGGGTCCAATTTCTCCTGTTACCCTTGTAAAAATAAAATATTGGGGGCGAAAAAATCATTTTTGTAAAAAAAAAAAGGATTTTTTATTTTTACGGCTGTGCGTTATAAACTTCTGTGAAGCACTTCGGGGTTCAAAGTGCTCACCACACATCTAGATAAGTTCCTTGTGGGTCTATTTGCCAAAATTGGGTCACTTGTGGGGGGTTTCCACTGCTTAGGCGCATCAGGGCTCTCCAAATGCGACATGACGCACCCAGACCATTCCATCAAAGTCTGCAATCCAAAACGTCACTACTTCCCTTCTGAGCCCCGACGTGTGCCCATACAGTAGTTTTCGCCCACATATTGGGTATCAGTGTACTCAGGACAAATTGGACAACAACTTTTGCGTTCCAATTTCTTCTGTTACCCTTGTGAAAATAAAATATTGGGGGCGAAAAAATCATTTTTGTAAAAAAAAAAAAGATTTTTTATTTTACGGCTGTACGTTATAAACTTTAGTGAAACACCTGGGGTTCAAAGTTCTCACCACACATCTAGATAAGTTCCATGAGGGGTCTAGTTTCCAAAATGGTGTCATTTATGGGGGTTTCCACTGTTTAGGCAGATCAGGAGCTCTCCAAACACGACATGGCGTCCAGCCAATTCTGCGTTGAAAAAGTCAGACGGCGCTCCTTCCCTTCCAAACCCTGGCATGCACCCAAACAGTGGTTTACCCCCACATATGGGGTATCAGCGCACTCAGGACAAATTGCACAATAACTTTTGGAGTCTTGTTACCCTTGGAAAAATAAAAATTGGGGTGAAAAGATCATTTTTGTGGAAAAAATATGATTTTTAAATTTTACGGCTCTACGTTATAAACTTGTGTGAAGCACTTGGGGGTTCAAATTGCTCATCAAAAATCTAGATAAGTTCCTTAGGGGGTCTAGTTTCCCAAATGGGGTCATTTGTGGGGGGTTTCCACTGTTTAGGCACATCAGGGGCTCTCCAAATGCAACATGGCATCCAAACTCAATTCCAGCCAATTTTGGTTGGAAAAAGTCAAATGGTGCTCCTTCCATTCCGAGCTCTGCCGTGCGCCCAAACAGTGGTTCCCCCCCACATATGGGGTATCAGCGTACTCAGGACAAATTGTACAACAACTTATGTGGTCCAATTTCTCCTGTTACCCTTGGGAAAATAAAAAATTAGTGACTAAAAGATAATTTTTGTGGGAAAAAAATAGGATTTTTTATTTTCATGCCCGGGCATTATAAACTTGTGTGAAGCACTTGGGGGTTCAAAGTGCTCACCAAAGATCTAGATAAGTTCCTTAGGGGGTCTAGTTTCCAAAATGGGGTCACTTGTGGGGGGTTTCCACTGTTTAGGCTCATCTGGGGCACTGCAAACGGAACATGACCCCCATTAACGTCTGCATTCCAAAACGTTACTACTTCTTTTCCAAGCCCTGCCGTGCGCCCAAACAGTTTCCCCCCCCACATATGGGGTATCAGCGTACTCAGGACAAATTGGACAACAACTTTTGAGGTCCAATTTCCTTGGGAAAATTCAAAAATTTGGGACTAAAAAATCATTTTTGTGGAAATTTTTTTTTTTTTTTTTCACACCCAGGCTTTATAAACTTTTGTGAAACACTTGGGGGTTCAAAGTGCTCACAACAGATCTAGATAAGTACCTTAGGGGGTCTAGTTTCCAAAATGTTGTCACTTGTGGGGGGTTTCCACTGTTTAGGCGCATCAGGGGCTCTCCAAACGCGACATGGCATCCAATCTAAATTCCAGCCAATTTTAGTTTGAAAAAGTCAAACGTCGCTCCTTCCCTTACGAGCTCTGCCGTGTGCCCAAACAGTGGTTTTCCCCCACATATGGGGTATTGGCGTACTCAGGAGAAATTGCATAACAACCTTATCTGTCCATTTTCTCTTTTTACCCTTGTGAATATAAAAAAAAAGTTTGTAAAAGATCATTTTTGTGGCTAAAAAGTAAAATATTCATTTTTTCCTTCCACGTTGCTTTAGTTACTGTGAAGCACCTGAAGGGTTAATAAACTTCTTGAATGTGGTTTTGAGTACCTTGAGGGGTGCAGTTTTTAGAATGGTGTCACTTTTGGGTATTTTCTGCCATATAGACCCCTCAAAGTGACTTCAAATGTGAGGTGGTCCCTAAAAAAAATGGCTTTGTAAATTTTGTTGTAAAAATGAGAAATCGCTGGTCAACTTTTAACCCTTATAACTTCCTAACAAAAAAAAATGTTGGTTCCAAAATTGTGCTGATGTAAAGTAGACATGTGGGAAATGTTATTTCTTAACTATTTTGTGTGATATATTTCTCTGTTTTAAGGGAATAAAAATTCAAAGTTTGAAAATTGCAAAATTTTAAAAATTTTCGCCATATTTGCGTTTTTTTCAAAAATAAACGCAAGTTATATCGAATAAATTTTACCACTAACATGAAGTACAATATGTCACGAGAAAACAATCTCAGAATCGCGAAGATCCGTTGAAGCGTTCCAGAGTTATAACCTCATAAAGAGACAGTGGTCAGAATTGTAAAAATTGGCCCGGTCATTAACGTGCAAACCACCCTTGGGGTGAAGGGGTTAAAAATCTTTTGGCCAAAACAAAAGCTGCTGGCTACATGTGTGATCTGGTGATTGGAACTGTTAATGTGTGATTGGTGAGAAGTGGAGTTTTCCAAGAGAGAGCTGTGGGACTGTGGACAGTTCGAGGGGTGGAACCTGAGCGGAGTCTCAAGGGAGTCCCAAAAATTTTGCCAGTATGGGGCCCCGAAATTCCTAGTGGCAGCCCTGGGAACAGCAAAGGCTGAAGTAGCATAGTTGTTACAGCAGATACAGATGTAGCAGATTTGTGACTGTTGAGGCTTATGTAGTGTAGCTGGAGAAACAATGATAGGAAAAGTAGAATTGTAGTAATGGAGGATAATGTATTAGTGCTGTAGCAACAAAAATTTGAATAGTAGAGTTATAGCAGTAGTGACTTATGTAGAATAGCAATGCTTGGACAATTATGACTGTAAAAGCAGATTTGTAGTAAGGGAGACTGATGCAGCAGTGCTGAAACATCAATGACCAGAAGAGCAGAATTGTAGCAGCATAGGGGTACAAAGTAAAAGAGATCTGAGTTTGCAGTGCTGGAATGGTGTAACAGAGCTGGGACAAGGGGTAACATTTCTCTTTGTGGAGAGTGATATGCCTGGCATGCCAGGTTACGGATGCTTATACGCCATGCATTGCTCTACTGGGAAATTAAATATTCAAATTGTCTCTTCAGAAAGGAAGAAAACTTGAACTCTAATGCCACATATTGGAAGTAGGAATAATAAAAGTCAATATATACTAAGGAAGGGAAACATCTTGAAATACGTGTCTGCATATTCAGATTCTGGTTTGGCTTTTATCCTAAGTCATGTGGCAAGGCTTGTTAAAGGGTCGATATTGACTTTTAGGATTGTTGCTTCCAATAGGTGGCTCTAGAGCTCTAGTCCTCTTCCTCTCTTAAGAGACGATTTGCATAGAGCTGAGACAGAAATGTAGTAAAGTGGGTGTGTAGAAAGTGAAATTGCAACTACCTGAATACTCAGGCGGAAGATGAAGTACTGTAGGTAGATGACATCGCAGAAGCGCATTGGGTTGAAATATTCACCTTTCCATTATACCCATCAGATCCCAGTGATGGATGTATTTGTTGCTTTATTAAGCATCACCCAGTGACTGATATAGCCATCACTGGTCATTAAGACAGGGGCAGACATACCATTTGTGTAACTTATGCAGCTGCACTAGAGACCAGTAAGTGCTATAAGAGGAGATGCTAGATAACAAGTGGTTCATATACTGTCATTCACAGGGGTTCACAGTTGTCTGTGTCCACCTCTATATTAAATGGTTAAAGGGAACCACTCTAGTTGATTGACAGGTGTCTCTATAAGTACACTCATGGGACCTGTTGGTCTACTGGAGCTTGGTATAGAGAGGCTGACTAGCGCAGCCTCTGATCCATGCTGCTCATGGCTTAGGGAGCAAGGATCTAGTGACAGGATCCCTTTAAGTGACAAACTTTTATGTTACAATTCAATATATATATATATATATATATATATATATATATATAATGTATATTATATTCCGTAGAATATATATTTTTCTAAGATGCTGTATACATCAAAATTATGTTTATTCACAATTTGAAAAAACAAACAAAACATTTATGTGGGCTTAATTTTCAAATATTTCATCCTGCTCACTTAGAAATGTAGGAGTTAAATTAGAATATATCTGTTCTTTCTAGAATAAAAAATAAACATATGCAGTAATGAGGCCTGGCAAACGTAGACGCATTAGAATCACTGACTGCAGACAGTAATTGGTCGTTTTTTCCCATACGCTGCTTCAAAACCATGTTCTGTTTCTCAGCTCTGAAACAACCTAATTTTTGCAAATGCATTTGTTCCTAAAACTGAATATGTAATGCAGGTGAAGGTTGGAATTGGGAGTTTTTTGTTATTCATTATTGATAATCTGTCCAAAGCTTTTAGTAACCTTGTCAGTCATAACTAATTCAGTCATCTGTACCAATTTATTATAAGATGGATTAGAGATCTATTCATCTATCTATCTATCTATCTATCTATCTATCTATCTATCTATCTATCTATCTATCTATCTATCATTTATCTGTCTATCTATCTATCTATCTATCTATCTATCCCATACCTATCTATTATCTATCTATCTATCTATTTGTGTTACGCATCTGTCCCGGATCCGTGGCTCCAAGTCGGGCTTTGCAGATCCTCGGCGTGATCCAGGCTTCAGGGCGTGCGGTGCTAGAAGAAATCCCTGCCTCCTGTCTTCATTGTAATACTACCCTCTTCCCATCAGCGTCATTTGTGGCTCCAGAATACCGCGCCTGCTCCCTGCAGTCCCTCAAGAATCCATACCTGTTGGTGGGCACCATAAACAGGGACCTTCTGCGTGGGCGCTGGCCACTTCCATTGAGCTCCAGTGACCTCCGGCTTGCATAATGATAAGGTGTTCTCCTCACTTCCTCCCTGCATAGCCATTGCTATGTACACATGGTTCCTAGGGATGACTATGCAGGGAGGAAGTGGGGAGAGCACCTTATCGTTGCGCACGCCGGAGGTCACAGTGACTCACCTGTGCCTGTGCAGAAGATCCCAGAATGGAGGAAGGGAGGAAGAGATATGGATTTTTGAGGGAGTGCAGGGCGCAAGCGTGGGACTCCGACACCACAACTGACGTATATAGGAAGGTGGTAGTATTACAATGAAGACAAGGGGCAGGGATCTCTTCCAGGCACTGCACGCCCCAAAGCCTGGAAGAAATCATTAGCATACAGAAAGAACATAACATTTCTCAACAACAAGACCGTTAATATGAGGCACACAGGTAGGACTAGTGTAACATTTCTATTACCTGTATGCCCATATTAATAGGTCATATACGTCCCGGAAGTGACAGATTCCATTTAACTAAGTACCCTATGCTATCTACATTCGCTATTCCTATTTGTTTATTTATTTACTACAGGTTATATGCTCATTTTGCTTTTTACTTGGGTTTTGTAAATTTTCCATGAGACAAAAAACAAGAATGCTCTTGATTTTCAAATCCTAATCGTGTTCATTCTGTTTTAGAATTTTCACCGCATCGGGGGCAGCATTCCTGGTGAATCAGCAGCAAATTTTGCATGTACTACGTGCAGATTTTGCTGCAGACTGAGTCTAAAAGTCAGCACGGTTTGCACTATTACTATTTGAGATATAGGTTTGGAAATGGAGTCTGAATAAAAAATAATCTACTTTACTATGGGGTCAGAGGCAGAATCTATTTAAAATAAATAGCTTAAATAGCAAATCTGATCAGCTGAGCATGACTGGTTTAAGTGGATTGTAAAATCTGTCACATATAATAGTTTCACTCTAATACAAAACATGCAAAGCCCGGCCGATGTAATAAATTCCAGCGACTATTTATTTGTCTTCCTCAGTACTGCTGATGTAACTTGTAATGCTGCTGTTTACAAGATTATTGAGGACAAGCAAGCAGCAGAGATTGCCCATGTACTGTACATTAAGTATAATGGTTAGGAGAGGATATGCATTGAAGTCTGAATTGCATGGTTTGCAGTTTTACAACATTTCAAAGTGATCCTTTCAAGCTATTTACATTTCTATAAAAATCTTGACAATGGAATAAATCTTAGTTATGATTCCTTTCCTTTCTCAGAAGCAGAAATATCTTTTAAGTTGACCACAATATGGAGACACTCGCTAAGAAATGGAAATTAAAAAAAAATCTGAGGAGTTCTTGTGGGTGTTAGGGATTATCTCAATAGTCCCATACTTAGCATCTATCACAACGTAATCATTTTGCTAACATACAGTAAGACTGGCTATATATTAGATGGACAAACGCTTGTTTGGTTGTCTGTTTTGGCTTGGCCGGGCGTGCGTGTGTTCTCATTAAGAAGAGAGGAGCAAGCCATTGCTAACTCCTATAGCAAAGGCTTATCTTTAGCAGGATAAAAACCAGAGGTGGACATATTATTAGTGCAACCTGTGTAGCCACACAGTCACCCAAGAGATTAGAGGGACTACTTTCCACCTCCAAATAGGGTGGCATTGTGTATCATCATGATGTGCTATCGGATTGCACAAAGGCCATGTATTGCTCTTGCACATTGGCCACCATCTGTCAGTGCTTGCTCCAGAAAAAAACAAGACAGTTGAAACCCAACTACAAAATCTTAATCTTCACCCGTATCTGCCAGTTGGGATGCCCCATGACATACTGTATAAGGTGGTTAAGAGTCCCCTCCAAGAAAAAAATGCTGCAAAGTAAAAAGTGTTAATGGTTTATTTTTATTAATTACCAAAATGTAAAGTGAATGAAAAAATGAGAAGAAAAATCTAAACCATATCAAAATAAGCATACAAAAAAAGGCTGCACTCAAGCATACTAAAGCATGACAATATGGAATACATGAAATTTAGAATAGCAATATGGCTTTGGAATATAAGGAAAAATTTGAGACGCTTAGTATAAACATTTGGCCAAACATTTTAAAGCCCAACAACCATCGTCAAGGTGGTCTCAATTCTGTTGAGTCCCTGACCTAATGTGAACATACCTCTATTAGGCTGATATCTGAATTTCTGGGTGAATATGCACCTCTGTCAGCAATGTCTGCATTTATGGGTAAAGTAGGGACCTGGTGTAATTAAAATCACCACCTGTTTTTTTTTTTTGTCATATCAAAATAAGACCACCCTATGTCTTCAAAACATCATCAATTCTATTAGGTACTTGCAACAAAGTTTTTGAAGAAACTTGACAGAGAGCTTGTTCTAAACATGTTGGAAACATGTTGGAAAGCTAACCACAGATTTTCTTTAGACATGGGCTTGCACAAATCCTTCTGTCTCTTCATGTAATCCAACACAGACTCGATGATGTTGCAATCAGGGCTCTGTGAGGCCATATAATCACTTCCAGGACTCTTTGTTTTGCTTTTTTACACTGAAGATTGTTCTTAATGACATGGCTGCATGGTTGGGGTGTTGTCCTGCTGCAGAATAAATTTAGAGCCAGTGAGATGTCACCTTGATGGTATTGTTTGATGCCTGTATCAGCCTGTGTTTCCCAGCATTGAGGACATCATTAATCATGACAAAATTTTAAACTCTGCAGAATTGAAACCCCAAACTTGCTTAACTGTTGCTTTCAGACACTCATTATTATACCTTTCTATAGTTCTATAGTCCTTTGGCTGCTACAGTCAAATATTTCAAATTTTGACTCATCAATCCAGATCACCAGCTGGCATTTTTCTGAATCACAGTTCCTTTGTTTTCGTGCACGATTGAGTTACATGGCTTTATTTCCAACCATCAGCATTTGGACAGGGAAGAAAAGACAATAGCTCAGCAGACAAGAGAACTGACCACATTACAACAGGTCAGTGGATTGAATCCCCAAACTGAGCCATAACACTGATGGCACAGCTGGATATCTTGAAAAAAAATAATGATGATGTGCCTTTTACTTGCTGTACTATGTTTCCATGGCCAACCACTGCACCTATATTCCTCAAAGTTGCCCATTTCTTGGTGTTCGCAATGCTGAGAAATACAAGCAGATATGTTCCCATTATGCAATACCATCAGGGAGGTGTCTGATTGAACCCAAAATTTTTCTCCAATAGGACAACAACACCAATCATATAGTAAAAGTCATTAAATGGTATCTGGCAGCTGATACATATTGACTGGTCAACAAGCAGCATGTATCAGAAAATGGCTGTATGATTTTAGTCATATATGTTTAACTCTGAAATGCTGCAGTGTTTCAGAGAAATACTTAGTGTCACGGCACTATTGCAGTAGACCCTAGAGCAAGGGGATCCTTCCCTATTCCTAAAGCTGGGTATACCCTAGCTATCCCCGCTCCTGGATTACTTTTGATGATGAAAACACTGTGGCCACGTTCCTTGCTGAGCTCCTAAATCAGCCCTTATTTGTCACCTCTCCCACCCAGGGAAGTAGGGAGTTGCAGTGTATAAGAATACACAAACCAGACTAAGACAGGAAGATGTACATGGATAAATGAAAATGCCAATCATACAAATATGCACTCACAAACAACCGAGTAAAACACCGGAAAGTAAAGAAAATTAAAAAGAAATAGGAGAGTATGAAGATATGCAGACAGACAAATCACCAAACACCAGTCTTCTGAGCAACACTCCAAATGCTTACTCAAACAACCAACACCTCCAACTCCAGAACCAGGCAATATGAGTCCCGAGGCAAGTATACATATCAGTGGGGAGTGACCAACACTGAACAGCTGAGTCCATCAAAGCAAGAAAGCTCCAGGAGCTCTCAACTGAACAGATTAACCCCTGCACTGTTAATAGAAACCTGCACTGTTTAATATGATGTGGAAGTGGTTCTAATTAGTGAAGGAGTACGTGAAATAAGAAGCTGCAGTCCTTACTCCCCTCTCTGTCACAGGAAACCCGTGAGACTTAGTATAATAGCTTCCAGAGACTGAGCTGCACAGGAAACTAGGCGGGTCTCCAGCGACTTCTTCATTCCAACTGACATTGACAGAGCTCTCTCCCTGCTTGAGTGAATATGGAGAGATCTGTCACTCTAAGGGAGCGGGACAGAGAAGTGGCCAGCGATCCACAAAAATATAGACTAGTCTCCTGTGTGGTTCAGACTCTGGTTGTTAAATTTTTATTTTTCTCTAAAATTCTGCAGTGTTTTAGATTTAAACATATATGGATGAAATCATACAGCCAGTGTCTGATATGTGCTGTTGGTGGATCAGGCAGCATCAGAGGCGTAGCTAGGGTTTCGGTTTAGGGGGGGCGAAACTTCTGAGTGGGCCCCTAACCAGAGAACCTCAGCAAATGACCGCGCTGTTGCCAAAAATAATCTATATATAAAAGACCAATATTGATATTACCGCCGTATGGTCAGTGGTAAATAATACCAGTCCTACAGAACATATAAGAGATCATAGCAGAGTTACAGATAATGACTTACCGCTGACGTTCCTTCTGATGGAATCGTTCACTTTTCATGTCTTTTCCATCTGGCCCAGACCGATATAACGACTCCTCCAGCCGAGACTTGACTGCAGAAAATACAACAAAGACACATTTCACTTCTCATATTTTCAGCACCGTCACGGTCACCGATTGGACTATTCTCAACCTGTACAAACTCCTCATCCTGCTGATACCCCAATACTGAGCTGCTGCTGTCATATGTGTCCTTATTACTGCACCTGATACCCCAATACTGAGCCGCTGCTGCCGTATGTGCCCCTATTACTGCACCTAGTGTGTGGTTCTGTGTGACCTCTAAATTCTAAAGCACCCCTCTAGAATATAGTACTGCTGGGTGCAAGTGCCCTAGAAAACAGTGCCCGCATTTTGTCCCCTAGAATGTAATATTGCCCCGTGTGCCCCTTTGACAGTCACAGTAACCTGAGTTCCCCTATAACAATAAATGCCCACTTTACACTTAATAATGTCCCGAGTCTCCCCCCTATACAGCTCCCCTATACACAGTGTGATGCCCCCTCACTGGATATATACTGACCCCTTAATGTCCCCAAACTATTTAATGGCTTCAACACAGTATGATGGCCCCCCCACTATAATCCCCACACTGTATGATGGCCCCCTAGATAGCATCCATATAGCATAATACACCAGATAGTCCTCAATATAGTATAATGCACCCCCATAGGCAGCCTCTATATTATAATGCACCCCCATAGACAGCCTCTATATTATAAGGCACTTCCATAGGGAGCGTCTGTAGTATAATGCACCCCCATAGACAGACTCTATATTATAATGCACCCCTGTAGGCAGCCTTATTTATACTGTACCCCATAGGCAGCCTTATTTATAATGCACCCCATAGGCAGCCTTATTTATAATGCATCCCATAGGCAGTCTTATTTATAATGCACCCCATAGCCAGCCTTATTTATAATGCACCCCATAGCCAGCCTTATTTATAATGCACCCCATAGCCAGCCTTATTTATAATGCACCCCATAGCCAGCCTTATTTATAATGCACCCCCATAGGCAGTCTTATTTATAATGCATTCCCCATAGGCTGTCTTATTTATAATTCACCCCCATATGCTGCCTTATATATAATGCACCCCCATAGGCAGCCTTATTTATATTGCACCCCCATAGGCAGTCTTATTTATAATGCACCCCATATGCAGCCTTACTTATAATGGACCCCATAGGCAGCCATTTATAATGCACTCCCCCATATGCAGCCTTACTTATAATGCACCCCATAGGCAGCCATTTATAACGCAGTCCCCCATATGCAGCCTTACTTATAATGCACCCCATAGGCAGTCATTTATAACACAGTCCCCCATATGCAGCCTTATTTATAATGCACCCCATAGGCAGCCATTTATAATGCACTCCCCAATATGCAGCCTTATTTATAATGCACCCCATAGGCAGTCATTTATAATGCAGTCCCCCATATGCAGCCTATTTATAATGCACCCCATAGGCAGTCATTTATAACGCAGTCCCCCATATGCAGCCTTACTTATAATGCACCCCATAGGCAGCCATTTAAAATGCACTCCCCCATATGCACCTATTTATAATGCACCCCATAGGCAAGTCATTTATAACGCAGTCCCCCATATGCAGCCTTACTTATAATGCACCCCATAGGCAGCCATTTATAATGCACTCCCCCATATGCAGCCTTACTTATAATGCACCCCATAGGCAGTCATTTATAATGCACTCCCCCATATGCAGCCTTACTTATAATGCACCCCATAGGCAGTCATTTATAACGCAGTCCCCCATATGCAGCCTTACTTATAATGCACCCCATAGGCAGCCATTTATAATGCACTCCCCCATATGCAGCCTTACTTATAATGCACCCCATAGGCAGTCATTTATAACGCAGTCCCCCATATGCAGCCTTATTTATAATGCACCCCATAGGCACTCATTTATAACGCAGTCCCCCATATGCAGCCTTACTTATAATGCACCCCATAGGCAGTCATTTATAATGCACTCCCCCATATGCAGCCTTATTTATAATGCACCCCATAGGCAGTCATTTATAACGCACTCCCCCATATGCAGCATTATTTATAATGCACCCCCATAGGCAGCCATTTATAATGCACTCCCCCATATGCAGCCTATTTATAATGCACCCCCAAATGCAGTCTTATTTATAATGCACCCCCATTACAAAAATAATAAATCCTGTACTCACCTCTCTTGCTCCCGGATCCTGCGCTGCTCCCTGCTCTCCCTCTCAGCGTCTGACTGCTGGCGCCGGGCAGTGACGTCATCGCGCCCGCTGTCAGACGCTGAGAGGGGGATTATGGGAGAAGGAGCGCTCGCTCCTTCTCTCAATGCGGTCAGCTGTATCGGCTAGATGCCGATACAGTTGACCCTCCAATGACGGGTGGGGGGCCCACTGCTGGCACCGGGCCCCACACCGCCTGCTCAGGGGCCCCATAGCGGCCGGCGGCAGAGCAGGGAGATCGATTCTCCCTGCTCTGCCCCAGAATGCAACTGTATCGGCGCGCTGTGCATGCCGATACAGTTACTGTAGCGTAGCTCCGGGTGGGCCCCCTCAGAGCGCGGGGCCCGGGGCCACCACCCCCTCTGCCCCCCGGTAGCTACGCTACTGGGCAGCATAAAACAGTTGTCAGGTACCATTTAAGAACTATCTCCAGCGTAAAGAAGAACAAAGAGTCCTGGTAGTGATAATATGGCCTCCATAGAGCACTGATCATAACATCATTGAGTGAGTGTAGGATTACCTGAAGTGACAGAAGGATTTCTCCAAGACTGTATCCACAAAAGATCCGTGGTTAGTTCTCCAAGATATTTATAACAACCACAATGCTTTGATGCTGTTTTGAAAGCAAACCATGGTCTCACCACTTTTGATTTGATTTAGATTTCTCTTTTCTTCATTCACTTTGCATTTTGTTAATTTCTAAAAATAAAAATTTTATTTTTGTAAAGATTCTTGCTTTGTAGCATTTTTTCCACGCCTGCCTTAAACTTTTGAAAGCAATGTAAATTGTTTGTGTATTTCCTCCTAATTGGTGAAACCAACTAAAAAATTATTGGGAAGTTGCCAACCAGACAAATTGCAGTACATTATGTGATCATTACAACCCAGAGGACCCAAATGCACCCACTAAGAAGATCCCAAAATGGCATTCAAAGCTTGCAAAACCTTTGTGATGTATGTCCTCATATGTGTCGTTCCTAACTCATTTTATAGAGTTCTGGCATATGCCAACTTATCATATCGAGGAGCTATTTAACAGCTGCAATTGAGAATAGCAAAGAAATCTGTTACAACAAATAAGCAAAAATATTGTCTGGTGTGATAAATTGTGAAAATATGCTATGTATAAAATTAATAAAATTCTAAAACAATTTTGTGAATTTATAAAAAGTTATATTCTGTCAAATTTAGGTTGCTGGTGGCTCCAAAGGCAAAATATACAAATTGTACAGTAAGCCATCAAACTTTTCAGTGGAATAAAATCCTATATGCTTGCTCTAAATCCAGTCCAATATTGCTAGGTTTTGTTATTTTTTCATTTCCAGTATTCCACAATAAGAAGCCCTTATGATCTCTACCCAGACTGTTGATGAAAAAGATCATGCAGCCTCTCCCCCCAGCAGGAAGTCCCAGCATACCTAAAAAAAATATGCAACAGATGAACAATAAGTGTTTCTGACAATAAGATACAACAATTCTTCTCTGTATTCTTTGACAATAAAGCTAAGTTAATGTTACTTCTCCCCTCAAAGTCTTAAGAAGCTGGGAATAGCAAGTAGTGAGATAATACAAGGAGGTTGATTTTTGTTTGTCAAGAGGTAGCACTTTTACTCTTTTATAAAAAATATTGCTCAAAAATTGCCTGTAGGCACAATATATCATTGCTATCCACTTTGACATATTTTTCAGCCACTTTATATGAAAATTAATTCAGATAAAGAGATAAGGGTAACCTGAAATAAGTACAAAAGTTAATTATGGCAATGCACAGTAAAACATAAGCATAATACAGTGGGTTCGGAAAGTATTCAGACCCTTTAAATTTTTCACTCTTTGTTTCATTGCAGCCATTTGGTGAATGCAAAAAAGTTCATTTTTTCTCATTAATGTACACTCTGCACCCCATCTTGGCTGAAAAAAACAGAAATGTAGAAATTTTTGCAAATTTATTAAAAAAGAAAAACTGAAATATCACATGGTCATAAGTATTCAGACCCTTTGCTCAGTATTGAGTAGAAGCACCCTTTTGAGCTAGTACAAACATTAGTCTTCTTGGGAATGATGCAAAAAGTTTTTCACACCTGGATTTGGGGATCCTCTGCCATTCTTCTTTGCAGATCCTCTCCAGTTCCGACACATTGGATGGTGAACGTTAGTGAACTGCCATTTTCAGGTCTCTCCAGAGATGCTCAATTGAGTTTAGGTCAGGGCTTTGGCTGGGCCAGTCAAGAATGGTCACAGAGTTGTTCTGAAGCCACTCCTTTGTTATTTTAGCTATGTGCTTAGGGTCATTGTCTTGTTGAAAGGTGAACCTTCGGCCAAGTCTGATGTCATGAGCACTCTGGAAGAGGTTTTCATCCAGGATATCTCTGTACTTGGCCACATTCATATTTCCTTCAATTGAACCTGTTGTTCTGTCTCTGCAGCTGAAAAACACCCCATAGCATGATGCTGCCACACCATGTTTCACTGTTGGGAATTTCGGGCAGGTGATGAGCATGACCTGGTTTCTCCACACATCCACTTAGTATTATCACCTAAAGGTTCTCTCTTTATCTCATCAGACAGAGAGATCTATTTTCATATATGAGAGTCTTTATATTTTTTTAGCAAACTCTACTGCGGCTTTCATATGCTGGCACTGAGGAGAGGCCTTCCGTCGGGCCACTGTGCTAGAAAGCCCGATGGTGGAGGGCTGCAGTGATAGTTGACTTTGGAACTTTCTCCCATCTCTCCTACTGATTGTGGCTCAGCACAGTAATTTGGGTTCTTCTTTTACCTCTCTCTGCCAAGGCATCTTCTCCCATGATTCCCCGTTTGGTGAAGCCAGGTCTATGGAAGACTCTTGTGGTTCCCAAACTTCTTCGATTTAAGGATTATGAGCTATCTGTGTCTTAGGAACCTGAGTATTACATAAATTATATTTTTAACTAGGTCATATTGTGCCTTACCACAATTCTGCTTCTGAGCTCTTGGCCAGTTCCTTTGACCTCATGATTCTCATTTGGTTGAATCCCTTGTGAGTTGTTTGATGTTCTTTATATAGACAGGTTGTGTTCATTACTCAAGTCCTATCAGTTTAGTTAAACACAGCTGGACTCCAATGAAGGAGTAGGACCATCTCAAGGAGGATCACAAGGAAATGACAGCTGTAGGTAAATGAAGTCTGAGCAAAGGTCTGAATGTTACAGTTAGGTCCTATGATATTGGACGAGACAACATTTAGTTATTTGGTTCTAGCACTTACCACCAATGATTTAAACAAACATTCAGATGCGTGAAGTTTCAGACTTCAGCTTTCATTTGGGTATCCAATTAAAATTGGATGAATGCATTAGGAATTTCAGCTCTTAACATGTGCACCTGTTTTAAAGGGACAAAAGTAATTGACAATTGACTCAAGGCTATTTCATGGACATGTGTGGGAAATCTTTCATTCATGTCATTTAATTTAAGCAGTAAATGGGCTGAGTTGATTTGAGGTGTGGTGTTTGATTTGGAGGTTTTGCTGTAGGAAACTGTCGGTCTAAGGAGTTATCCATGCAGGTGAAAGCAAGTATCCTTAACAGCTTCAAAAACAGAAAAAACCCATCCGAGAAATTGCACAACATTAGGAGTGGCAAAATCTACAGTTTGGTACATCCTGAGAAAGAAAGAAAGCACTGGTGAACTTATCACTGCAAAAAGACCTGGGTGCCCACGGAAGACAACAGTGGTGGATGATCGCAGAATACTCTCCATGGTGAAGAGAAACCCCTTCACAACAGCCAGCCAAGTGAACAACACTCTCCAGGAGGTAGGCATAGCAATATCCAAATCTACCATAAAGAGAAGACTGCATGAAAGTAAATACAGAGGGTTCACTGCACGGTACAAGCCACTCACAAGCATCAAGAATAAAAAGGCTAGGCTGGACTTTGCTAAAAAATATCTAAAAAAGCCAGCACAGTTCTGCAAGAACATTCTTTGGACAGATGAAACCAAGATCAACCTCTACCAGAATGATGGAAAGTGAAAAGTATGGTGAAGACGTGGTACAGCTCATGATCCAAAGCATACCACATCATCTGTAAAACACGGCGGAGGCAGTGTGATGGCTTGGGCATGCATGGCTGATAGTGGCACTGGGTCACTAGTGTTTATTGATCATGTGACACAGGACAGAAGCAGCCGAATGAATTCTGAGGTATTCAGAGCCATACTGTGTGCTCAGATCCAGCCAAATGCAGCCAAACTGATTGGTCGTCGTCTCATACTACAGATGGACAATGACCCAAAACATAAAGCCAAAGCAACCCAGGAGTTTATTAAAGCAAAGAAGTGGAATATTCTTGAATGGCCAAGTCAGTCACCTGATCTCAACTCAATTGAGCATGCATTTCACTTGTTAAACACTAAACTTCAGACAGAAAGGCCCACAAACAAACAGCAACTGAAAACCACCACAGTGAAGGCCTGGCAGAGCATCAAAAAGGAGGAAACACAGCGTCTGGTGATGTCCATGAGTTCAAGACTTCAGGCAATCATTGCCAACAAAGGGTTTTCAACCAAGTACTAGAAATGGTCATTTTATTTACAATTATTTATTCTGTCCAATTACTTTTGGTCCCTTTAAAAACAGGGTGGCACATGTTAAGGAGCTGAAACTCCTAAAGCCTTCATCCAATTTTAATATGGATACCCTCAAATGAAAGCTGAAAGTCTGAACTTCAACTGCATCTGAATTGTTTTGTTTAAAATTCATTGTGGTAATGTCTAGAATCAAAATTACATAAATGTTGTCTCTGTTCAAATATATATGGACATAGCTGTATGACCTTGTAATATTTCAGTTTTTCTTTTTTAATAAATTTGCAAAAATGTTAACATTTCTGTTTTTTATCAGTCAAGAAGGGGTGCAGATGCAGAGTATACATTAATGAGAAAAAAATGAACTTTTTTGGATTTACCAAATGGCTGCAATGAAACAAAGAGTGAAAATTTTAAAGATGTCTGAATACTTTCCGAACCCACTGTATATGTTTGAAATTATATTTAAAAAAAATGCTTTTCAACCTTATCTTTCTTATAAACTCTAATTGTATTATCTGTTATTTCAACATTAAAGAGGTTATTTACTTCTTTAACTTTGATGCCCTATTCTTAGGATAGGTGATCAATGTCTGATCAGGGGTGGTGCAACACTCGGCTTCTCTGCCAATCAGCTGTTCTGTTCAGTTACGGAGTTGAACATGGCAGCTTTGTCTACTGTTTAGTGACCACAAGCTGGCTACTGCACATCCTTTCCCTATTGATTTGAATAAGAGGCAGATGTGCAGGACCAGGACACGGTCACTATACATGTTCAGTAACTTGTCAGTTCTGACCGCCACCAACATCAGGAACAACTGATTGACGGGTTGCCGGGTGTTGCCACACATAAGTTCAATATTCTCTTCCTGTCTGACGAACAGGGATCGATGGACCGCGTCCCTTATGCTACATCGATGACATCTTCGTCTGGCAGGGCACGACCATCGACCTTGAGCATTTTAAGTCTTTCCTGAACAGTAATGATCAGAATATTCATCTTAAATTCGTTTGTGATATGAATTCTATCGATTTTCTAGATGTGACGATCAAGAGAGACCACTCTGGAATGGTTTATACTGATATCTTCCGGAAGGAAACATCCACCAATACTTTATTACATGCATCCTCTGGCCATCCCCGGCATATGATCAAATCTATTCCAGTGGGACAGTTTCTTCGTCTCCGTCGGATTTCTTCCACGGATGGTGATTTTGAGACAAGGGCGAATTAATTACGATTAAGATTTCTCGCACGGGGATATAGTAGGAGATCAATCAAAAAGGCCTATCAAAGAGCCAAACATTCCTCCCGCCATGATTTACTTTACAAGGCAGACTCTAGGCCTAGAATATCCTCCAATGAAAAAATACAGTTTATTATAACTTTTCATTCCCAGTCTAGCCAGGTGCGAGCTATGTTAGAGAGAGCGTGGCCGATCCTAAGGGCTGATACAGTAATTAAGAAATTTCTCCCTGAAAAACCATCTATGACCTTTAGATGGACTAGAAATCTTCGAGACCAATTGGTCCACAGCCATTATTCGGGGCAGCATCAGACTACATTCTTGGATAGCTTTACACCTAGGGTGGGATGTGTTCCGTGTGGGGGGTGTGTCGCTTGTCCCAATGTTGAGAGATCTAATTCGTTCACCAATTCAAGTGGTACCAAAACTTTTTCTATCAGACAGCGAATTACATGCACCACGCAATGTGTTGTTTACTATGCCACATGCCCATGTGGGTTAATATATGTTGGCCTTACCACCAGACAATTAAAAGTTTGCATCCGTGAGCATGTCCTTGGGATTCAGGCGGCCTCCACCCACATCGACGCAACCACCCTAAAGACGCTACCCAGGCATTTTAAAATCAGACATGGGTGTGATGCTACACTTTTAAAGGTTAGAGGTATCGATGCCCTACATATTAACATTAGAGGTGGCCAGTTATCTAAACGTTTGGCTAGACTTGAGACACAATTGATCTGGCGTTTACAGACTGTCCATCTGGATGGATTAAATGAGTGTTTTTCTTTTGCCCCTTTTTTTTAATACTCTATTCTATTTTGGTGCCCCTTTTGGTTTGTGTCACATATACCTTTTACTTATTTTATGTGTGTTTCATTTTTCTAGTTTCCTTGAATGTGGTATTTCCATCCGTTACACCTTGATTCAACTTGAATTATTTGATCTCTCTACTAATGATGAATTAGGATGCTTCAATCAAGATAATCGGAATCTTTCTCTATATATCCAGAGTAGTGTATACTTATCATATGGAGAATATTAATGAAGTAATGTGGTATACACTGTCACTGGATGGCTTTCAGTGTGATTATTATACTCTTTTTTGTTATTGTTATTATTTTCTGTGGTTAAGGTATTGATAGTTTATACATATTTTCTTTTTTCTTTTCTTTTTTATTTTTTCTCCTTGAATGGGTCTCATGGCATGTACATCATGACATTAGCCTTTTAGATTGTTTTTTCTCAATATGACCATGATGTCAATACGTTTGAAATGGATATAATTACTTGGTACTTACCTATGGTTGTACGTATTGACACCATTGCTTTGCCATTTGTCACTTTGCATTTGTCATTTGCCATTTGGCTGTGAGACCATTGGAGGTGTACTGGTTTTAATATTGTGTATAGGTACATATGAGATTGTCACATTGTTTAGCCTTATATAACTTGGAGACTGATGTCTTTTGATGCCAGTATTATACCATTATTATGTATTCCCTCTTTTTTATATACTTATGTCTACATTCAATGAGGTTGTATATATATATATTTTTATATGTTGGTTTTTGTATATATATATTTCTTATGATGTGGGGCTGCCTTATATAAGGTTTGCTCTTCTATTTATTGTCTTTTTTCAGCCACTATTTTCCATCTATATACTTACCTGGGTTACTGGGGACCGTTGTCTATATACACATCGCTATCGTTTTTTTGTGATTATGATCTTTTCAAACATAGAGTATATTCTATTATAATGGATGCGGTGTAAATGTGACGTTTTACTTTTGGATGGGCCGCTACATACATACAGCTCAGGTCTGATAGGCATTTCCGGCTCTGTCTGCATCACATCGGAGGCGTCTGTTTTCATGGGCCCCATGTGTCTCAGCGTCTTCCGGTTTGATGATGGTGGATCCAATTGCCATGACAACATGCGAGACCGCTCTCCATCTTACGCATGTCCGCTTGGAAACTTTTGGCTTTCATTATCGCTGCACTGGAGATGCCTGCTTCCGTGGGGCCCCATGTGTCGCAGGGCATTCCGGCCGGGTGAGAAGAGATCCGATTGCTATGAAACGATAGTATGAAATCGGTATATACGCCCCTGTCTGATATTGGTCTACATAGTGGATGTTTTGCCCTTGTCTCTATGACAACGGTGTAATGGACACACATCAATTTCCGGTCTGGTGTGTATTTAGACACAGTCTTTTCAGTTGCAACCTCACCCCCTGAGGAAGGAACAATCCGAAACGCGCGTTGGGCGGCAGGGGCAGCGTGTGTGGCCAGCCTTATTTAATAATGGTATGTATGCCATCTCTGTTTACCTATTTATATACTACTGACATGTGGTGAATATTACCATCTATGACTTGATGAGGATGGCTATAGTCTTGTGTAAGGTTTTACATTAATGCTTAGTGACTGTTATATGGCATGCTCACATATACTGCCCCTTGCATGGTTCTGGTTTATGTTTCTGTGTGGAACATTTTAATTATCTATCTGCTGTGCTCTTATTCCTTGTGATATCAATAAAGATTTTTCTATTTTTCTCTATAATTGACCTCATGACTGTTTGTGTGTTGTGTGCTATTCCTTGAATATGCAGTTTGGTCTGTATTAGTCCTTACAGTCTGTTTCTCACTTATAAATAATGTATATTATATTCTCCGATTGAGGAGTAGTTTTACATAAGACTGAGATGTTGATCAATTTATGTATTTGGTTACATAAGTTCAACAGTAGTCACTCAAGCTTTCAGGATATTCAGGTATCTTTCTCATCTAAGAAGACTGATCAAAACTTACCTACATTCCTTTGAAACCAACAAAGTAATAAATTAATTTGACAGTATTAATAATAAATAATGTTTAAGCTTTTCTTTGTAAAGTGGAGTAGGCACATTTTTCCAACTCCATAAACACTCGAGATTGACCCGAGACACCCAACTCTCTAACTATGACTCTACAGCCTCAATACAAATGTACAAACCCTACTATGTCTTTGATAGTGCCAACAATACTCTCATTCCAAATCTGCTCATAAAATTAATATACACATCTTTTTGTAAAATTTAACTGAGCTTCATGTTACTTATGCTCCACTATAATGGGGATAATGGCTAACAGCTATTTGCATGCAGCTATAGGGTGGGCCCTTAGGGTCAATTCCTCCTTTTGGCCAGTCAATTTCTTCTTTTGGCCCCAGACACCCCAGCCTGACCCTGTGTATATAGATGCGTGTACTATGTGAATATACATATAATGTGTATAGCATACTGTGTGTGTGTAGTATCCACATTTATCCATGTTTCATCCATGTGACACATACCGGCTCCTGGGAAAAGTGGTACAGAGACCGCTGTTCCCAGGCGCCAGGTGCTGAAGACAGCTCTCACCATTATCACCTTGTCTGCCTGAGATCAGTGCAACCAATCGACAATTCTGGGAGTTGTATTCAGCACTAATGATTAGCGAGTATTCTCGTTGCTCGAGTTTCCCCGAGCATGCTCGAGTGGTCTCTGAGTATTTGGAAGTGCTCGGAGATTTAGTTTCTGTTGCCGTAGCTGCATGATTTGCGGCTATTTGACAGCCTGAATACATGTGTGAATTCCCTAACAAACAGGCAATCCCTACTTGTATTCAGGCTGTCAAGTAGCCACAAATCATGCAGCTGTGGCAAAAGAAACTAAATCTCCGAACACTTCCAAATACTCGGAGACTACCTGTGCGTGCTCGGGAAAACCCGAGCAACGAGTAAACTCGCTCATCACTATTCAGCACCCAATGTGTACAGTCATGGCCAAAAGTTTTGAGAATGACACAAATATTAATTTTTACAAAGTCTACTGCTTCACTTTTTCTAATGACAATTTGCATATACTCCAGAATGTTATAAAGAGTGATCAGCTTAACAGCAATTACTTGCAAAGTCAATATTTGGCTAGAAAATTAACTTTATCCCCCAAAACACATTTCAACATCATTGCAGCCCTGCCTTAAAAGGACCAGCTAATCTCTTTTCAGTGATTGCACCATTAACACAGGTGTGGGTGTTGATGAGGACATGGCTGGAGATCAATCTGTCATGATTAAGTAAGAATGACACCACTGGACACTTTAAAAGGAGGCTGGTGCTTGGCATCATTGTTTCTCTTCTGTTAACCATGGTTATCTCTAAAGAAACATGTGCAGTCATCATTGCAATGCACAAAAATGGCCTAACAGGGAAGAGTATCGCAGCTAGAAAGATTGCACCTCAGTCAACAATCTATCGCATCATCAAGAACTTCAAGGAGAGAGGTTCCATTGTTGCCAAAAAGGCTTCAGGGAGCCTAAGAAAGACCAGCAAGCGCCAGGACCGTCTCTTAAAAGTTTTTCAGCTGCGGGATCGGGCTACCAGCAGTGCAGAGCTTGCTCAGAAATGGCAGCAGGCAGGTGTGAGTGCATCTGCACGCACTGTGAGGCGGAGACTCTTGGAGGCCTGGTCTCAAGGAGGGCAGCAAAGAAGCCACTTCTCTCCAGAAAAAACATCATGGACAGACTGATATTCTGCAAAAGGTACAGGCAGTGGACTGCTGAGGACTGGGGTAAAGTTATTTTCTCTGATGAATCCCCTTTTCGATTGTTTGGGACATCAGGAAAACGCCTCATTCAAGAGAAGACAAGGTGAGCGCTACCACCAGTCTTGTCTCATGCCAACTGTTAAGCATCCTGAAACCATTCATGTGTGGGGTTGCTTCTCAGCCAAGGGAATCGGCTCTCTCACAGTCTTGCCTAAAAACTCAGCCATGAATAAAGAATGGTACCAGAATGTCCTCCAAGAGCAACTTCTCCCAACCCTCCAAGAGCAGTTTGGCGATCAACAATGCCTTTTCCAGCATGATGGAGCATTTTGCCATAAAGCAAAGGTGATAACTAAATGACTCAGGGAACAAAACATAGAGATTTTGGGTCCATGGCCTGGAAACTCCCCAGATCTTAATCCCATTGAGAACTTGTGGTCAATCATCAAGAGACGGGTGGACAAACAAAAACCTAAAAATTCTGACAAAATGAAAGCATTGATTGTGCAAGAATGGACTGCTATCAGTCAGGATTTGGTCCAGAAGTTGATTGAGAGCATGCCAGGGAGAATTGCAGAGGTCCTGAAAAAGAAGGGTCAACACTGCAAATATTGACTTGCTGGATTAACTCATTCTAACTGTCAATATAAGCTTTTGTTACTCATATGTTTGCAATTATTATATTTCTGTCTGTGATAAAAACATCTGTCAAACACACACATAAAAACCAGAGGGCAGCAGATCATGTGAAAATATAATATTTGTGTCATTCTCAAAACTTTTGGCCATGACTGTACATCATGTGTAAAATTAACAATTAAATAAAAAAATTGTTGTGGGCTCCTGTGTAATTTTCATAACTGGCAGAGGAAAAGCCATAGATGGGGGGCTGATGTTACTAATCTGGGAAAAGAGACAATATCCCAAAAGGTTCCCAGGCTATTAATAACAGTTCATAGCTGTTTGCTTGGCCTTTAATGGCTAGTTTACCCCTGAAAAAAAATCATGTAGAGTCCCCCTATACATTCTAACCAGCAAAAGCTAAATAGACAGCTGATGGTTGATATTAATAGCCTGGGAAAGGACCAGGGATATTGTCCTCCCTCCCAGGCTACCAACATAAGCCCTCAGCTGCCCCAGAAATGGCGCATCCATTATATGCACCAAATCTGGCACATAGCCTCGCTCTTCCTATTCGCCCTGGTGCAGTGGCAAGTGGGGTAATAGGGTTTGGGTTGATCTCAGCTTTTTATTGTAAGCTGAAATCAAGGCCATGGGTTAGTAATGGAGAGACGTCTATAAGATGCTCCCATTACTAACCTCTTAGACATATTGTAAAAAAGCAGGAATATTGTAACACAGCAAGAATAAAGTCATTTATTTGAAATAAATACACCTCACCCTCATTTTCACATTTATTACTGTAAAAATGAAAATAATAAAAAAAACATACTACTCACCTGTCTGACAACAAACCATTTGTCCTGCAAAGAAGTCCAGCCCTGCCACATCAGGATTACCGTATTTTTCGGAGTATAAGACGCACCGGACTATAAGACGCACCCAGGTTTTAGAGGTGTAAAATAGGGAAAAATATATTTGAAGCAAAAAATGTGGTAAAATATTTAATAACATAAATAACATACTATTATATGTGGTGTTATTATATATAATAGCATGTTATTATGTAGGAAGCTACGGGTAGAAGATGGTGCTGCGGGACCAGTGTGGTGTCTGTAAACTACTATGTGAAGACGCTGGAAGGTGAGTATAAGGCCGGGGTCACACATGCGAGAAATTTGCACGATTTTTGTGCGAATCTCTCTCGTAAACAACCGGCACTGCCGCTGGCACTCAGACTGGAGCGTGTGGCTGCATAGAAACACATGCAGCATAGAAATACATGCAGCCGCACGCTCTGGTCCGAGTGCCGGAGGCAGTGCCGGGTGTTCATGCGAGAGATTTGCACAAAAATTGTGCAAATTTCTCGCATGTGTGACCACGGCATAATAATGGGGGCATAGGGCTTGTATTTAAAGCCACACTTCAGCACTGAAAAATAACACTGGAGTGCTGCTTTAAGATCCCATGGGAGAACTATAACTCCCAGCATGTTCTGCAGATCCTATGGCATGCTGGGAGTTATAGTCCACCACAGGATGGCAGAGTGCTTTTTAATGTGCTGTATTTACTAACCTTTTAATTATTTTTTTCTTGTACAGTGTGTCTGAAGGACCTCTGATGACATCATGAAGAGGCAGGGCTTTGTGTGGTCATGTGATGCTCCAGCCCATCCTCTTCAAGACCTCATCACAGTTCCTCCACAGGAGCATTCAGCATGGCATCAGCACAGCCCCAGGCTGTCAGGTATGCGATGCCTCCTGCTGCACTCTGCTCCTGCTGCCTCCTTCTCCTTCAGACACCGATCTGCCCAACTGCTGCAGGAATCAGGCGCTGGGGAACCATGTGGCTCTGTCATTTGCTGCTCCCGCTCACTGCTCATCTGATGGGTGGGCGGGGAAGCTGCTAATTAATATTCACTGCACTTAAGTATCGGGACCAGTAGTTTCCCCAGCGCTGGATTCCTGCAGCTGAGGGGATATTTTCCTGCCTCCTGTGATCTCACTCCGCCGCTGCCACTCTCCCCACGTTACATTCCGGCCATAAGACGCACCCACACTTTTCTCCAAAATTTGGGGGAAAAAAAGTGCGTCTTATGGTCCGAAAAATACGGTACATGGCTGAGAAGTGGCATGATGCAACTGCTCAGCCATGAATCCAGGACAAACTGAGCTGAGTATGGAGCACAGCTTCAGTGATGGGTGGTAGCGTCATAGAGGTCACCGCCGGTCACTGCAAGTTGTTCCACGCTCAGTTCACTGCGCGTCGGCTGATGAACTGTGGTGACCTCAATGAGATCATGGCTAGCACCATGAGAAACTTCTCACCAGCTATCTGTTTAGCCTTTGCTGGTTAGAATATGTAGGAAGACCCTACGTAATTTTTTTTCCGAGGGTTCCCCCTGTGAACTATTCACTAAAGGCTATTGGCTCCTTTCCCGGATTATTAATATCAGCCACCGGTAGTCTGCTTTACCTCTGCTTGTTTTGCAAATTATGCAGTAGCCCACTCAATTTTTTAAATTATTTAAAACACATGTTATTGCTTTCTACAATATATATTTGAACATCTTTAGTACCCAACACTTTTTAATTTCTATTCTGCATTTAATTCTATAGGTGTCACACTGACAACATACGGACTCACGGCTATGGACCCGAATGTCACATACATACACACGGGTGCCACATGAACACGGACCATGGATCTCATCAGTACTGTTTTTTCCTGTACAGGAATCACCAGGACGTGTGAAGGAGACCTAACAAATAGCTCACAGCCTTTATTAATAGAAATGCCTGCAACTACATACACTTAGAAAGGTGTCATAAAATAGACTGTAATAAGGAAAATACAATAGATAAAAATAGAAAATATAGATATTTATCATGCAAAAAAAACTTTTTTTTTGTCTTTTTGTATGTTCACTGAAAAATACAGTGCAGAGTAGTTTAATGAGCTGTTCATAAGAGCATAACATAGAAATAAAAATAAAATGTATGTTCAGTAGCAGAATGTTAAGGAAGATGTCCCTCCAGGCCTCATTAATGACAGGAACCCACCCCTGCAGATAATAACGTGCAAAGAACAAACTGACAAGGGTTTAACGAACAAAAAGTGAAAGGGCAACTTTAATGTAGGAAATTCTGGAGCTTGTTAAAGAGAGAGTTGTGTATGTGTTCTGTGACAAAGGCTGGAAATGAAAATGTAAAATGGTGAAATCGCAAAGAAATGTTTTCATTCATAATTATTAATTTGATGAGAAATATATATTTAGATGAACTGTACAGATCATGTGAACAGAGTCTAATATTCACTCTCTCTATTTAATAGCTATTAGTGTAGCTTTTCATTTGCATTACTAAAGTTTGCACAACTTATAAAAACAGTAAAGTTATTACCTTTTTTTGTATTTTTAATTAATTTGTGAGTATAAAACCATATTAATGTGGGATTTTGCTAAGTAAACTACAGGCATTGTTAGGTTGGCAGTGCTAAACTGATTAAAATAATACCTGGGGTGAAGAAATCTTGTAGCTCTTGTGCAATCAATGTTAGAAGTTTTCAGCTAATGAGAAGACCGTGGTCCAGGGCGGGCCTATAGGCAGTGTCTTATCTTCCTGCTCTATGCCAGAGAAATTAAAGAAAGACCTGCCCACAAGCTACCCCGAAGCACAAACATTTTCTTTCTCTATGAGGAGGAACACGTTTGTATTTTGGGGCAGCCTGTGGGCAGGTCATTCCTTGGTTTTTCTGGCCTAGAGTAGAAAAATAAGACTCTGCCCAGAGCACGGGCATATCATTAACTTAAAACTTCTAACACTGATTGCACAAACACCACAAGACGGATTTCTTTAGCCCAGGTATCATTTTAATCAGTTTAACACTGCCAACCAGATAATGCCTGTACTTTACTTAGCAAAATCCTGTTGACAGGTTCACTTTAACCCCTTACTGCCATCGGACGTACTATCCCGTCCATGGTACCTGGGCCCGTATGACCATGGACGGGATAGTACGTCTCGTGCGATCGGACGCGCTCCCGGGGGGAGCGCAGCCGATCGCGGCCGGGTGTCAGCTGATTATCACAGCTGACACCCATGACTGTGTGTCAGGAGCGGTCACGGACCGCTCCCGGCACATTAACCCCTTGCACACCGCGATCAAACATGATCGTGGTGTACTGGGGGCACAGGGGAGGATCGCGCAGGTTGGGGGCTCCCTGCGCGCCCCCCTGAGACCCTCAGAGCAGCGCGATGTGATAGCGCTGTTTTGAGGGCTTCCTCCCTCCCAGGACCCGGATCCAAGATGGCGCCGGGGTCCTGGAGGGAGGCGGCTACCTCAGTGCCTGCCGAGAGCAGGCACTGAGAAGCCTGCTGCACTGCCTGAGCGATCGCTGGTGTGACAGAGTGCTGTGCACACTGTCACACCAGCGATCTGATAAAATACAGTGATGTCCCACCCTGGGACAAAGTAAAAAGTTAAAAAAATAAAAATAAACATGTTTTAAAAAAAAATCCAAAATAAATTAAAAAAATATATATATATTCCCCAATAAATTCACTTCTTTCTGTAGATAAAAAAAACAAAGCAATAAAAGTACACATATTTGGTATCGCCGCGTCCGTAACGACCCCCCCTATAAAATTGTCCCACTAGTTAACCCCTTTAGTGAACCCCTTAAAAAAAAAAACGAAGCAAAAAATCAATGCTTTATCATCATACCGCCGAACAAAAAGTGGAATAACACGCGATCAAAAAGACCGATATAAAAAACATGGTACCGCTGAAAACGTCATCTTGTCCCGCAAAAAACGAGCCGTCATACAGCATCATCAGCGAAAAAATAAAAAAGTTATAGCTCGCAGAATAAAGCGATGCAAAAATAATTATTTTTTATATAAAATTGTTTTTATTCTATAAAAGCGCCAAAACATGAAAAAATGATATAAATGAGGTATCGCCATAATCGTACTGACCCGAAGAATAAAACTGGTTTATCAATTTTACCACACGCGGAACGGTATAAACGCCCCCCAAAAGAAATTCATGAATTGCTGATTTTTGTTCATTTTAATCTCCCAAAAATCGAAATAAAAAGCGATCAAAAACCGTCACATGCTCAAAAATGGTACCAATAAAAACGTCAACTCGTCCCGCAAAAAATAAGACCTCACATGACTCTGTGGGCCAAAATATGCAAAAATTATAGCTCTCAAAATGTGATGATGCAAAAACTATTTTTGCAATAAAAAGCGTCTTTTAGCGTGACAGCTGCCAATCCTAAAAACCCGCTATAAATAGTAAATCAAACCCCCTTTATCACCCCCTTAGTTAGGGAAAAATAATAAAATTAAAAAAATGTATTTATTTCCATTTTCCCATTAGGGTTAGGGTTAGGGTTGCGGCTAAAGTTAGGGTTAGGGTTGGCGCTAAAGTTAGGATTAGGGTTAGGGTTGGGATTAGGGGTGTGTTAGGGTTAGGTTTGTGGTTAGGGTTGGGACTAGGGTTAGGGGTGTGTTGGGTTTAGGGTTGGAGTTAGAATTGGGGGGTTTCCGCTGTTTAGGCACATCAGGGGCTCTCCAAATGTGACATGGCGTCTGATCTCAATTCCAGCCAATTCTGCGTTGAAAAAGTCAAACGGTGCTCCTTCACTTCTCAGCTCTGCCATGCGTCCAAACAGTAGTTTATCCCCACATATGGGGTATCAGCGTACTCTGGACCCCAAGAGTTATTGTGCAATTTGTCCTATTTCTTCTGTTACCCTTGGGAAAATAAAAAACTGGGGCGAAAATATCATTTTTGTACAAAAAAAATTATTTTTTTGTTTTTACGGCTGTACATTATAAACTTCTGTGAAGCACTTGGGGCTTCATAGCGCTCACCACACATCTAGATAAGTTCCTTGTGGGGTCTATTTTCCAAAATGGGGTCACTTGTTGGGGATATCCACTGTTTAGGTGCATCAGGGGCTCTCCAAATGCGACATGACGCCCCCAGACCATTCCATCAAAGTCTGCAGTCCAAAACGTCACTACTTCCCTTCCGAGCCCCAACGTGTACCCATACAGTAGTTTTCTCCCACATATTGGATATCAGCGTACTCAGGACAAATTGGACAACTTTTGGGGTCCAATTTCTCCTGTTACCCTTGTAAAAATAAAATATTGGGGCAAAAAAAATCATTTTTGCAAAAAAAAAAAAATATTTTTTATTTTTACGGCTGTGCGTTATAAACTTCTGTGAAGCACTTCGGGGTTCAAAGTGCTCACCACACATCTAGACAAGTTCCTTGTGGGGTCTATTTTCCAAAATGGGGTCACTTGTGGGGGGTTTCCACTGTTTAGGCGCATCAGGGGCTCTCCAAATGCGACATGACGCCCCCAGACCATTCCATCAAAGTCTGCAATCCAAAACGTCACTACTTCCCTTCCGAGCCCTGATGTGCGCCCATACAGTAGTTTTCTCCCACATATTGGGTATCAGCGTACTCAGGACAAATTGGACAACAACTTTTGGGGTCCAATTTCTCCTGTTACCCTTGTGAAAATAAAATATTGGGGCGAAAAAATCATTTTTGTAAAAAAAAAAAGGATTTTTTATTTTTAAGGCTGTACGTTATAAACTTCTGTGAAGCACTTCGGGGTTCAAAGTGCTCACCACACATCTAGATAAGTTCCTTGTGGGGTCTATTTGCCAAAATGGGGTCACTTGTGGGGGGTTTCCACTGTATAGGTGCATCAGGGGCTCTCCAAATGTGACATGACGCCCCCAGACCATTCCATCAAAGTCTGCAATCCAAAACGTCACTACTTCCCTTCCGAGCCCTGATGTGCGCCCATACAGTAGTTTTCTCCCACATATTGGGTATCAGCGTACTCAGGACAAATTGGACAACAACTTTTGGGTTCCAATTTCTTCTGTTACCCTTGTGAAAATAAAATATTGGGGGCGAAAAAAATCATTTTTGTAAAAAAAAAAAAAAAGATTTTTTATTTTACGGCTGTACGTTATAAACTTTAGTGAAACACCTGGGGGTTAAAAGTTCTCACCACACATCTAGATAAGTTCCTTGAGGGGTCTAGTTTCCAAAATGGTGTCATTTATGGGGGTTTCCACTGTTTAGGCAGATCAGGAGCTCTCCAAACACGACATGGCGTCCAGCCAATTCTGCATTGAAAAAGTCAGACGGCGCTCCTTCCCTTCCAATCTCTGCCATGCACCCAAACAGTGGTTTACCCCCACATATGGGGTATCAGCACACTCAGGACAAATTGCACAATAACTTTTGGAGTCTTGTTACCCTTGGAAAAATAAAAATTGGGGTGAAAAGATCATTTTTGTGGAAAAAATATGATTTTTAAATTTTACGGCTCTACATTATAAACTTGTGTGAAGCACTTGGGGGTTCAAATTGCTCACCAAAGATCTAGAAAAGTTCCTTAGGGGGTCTAGCTTCCCAAATAGGGTCATTTGTGGGGGGTTTCCACTGTTTAGGCACATCAGGGGCTCTCCAAATGCAACATGGCATCCAATCTCAATTCCAGCCAATTTTGGTTGGAAAAAGTCAAATGGTGCTCCTTCCATTCCGAGCTCTGCCGTGCGCCCAAACAGTGGTTCCCCCCCACATATGGGGTATCAGCGTACTCACGACAAATTGGACAACAACTTATGTGGTCCAATTTCTCCTGTTATCCTTGGGAAAATAAAAAATTAGTGACTAAAAGATAATTTTTGTGGGAAAAAAATAGGATTTTTTATTTTCATGCCCGGGCATTATAAACTTGTGTGAAGCACTTGGGGGTTCAAAGTGCTCACCAAAGATCTAGATAAGTTCCTTAGGGGGTCTAGTTTCCAAAATGGGGTCACTTGTGGGGGGTTTCCACTGTTTAGGCTCATCTGGGGCACTGCAAACGGAACATGACCCCATCAACGTCTGCATTCCAAAACGTTACTACTTCCTTTCCAAGCCCTGCCGTGCACCCAATCAGTTCCCCCCCCACATATGGGGTATCAGCGTACTCAGGACAAATTGGACAACAACTTTTGGGGTCCAATTTCCTTGGGAAAATTCAAAAATTTGGGACTAAAAAATCATTTTTGTGGAAAATTGTATTGTTTTTTTTTCACACCCAGGCATTATAAGCTTTTGTGAAACACTTGGGGGTTCAAAGTGCTCACAACAGATCTAGATAAGTACCTTAGGGGGTCTAGTTTCCAAAATGGTGTCACTTGTTTAGGCGCATCAGGGGCTCTCCAAACACGACATGGCGTCCAATCTCAATTCCAGCCAATTTTAGTTTGAAAAAGTCAAACGGCGCTCCTTCCCTTACAAGCTCTGCCGTGTGCCCAAACAGTGGTTTTCCCCCACATATTGGGTATTGGCGTACTCAGGAGAAATTGCATAACAACCTTATCTGTCCATTTTCTCCTTTTACCCTTGTGAAAATAAAAAAAAAGTTTGTAAAAGATCATTTTTGTGGCTAAAAAGTTAAATATTCATTTTTTCCTTCCACGTTGCTTTAGTTCCTGTGAAGCACCTTAAGGGTTAATAATCTTCTTGAATGTGGTTTTGAGTACCTTGAGGGGTGCAGTTTTTAGAATGGTGTCACTTTTGGGTATTTTCTGCCATATAGACCCCTCAAAGTGACTTCAAATGAGAGGTGGTCCCTAAAAAAAATGGCTTTGTAAATTTTGTTGTAAAAATGAGAAATCGCTGGTCAACTTTTAACCCTTATAACTTCCTAACAAAAAAAAATTTGGTTCCAAAATTGTGCTGATGTAAAGTAGACATGTGGAAAAATGTTATTTCTTAACTATTTTGTGTGATATATTTCTCTGTTTTAAGGGAATAAAAATTCAAAGTTTGAAAATTGCAAAATTTTAAAAATTTTTGCCATATTTGCGTTTTTTTCAAAAATAAATGCAAGTAATATCGAAGAAATTTTACTTCTAACGTGAAGTACAATATGTCACGAGAAAACTGTCTCAGAATCGCGAAGATCCGTTGAAGCATTCCAGAGTTATAACCTCATAAAGAGACAGTGGTCAGAATTGTAAAAATTGACCCGGTCATTAACGTGCAAACCACCCTTGGGGGTGAAGGGGTTAAAGATATCAATTCAAATACAAAAATAATATAAAATAAAAAAGAACAATTTCACACATACAGTGGGGGAAATAAGTTTTTGATCCCTTGCTGATTTTGTAAGTTTGCCCACAGACAAAGACATGAACAGTCTATCATTTTTAAGGGTAGGTGAATTTTAACATTGAGATAGAATATCAAAAATAAAATCCAGAAAATCAAATTTTATAAATTCTATAAATTTATTTGCATTTTGCATTGAGAAATAAGTATTTGATCAGCTACTATTAAGAGTTCTGGCTCCTACAGACCATTTAGATGCTCCTAATCAACTTCTTAACTGCATTAAAGACAGCTGTCTTACATAGTCACCTTTATAAAAGACTCTTGTTCACAGACTCAATTAATCAGTCAGATTCTAACCTCTACAACATGGGCAAGACCAAAGAGCTTTCTAAGGATGTCAGGGACAAGATCATAGACCTGCACAAAGCTGGAATGGGCTACAAAATCATAAGTAAGACGCTAGGTGAGGAGACAACTGTTGGTGCAATAGTAAGAAAATGGAAGAAATACAAAATGACTGTCAATCGACATCGATCTGGAGCACCATGCAAAATCTCACCTCGTGGGGTATCCTTGATCATGAGAAAGGTGAGAGATCAGCCTAAAACTACACGGGGGGAACTTGTTAATGATCTCAAGGCAGCTGGGACCACAGTCACCAAGAAAACCATTGGTAACACATTAAGCCGTAAAGATTTAAAATCCTACAGTGCCCGCAAGGTCCCCCTGCTCAAGAAGACACATGTGCAGGCCCGTCTGAAGTTTACCAATGAACACCTGGATGATTCTGTGAGTGATTGCAAGAATCTGCTGTGATCAGATGAGACAAAAATTGAGATATTTGGCATTAACTCAACTCGCCGTGTTTGGAGGAAGAGAAATGCTGCCTATGGCCAAAAGAACACCATCCCCACTGCCAAGCATGGAGGTGGAAACATTATGTTTTGGGGGTATTTCTCTGCTAAGGGCACAGGACTACTTCACTGCATCAATGGGAGAATGGATGGAGCCATGTACCGTAAAATCCTGAGCGACAACTTCCTATCCTCCACCAGGACATTAAAAATGGGTCATGGCTGGGTCTTCCCGCAAGACAATGACCCAAAACATACAGCCAAGGCAACAAAGGAGTGGCTCAAAAAGAAACACTTTAAGGTCATGGAGTGGCCTAGCCAGTCTCCAGACCTTAATCCCATAGAAAACTTATGGAGGGAGTTGAAGCTCCGAGTTGCTAAATGACAGCCTCAAAATCTTAATGATTTAGAGATGATCTGCAAAGAGGAGTGGACCAGAATTCCTCCTGACATGTGCGCAAACCTCATCATCAACTACAAAAATCGTCTGACTGCTGTGCTTGCCAACAAGGGTTTTGCCACCAAGTATTAAGTCTTGTTTGCCAGAGGGATCAAAGACTTATTTCTTACTGCAAAATGCAAATAAATTTATATAATGTATGCAATATTATTTTCTGGATTTTATTAATCAGCAAGGGATCAAATCCTTATTCCCCCACTGTATGTTATTCTATTTTTTTATTCTCAGAATGAGAAATGAGTAGGTGATTGAAACTATACAAATATTTGATGTGTCTATCTATCTCTCTATTTATCTATCTATCTATCTATCTATCTATCTATCTATCTATCTATCTATCTGTCTATCTATCTATCTAGCAGTGTAAGTATTGGACAAATCATGGACTCGTGTTAAAACAAAGCTGTGGCTTGATTTCACAGGTGCAAAAAGATTGTTGTGACTGTAGTTCAAATATTGAGAACAGCATTTAAGTGGTTAAATAGCAGCGATCAGACCAAGTCTCTTGTCGCTACTATTAGAAGCAGATGCTGGCTGTAAGACGCAGTCAGGACCAAATGCTGAACCTGCTCCAAACACAACCCACCCGCGACCTGTGATGCAAATATACATCACAGGTTATTAAGGGATTAAGTAACAATAGTCTGTGTCAGCTTTGTTAAAGAACAACGACCTAAAACAAGAAATGGTCAATTTTCCCATGTACCACATAGGAAATAGGACAGTTCAAAGAAATGATGTTCATATGTTTGGTACAAGTGAATGTTGACGTATGGTAGAAGCATTGTGAGGACTGTGCTTATCTATACACTGTCCACTAACGGTTATGGTCACTGTTTTGGACACATAAGGAATGGATAAAAAGTATAGACTTGTTACTGTAACATGCCAGTGACTGGTTTGCCTATAAGCTTGTTCTATGGCACCCCAAAGAAAGTTGATGTTAGGGTTTGCTCACATTTTCGTATAAAATTGACGAGTGCAATGTGATTAAAAATAGCATTGCACTGGCAGCAATGCTATTCAATGAGTCAGTGTTCATCTACGAGTTTTTCTTCAGCTGGAATCGGGCTGAGGAAAAAAATCACAGCATGCTGCAAGTGGCCGCGTATATAGAACAACTCGCCAATGCAAATCAATGGATGAGAGATATAAGAATGGACAATAAAAGGACAATGTGTATGCTATGTTGACGTTGTAGTACATTACTTCAATAAAATGGCACATGAGTGATACCGCGCTATCTGGCCACATTTTGTTGAAGACACTGTGTGCAAAATTGTCTTTAATAAAGTGGCACTGGAGATCATGCTATGCGCAGGGGCTGACTCCAGCCTCGGAGGAGATCACAGTATGTCCAAACGATGCCAAAGATCTTGGTATGCGGTCAGGGCCTACGCATACCGCGATCTCCGGTGCCATACTGCTCCACCAGTCTCATTCTCCTCCCGGTCTATTAATCGCTAGGTGCGTTCTTCTCACTCCGGCCACAAGCACAAGGCGCAGTCTATACAGCATTTGGACAGAAGGACGCATCCAGCGTTAGATTATATATGACCTGTAGATGTATATTGCAGAGACTAATATAATAACTGAAAGATAAGTCATGTTTAACTTAGGCTACTTTCACACATCAGTTTTTTGTGTCAGGCACAATCCGTCGTATACCTGATAGGAGGATCCGGCGCTGATTTTGCAAAAACTGATGCAACTGATCAGTTTTCTTGCCGGATCCGACCTGACCTTTTCAACCCGGAAAAAGAAATTTTCTATGTGGAAAATGCAGGTATGCATGTCCGGACCGAGGAGAGAGAGAGACAAAGAGAGAGAGACCGACCTTGGTTTCCAGAACCCGGATCAGTCTTTTGACGGATTTCACAAAAGACTGGTCCGGTTCCATAGACTTGTATTATTTCCGGCCGCCTGATGCGCCGATTCAGGCACCATCAGGCAGGTCCGTAAAAAAAAAAAAACTTTGCAGTGACCGTTTTGTCAAGTCGCCGGAATGTACATTTCCGCCGGATCCGGCCAAAAAAGATGCAACGCAATGACATCAGGCGCGATCCGGCGCTAATGAAAGTCAATGCCAAAAAAACGCATCCGTACCGAATCCGTTTTTTTAAAAACACGCCAGATCGGCCTGACGTAAAAAAACTGATGTGTGAAAGCAGCCTAACATGTGGAGTTTCTATGAGGAGTTAAGTACAAATCTGGATATTGGTAATGCGGCTAATGTTATTTATCTGGACTTTGCAAAGTCATTTGATACTATTCCATATAACAGCCTTATACTGAAGCTACAGAAGCAAGGATTGGGGGAAACTATATGCAGATGGGTAACGAATTGTCTAAATGACAGGAAACAAAGAGTCATCATAAATGGTATGTTCTCTAAATGGGATATAGTCAGCAATGGGGACCGCAGGGATCTGTGCTAGGACCGACGATTCTTTTTAACCTCTTTGTTAAGGACCTTGAGGATGGGATTTAGATAGTGTTGAGCGATACTGCTCGATATCTAAAAATATCGGATCGGAATGGTATCGCCGATATCACTAAATATCGGCGATATCCGATTCCGATACCGGAAGTCCCATGTAAGTCTATGGGAACAAAATATCGCAACTAAAAAAAACCTTTATTTCCTTGTAAACACTAAATATACACACATAGAATACATATATATATATATAATGTCATTGTGACATATATATACATATATGTATAGTTTATACACTTCTACATAGTAAAATATCCTCTGATTCAATTGCCGGGTAAAGCCGGCTTCTGTGAAAAGACAGAAGCACCCGACATGAAATGACACTTGGTGTACATAGGGTTAACCATGTCTTTTCATGTCGTTTGCAATCTGATTTGCACAAACAATTACATCAGTCTATGTGTGCAAAATTTCACACCTGTAGGGGTTAATTAAAGGTGTAAATTCGTTGTAAAAAAACAGACTTTTTTGCTACGAATTTACACCTTTAATTAACCCCTACAGGTGTGAAATTTTGCACACATAGACTGATGTAATTGTTTGTGCAAATCAGATAGCAAAGGACATGAAAAGACATGGTTAACCCTATGTACACCAAGTGTCATTTCATGTCGGGTTCTGCATTTTCACAAAAGCCGTCAATTGAATTAGCGGCTATTATACTATGTAGAAGTGTATGAACTATAAATATAAATATATATATATATGTGTCACAATTTCAATGACATGTATATATATATATATATATGAGGTGTAAAATTGTTTAAAAAAAATGCGTGGGCTCCCGCCCTATTTTCGCAACCAGACAGACAAAGCCAGCGAATGGGGGCAGATAATAATAGCCCAGAGAGGGACCATTATTTTTGGCCCCCCTGGCTACTAACATCTGCCCCCAGACACCCCAGAAAAGACAAATCTATAATTAGATTCGCCCTTTCTGGCACTTTGCCCGTCTATTCCCATTGCCCTGTAGCGGTGGCGAATGGGTTAATATGGGGATTAAAGCCACATTGTCAATTGAAAGGTGACCTTAAGCCAGGTTAATAATTGAGAGCTGTCAATTAGACAACTATCAATTATTAATCCTATTGCATGAAATAAAAATAAAACACACACACTTTAATTAGAAATCATTTTAATGAAATAAAGACACATGTTTTTGACCAATCTTTTATTTGACTGCAAAAAACATTTCCTGTAATAAAAATAAAATAAAAAAGCAAAATTATTCTTACCTATCCCATGCACAGTCAGGTCCCACGGTGTAATCCTTCAGAAAGGGTTAATGTTTACTGCAGGGACCGCAGCTAATGCTGCAGCCTCACAGTAAACCCCCAAATGAATGAGTTCCTCTCCGGGACTGACAGGAGAGGAAGTGGAAAGTTTAATTGATTGCTTTCCACTTTCACTTCATGTCAGCCAGGGACACAATCAGTGACGTCAGAGGGAACTGATTAACAAAAATAGGGGATCCCTCGAAAAAAATTGGCGTGGGGTCCCCCCTATTTTTGTTAACCAGCCAGATGAAGCAGACTGCTGAGGCCTGGATTTTCAGGCTGTTAAGGAGCCAAGATCCATGGACCTTGCCAGCCTGATAATACCAGGCCACAGCAGTCTGCATATCTTGGCTGATTAACAAAAATAGGGGATCCCCTCGAAAAAAATTGGCGTGGGGTCCCCCTATTTTTGTTAACCAGCCAGATGAAGCAGACCGCTGAGGCCTGGTTTTTCAGGCTGGTAAGGATCCAATATCCATGGACCTTGCAAGCCTGATAATACCAGGCCACAGCAGTCTGCTTAGCTTGGCTGGTTAACAAAAATAGGGGATCCCCTCGAAAAAAAAACGGCGTAGGGGTCCCCCTATTTTTGTTAACCAGCCAAGTAAAATGCAGACTGCTGCGGCCTGGTATTAAAAGACTGTCAAGGCCCATGGATTTTGGCCCTCAACAGCCTGATAATACCAGGCTACAGCAGCCCCACATTTGGCGCATCAAAAGATGTGCCAATTGTGGCACTTTACCCGGCTCTTCCCACTGCCCTGTAGCGGTGGCAAGTGGGGTAATAAGGGGTTAATGTCACCGTTGATTGCACGGTGACAATAAGCCCGGTTAATAATGGAGAGGTGTCAATAAGACACCGATCCATTATTAATCCCAAAGTTATTAAATGTATAAAAAAAAGACAAAGCAAGAAAAAAGTCTTTTAATGAAATAAAAGAGACAACACAGTTTTCATTAATTTTATTATACACTCATTCCTGCGACGCCATCGATCTCCTGTAAAAAAAGAAAAAAAACAAACCAACAGTATACCACCTGTCCGACGCAGTCCATAGTAACGACAGTCCCACGACGATCCAGCTCTGCTACATCGCAATGACAGGCAGAGCCTGTCATCGCGACGCAGCACAGCTGATTACCTGCTTCCCCGGCGTGACGTCATCGGACTGACTGCTTTACGGCCGGGATTACCCAGCAGTCACTGCAGTTATCGCGAGAAACTGCATGTGACCGCCGGGGAAAGATGATGGCGGCCATGAAGCAGTCCAGCCCGTGACCGCCGGAGATCTTCTGCCAGGTAAGTGCCGCTGACTCCTGACAGACCCGACCGACGGACACTGACAGTGACAGTGACAATCCCGATTCCGGTATCCGATAAGACGAAAATATCGGAACTAAGTATCGAAAGGCCGATAGAGCTAATATCGGCCGATACCCGATACTTGCGGTATCGTATCGCTCAACACTAGATTTAGAGTAAAGTGACAGTCTTTGCTGATGACACCAAACTGTGTAGGATATTTAGGATATTATGACTTATTTCTACCAAAGACCGTACTAAGGACCAGAAGGCACTCATCACAGGTGGAAGAAAGAAAATTCTGGCAGACTAGCTTGGCCCGTGCAAAATTTTCGCACATTGGTCGTCGGGGGCACAGGCAATTTCAGGTAAAAGCAAACTGGTCAAATGTAAATGTATTTCATGAGATGATGAACACAGACAGGTATTTATATATGTAGATTGGTAATACAATAAATTGGTTTGCTAAGTAGAAGCCAAAAAATGTCTTCCGGTTGAGGTGCCACCTGCAGGTCATTGTGTCTTTCTGCAGGTTTATGAAAATGAATGTTTAAACTGTATTTAGCTATAAAATCGTGAATGTGTAGTTTATTTGGCTCTTTTCTTGCTGAAGGGGGCAAGTATACCTTTCAAATGGTGTATCATTTGTGTGTGCGGTGAAGTAATCAGCGAAAAAGCAGTGCATGTTTACAAATGTGTTTGCATATGTGACTCACCTGCAGTGAAGTGTGCAACCTCCAGTGTGCCTGAAATAGGCTGGGCAAGCAGCTTTGTGGTAGTGTGCTTTGGGTATTGTGCTGCCACCTGCACGTCATTTGACCTTTCAATGGCGTATCATTTTTTGTGTGGGTGGAGTATGAATGGAGCAAGTGTGCAATTCAATAGGCAGTGCATGTTTACAAAAGTTTTTGCATATGTGACTCACCTGCAGTGAAGTGTGCAATCCTCCAATTTGGCTGAAATAGGCTAGGCAAGCAGATCAGCAAGCTGAAAAGCCCCAAGGCAAATGTTTGGATTTGTTTGTAATGTCTGTAAGCAGCTTTGTGGTAGTGTGCTTTGGAGTAGTGTGGTGCCACCTGCAGTTCATTTTTCCTTACTGCAGGTTTATGAAAATTAATGTTTAAACTGTATTTTGTGATCAAATTGTGGATGTGTGGTTTGTTTGGCTATTTTCTTGCTAAATGGGGCAAGTTTACCTTTCAAATGATGTATCATTTGTGTTTGTGGGTGCAGTATGAACGGAGATACAAAGTAATCACCGCAAAAACAGTGTTTAGACATAATAGAATAGATGAATAAGAAAGAGATCTTTACACAATAACAGCCTTTAAAAAGGGCTGGATGATTTCCACAATACACATAACATTGCGGGTTATAGTTAATTTAACCCCTTCACCCCCAAGGGTGGTTTGCACGTTAATGACCGGGCCAATTTTTACAATTCTGACCACTGTCTCTTTATGAGGTTATAACTCTGGAACGCTTCAACGGATCTTCGCGATTCTGAGATTGTTTTCTCGTGACATATTGTACTTCATGTTAGTGGTAAAATTTCTTCGATATAACTTGCGTTTATATTAGAAAAAAACGCAAATATGGCGAAAATTTTTAAAATTTTGCAATTTTCAAACTTTGAATTTTTATTCCCTTAAAACAGAGAAATATATCACACAAAATAGTTAAGAAATAACATTTCCCACATGTCTACTTTACATCAGCACAATTTTGGAACCAAAATTTTATTTTGTTAGGAAGTTATAAGGGTTAAAAGTTGACCAGCGATTTCTCATTTTTACAGCAAAATTTACAAAGCCATTTTTTTTAGGGACCACCTCACATTTGAAGTCACTTTGAGGGGTCTATATGACAGAAAATACCCAAAAGTGACACCATTCTAAAAACTGCACCCTCAAGGTACTCAAAACCACATTCAAGAAGTTTATTAACCCTTCAGGTGCTTCACAGTAACTAAAGCAACGTGGAAGGAAAAAATGAATATTTTACTTTTTAGCCACAAAAATTATCTTTTACAAACTTTTTTTTTATTTTCACAAGGATAAAAGGAGAAAATAGACAGATAAAGTTATTGTGCAATTTGTCCTGAGTGCGCTGATACCCCATATGTGGGGGTAAACCACTGTTTGGGTGCATGGCAGAGTTTGGAAGGGAAGGAGCGCCGTCTGACTTTTTCAAACTAAAATTGGCTGGAATTTAGATTGGATGCCATGTCGCGTTTGGAGAGCCCCTGATGCGCCTAAACAGTGGAAACCCCCCACAAGTGACCCATTTTGGAAACTAGACCCCCTAAGGAACTTATCTAGATCTTTGGTGAGCACTTTCAACCCCCAAGTGCTTCACACAAGTTTATAATGCCCGGGCATGAAAATAAAAAATCCTATTTTTTTCCCACAAAAATTATCTTTTAGTCACTAATTTTTTATTTTCCCAAGGGTAACAGGAGAAATGGACCCATAAGTTGTTGTACAATTTGTCCTGAGTACGCTGATACCCCATATGTGGGGGGGAACCACTGTTTGGGGCACGGCAGAGTCGGAATGGAAGGAGCACCATTTGACTTTTTCCAACCAAATTGGCTGGAATTGAGTTGGATGCATGTTGATTTGGAGAGCCCTGATTGCCTAAACAGTGGAAACCCCCACAAATGACCCCATTTGGGAAACTAGACCCCCAAGGAACTTATCTAGATTTTGATGAGCAATTTGAACCCCCAAGTGCTTCACACAAGTTTATAACGTAGAGCGTAAAATTAAAAATCATATTTTTTCCACAAAAATGATCTTTTCACCCCAATTTTTATTTTCAAGGGTAACAGACTCCAAAAGTTGTTGCAATTTGTCCTGAGTGCGCTGATACCCATATGTGGGGTAAACCACTGTTTGGGCATGCAGAGTTTGGAAGGGAAGGAGCGCGTTGACTTTTTTCAACGCAGAATTGGCTGGACGCCATGTCGTTTGGAGAGCTCCTTGATCTGCCTAAACAGTGGAAACCCCATAAATGACACCATTTTGGAAACTAGACCCCTCAAGGAACTTATCTAGATGTGTGGTGAGAACTTTGAACCCCAGGTGTTTCACTAAAGTTTATAACGTACAGCCGTAAAAATAAAAAATCTTTTTTTTTTTTTACAAAAATGATTTTTTCGCCCCCAATATTTTATTTTCACAAGGGTAACAGAAGAAATTGGAACCCAAAAGTTGTTGTCCAATTTGTCCTGAGTACACTGATACCCAATATGTGGGAGAAAAACTACTGTATGGGCGCACGTCAGGGCTCGGAAGGGAAGTAGTGACGTTTTGGATTGCAGACTTTGATGGAATGGTCTGGGTGCGTCATGTCGCATTTGGAGAGCCCCTGATGCGCCTAAACAGTGGAAACCCCCCACAAGTGACCCATTTTGGAAAATAGACCCCACAAGGAACTTATCTAGATGTGTGGTGAGCACTTTGAACCCCGAAGTGCTTCACAGAAGTTTATAACGCACAGCCGTAAAAATAAAAAATCTTTTTTTTTTTTTGCAAAAATGATTTTTTCGCCCCAATATTTTATTTTTACAAGGGTAACAGGAGAAATTGGACCCCAAAAGTTGTTGCCCAATTTGTCCTGAGTACGCTGATACCCAATATGTGGAAGAAAACTACTGTATGGGTACACGTTGGGGCTCGGAAGGGAAGTAGTGACGTTTTGGATTGCAGACTTTGATGGAATGGTCTGGGGGCGTCATGTCGCATTTGGAGAGTCCTTGATGCGCCTAAACAGTGGAAATCCCCAACAAGTGATCCCTTTTGGAAAATAGACCCCACAAGGAACTTATCTAGGTGTGTGGTGAGCGCTATGAAGCCCCAAGTGCTTCACAGAAGTTTATAATGTACAGCCGTAAAAACAAAAAAATATTTTTTTTTGTACAAAAATGATATTTTCGCCCCCAGTTTTTTTATTTTCCCAAGGGTAACAGAAGAAATTGGACAAATTGCACAATAACTCTTGGGGTCCAGAGTACGCTGATACCCATATGTGGGGATAAACTACTGTTTGGACGCATGGCAGAGTCAGAAGTGAAGGAGCACCGTTTGACTTTTTCAACGCAGAATTGGCTGGAATTGAGATCAGACGCCATGTCACATTTGGAGAGCCCCTGATGTGCCTAAACAGCGGAAACCCCCCCAATTCTAACTCCAACCCTAACCCCAACACACCCCTAACCCTAGTCCCAACCCTAACCACAAACCTAACCCTAACACACCCCTAATCCCAACCCTAACCCTAATCCTAACTTTAGTGCCAACCCGAACCCTAACTTTAGCCGCAACCCTAACCCTAACCCTAATGGGAAAATGGAAATAAATACATTTTTTTAATTTTATTATTTTTCCCTAACTAAGGGGTGATAAAGGGGGGTTTGATTTACTATTTATAGCGGGTTTTTATGATTGGCAGCTGTCACGCTAAAAGACGCTTTTTATTGCAAAAATAGTTTTTTGCATCGCCACATTTTGAGAGCTATAATTTTTGCATATTTTGGCTCACAGAGTCATGTGAGGTCTTATTTTTTGCGGTACGAGTTGACGTTTTTATTTGTACCATTTTTGAGCAGGTGACATTTTTTGATCGCTTTTTATTTCGATTTTTGGAGGTTAGAATGAACAAAAATCAGCAATTCATGAATTTCTTTTGGGGGAGGCGTTTTTATTGTTCCGCGTGTGGTAAAATTGATAAAGCAGTTTTATTCTTCGGGTCAGTACGATTATGGCGATACCTCATTTATATCATTTTTTTAAGTTTTGGCGCTTTTATAGAATAAAAACAATTTTATATAAAAAATAATTATTTTTGCATCGCTTTATTCTGCGAGCTATATCTTTTTTATTTTTTCGCTGATGATGCTGTTGGCAGCTCGTTTTTTGCGGGACAAGATGACGTTTTCAGCGGTACCATGATTATTTATATCGGTCTTTTTGATCGCGCGTTATTCCACTTTTTGTTCGGCGGTATGATGATAAAGCATTGATTTTTGCTTCGTTTTTTTTTTTTTAAGGGGTTCACTAAAGGGGTTAACTAGTGGGACAGTTTTATAGGGGGGGTCGTTACGGACGCGGCGATACCAAATATGTGTACTTTTATTGTTTTGGTTTTTTTATTTACAGGAAGAAATGAATTTATTGGGGAATATTTTTTTTTTTTTTATTTATTTTGGATTTTTTTTTATAACATGTTTATTTTTATTTTTTAAACTTTTTTACTTTGTCCCAGGGTGGGACATCACTGTATTTTATCAAATCGCTGGTGTGACAGTGTGCACAGCATACTGTCACACCAGCGATCGCTCAGGCAGTGCAGCAGGCTTCTCAGTACCTGCTCTCAGCAGGCACTGAGGAAGCCGCCTCCCTCCAGGACCCCGGCGCCATCTTGGATCCGGGTCCTGGGAGGGAGGAAGCCCTCAGAACAGCGCGATCACATCGTGCTGGTCTGAGGGTCTCAGGGGGGCGCGCAGGGAGCCCCCACCCTGCGCGATCCTCCCCTGTGCCCCCAGTACACCGCGATCATGTTTGATCGCGGTGTGCTAGGGGTTAATGTGACGGGAGCGGTCCGTGACCGCTCCTGACACACAGTCACGGGTGTCAGCTGTGATAATCAGCTGACACCCGGCGGCGATTAGCTGCGCTCCCCTCAGGAGCGCAGCTGATCGCCTATGACGTACTATCCCGTCCATGGGCAGAATGGCACGGGTTTTATGGACGGGATAGTACGTCTAATGTCAGAGAGGGGTTAATGAAAAAATGTACATTGAGAAAGGTTGAACTTGATGGACCTAGGCCTTTTCTCAACCTATGAAACTATGTATATATAATTTCACAAGCTCCCTGTATATGATAAACTTGCACCCTTCAGTGCCTTTTAATGTTTTTTTTTTATAAATTGGTGAACCAGAGAAAGTGTGGTAAAGTATTTTTGTCTAAACGACACTCTCCATTACTAAAACTGGTTCTTGATGCAACTGTGATTTTTGACAAATCACAGCTGACATCAACCCCAAGCCACCATTTCCCTTTTGCGGATGAAATCTGGATGAGTGAAGGAGAAGCGCCACAATTGGCGCATCTCATGTGAAGCACCTCTTCTAGGGCATCTGAAGGCTTGTATTTTTAGGCTGGGAAGGGCCCAATATCCATGGACCTTCCCAGCCTGATAATATAAGCCCACAGCTGTCGTATTTACCTTTCTTACTTATCAAAAATAGGGGGGACCCCATGTCATTTTTTAAATTATTTATTTAATAGGTTAAATAAGCTAAACACCCTTTAGTGCCACATGAAAGACAATAAAGGTTGCAAGCTTACTATATGTAGGGGGATTGTGAAATTACTGTATCTATCTGCAAGATAACTATCTATTATCTATCTACCTAACATCGATCTATCTTCCTATTATATATGTAATATTTTTCTATCATCTATATCTTTATATAAGATTGCTTTATTAGTTTTGCAAACTGGCTTTAAATTACATAGAGTATTATAGTATGAAAAAGATGATGCAAAAAATGCATTGAATACAGATTGCATATGGATCGCCTGCCAGGGAAATGGGGTACTCGCTACCGGGATGGTTCTTAAAGGGGCAGTGTCACAGCTGCAGTGACCTGGTCCATGGCCCTGGGCATCCAATAAAAGGGGTATATTTACAAGGGATAATAGAGTTTGTAATAAGACGTTCGTGACGCCACCTGTGGTTTCTGGTCAGAAATGACCAGCGCTGCAGTGCAGATTCTCTGGGACTGATGGTGTGATGCAGCAGAGTTGGAATAGCTCTCCACAGGCAGAGCTTGCTGTCCCAGGCAGATGTAATGTAAAGTAGATGGTAGAGATGTAGTATTTAGCAAGGGATGTAGCAGTGTTGAGTGGGTGTTGCAGGAAGAACTTGAGAGGACACAGTCAGATGCAGTTTCCAAAGCTTTACTCACAGTTCTTGCAGGCAAAGTGTCCAGGGATCAGGTTACAGATGATGCTGGAGTCGGTCAGCCTGAAAGCAATTAGGAATCTCCTATTTCAGGTGAGTTGTGAGGTCTCCTTTCTAGCGCTATTCTCTGAGGTACTTGCTGCTGTAAGCTCTGTTCGAGTTCCTCTCTCTCTCTCTGTGACTTAAGTAGCACTCCTCTCTCATATCAGACAACTGTAGCCTGCTTCAGGGATCGCTCTACTCTGGCGTCTCCGGCTCACACGTGCTGCTGTGTAGTTAAGTATCTGTTAGGGCAGAGAACCCTGCTGTCTCCTGCCCTCCGGATTCTGCTGCTGGGGCTTTAGTTTTCCCACTCAGCCTCGGACTCCAGGGTCCAGTTTCTGGCGCTCAGACCTGGGGGTGAGCTCAGCTTTAGCTCCAATACCCCAGCTTGTCCCCACGCATCCTTCCTCTCCCAACCCTACAGACAGACTAAACTTCACTCCTCCCCCAGCCAGAATCTTCCAGAGAAGCTCTCCTGAAAACAGGTGTTAGAGCTCCTTCCTTCTGGTCTGGAGGAGGAAAAGTGTTGTATGCTGTGTTACCTGTTAAGGGGATCCTTCCTTGCTTTCATGCATGACATCACTCCCCCTGGAGGGAGGCAAGGTCACTGTGGCAACCGAACTCCTGGGGTGCCACACATATGCAGATCATACATATGTCATAAGGATGCTAGGTGATAAAAAAAATACCAGACTCGCATTGCACTCGCATGACACACGGAGTGAGAGACGCAGGACCCTCATACAAATTTTTCAGAGTGAACATCTGGACGATTTATGATACGCTGATGTGAGGATACCCTCATATAGGGGATTGTATGCAGCCCACGATATATTTATATTTTATTTCATCTTAATTCTTCGGTTGCAGCCTTGTGCAGACCACTTCGGAAAATCAAGACTTTTTGTTAAATTTAATTTTTTGTGCTAATGTCGCATAAAAGTTTAATTTCTATTACATTTTGACATTTTACTTGAGTCTGAAAAAGCAGGACCTGATGGACTTTCGATATATTGCTCTTGATGGAGAAATATATTATATTTTCTTTTTTTACACTAATAGGAATAAAACTTTTCAGGTTCTTGAGCAGTGATCGCATTGGCAAGTTCTTCACTTGAATATGTGAAATGCTGACCAGTGAGAAGACATATGAACGTGACAAATCAGACTGCTAAGCCCAATTAAAATAGTTTTGACTTTCTGCAGTTTCTCCACACCCTTCATTACCGTACTTCCATGGCAGTTGATATTCTCAGAAAAGGTGAAATACAAGGCTTCAAGTCATTTTATAAAATATAAACTGTATCTTTTCTTCTATTGATTATACAATAAATGCTTAGCACATTTTATCTATTTCTAAAAGGCTGTCCTCCACTTTTATATTGATGATCTACTCTCAGGATGAAAATATCAAAAGACTGAACGTTACTTCCAAACAGAAATCAGGTGTGAATAGGTGCTTACTTAGATTATTCATCTCCATATATAACCAACAAATAAAGTAGCACTCTGTAGCGCTATAGCATGAAAACATGAAATATAGGATATTTGAATGGCATTACTGCAGTATAAAATATGAAAAATTAAGAATACTTAGCGCATAAATTGGCCAATTCATGTACAGTAATGCAATTCAAATTTCATATATTTCATGTTTTCATGTTACAGCGCTAAAGAATGCTACTTTTTTTGTTGGTTATATATGGAGGTGACAACTCTTAGTAAGCACCTGTTCACACCTCATTTCTGTTTGAAAGTGACAGTCTTTTGATATTTGTATACATTGCCTCAGCACTCCACCCCTCAGCCTCAGGTGTTTTCTATCACTGCAGGATCCTACTTTCCCATATAAATGTAGACTTCTAACTAAGAGAGGATTCACATTAGATAGGTTTCCAGAACTGAGAAT
>JARQOD010000009.1:105578046-105632730 GCA_033576555.1 Oophaga sylvatica | reverse complement strand
GAGCGGGATCTACACTCCCACAAAAAAATTAAAGCTCAGACTAGAGTGAACACTGAAAAACAACTGTCACTTGCTGTGAAAGGCCTTTTTGTGGACTTCTATATGTTTGCAAGCAATGTATTGTATTTTGAGGAAGAGCGTCACACTAATAATTTTTGTAAATTTAAAATAGAAGAAAGCAGCAGCAATTTTTTGAAAAATTACAAGGATGAGCCAGTGACAGACACTCAGCAGAGTACACGCTGCGGTGGTGCAGTAAGTGGAGCGGGATCTACACTCCTACAAAAAAATTAAAGCTCAGACTAGAGTGAACACTGAAACACAACTGTTCACTTGCTGTGAAAGGCCTTTTTGTGGACTTCTATTTGTTTGCAAGCAATGTATTGTATTTTGATGGAAGAGCGTCACACTAATAGATTTTTTGTAAATTTTAAATAGAAGAAAGCAGCAGCAATTTTTGAAAAATTACAAGGATGAGCCAGTGACAGACGCTCAGCGAAGTACACGCACATTAGTTGAAGTAACTGGAGCGTGATCTGCACTCAAAAAAAAAAAAAAAAATCACAGACTGCAGTGAACACTGAAACACAACTGTTCACTTGCTGTGAAAGGCTCCTTTGTGGACTTCTATAGTGTTTGCAACCAAGGTATTGTATAGGGATGGAAGCACGTCACACTATTATTTCAATTACATGGAGCAGCAAGAATTACACTGAAGAAAAAAAAAAGATCTGTGAGTGACACGTGCAGATGCCTACAGACAGCGTTGCATACAGAGCAAACTGCAGCGTCACCTGCACTCACACACACCTTGCAGAGCTGTTAAAACAACACTGCAGCAAAAGGAAGCTTTACACAGCCGGTGGTAAACTAGCCTGCCTAAAGCACAGTACACAAATCGCAATCTCTAACTGTCCCTCAGAGTCAGCAGAGCAGCGTTCTTTCCCTAACTGAGTTCACAGCACAGTGACGCTAAATGGCGGCGGCGCCTTTTATACTGCATTCTGACATCATTTCAGCATCCAATCACAGCCATGCCATTAGTTAACATGACCGCAGCAGTACAGGATGTGCCCACACTTCTTAGGATTCCTCATTGGCTGACTATAATCACATTGCCTCTCAAAGAATTATGGGAACTTCCGATTCCGGTATACGATATATGAAAAATATCGGAACTAAGTATCGGAATTCCGATACAGCGAATATCGGCCGATACACGATACTTGCGGTATCGGAATGCTCAACACTAATCATCACATTTTAGGAGCTATAAGTTTTTACATATTTTTGGCCCACAGAGTCATGTGAGGACTTGTTTTTTGAGGGATGGGTTGACGTTTTTATTGGTTTATTTTCGATAACTTGACATTTTTTTATCGCTTTTTTGTCCGATTTTTGGGAAGCAGAATAAAACAAAACCAGCAATTCATGAATTTCTTTGGTGGGGCGTTTATATCTTTCCATGTGTGGTAAAATTGATAAAGCAGTTTTATTCTTCTGGTTAGTACGATGACAGCGATATCTCACTTATATCTTTTATGTTTTGGCGCTTTTATGCAATTAAAACTTTTTTATATAAAAAATAATTATTTTTGCATCGCTTATTCTGAGAGCTATTACTTTTTTATTTTTTCAGTGATGGTGCTATATGGTGGCTTGTTGTTTGCGGACAAGATGACGTTTTCAACGGTACCACATTTATTTTTATCCCATCTTTTTGATCGCGTGTTATTCCACTTTTTGTTCGGCGGTATGATGATAAAGCATTGTTTTTTTGCCTCGTTTTTTTATTTATTTTGTTCACTGAAGGGGTTAACTAGTGAGACAGTTTTATAGGTCGGGTCGTTACAGACACAGAGATACCAAATATGTGTAGTTTTATTGTTTTTTTCGATGCAGGCGCTGGCAATCCACCTCACTGAAGGACCCGGAAGAACCCCATGGCCATCTTAGAGCTGGGGTCTCCATGGATACCACAGGAACAACACGATCGCATAACGTTGTTCCGGTGGCAGCGCAGGGAGCCTCCTTTCTGCGTGATGCTTCTCTGTGCCACTGTTAGTACTGACAGTGGCATCAGAGGGGTTAAATGGTCACGATCGGTGCTAGAACCAATCATGGGCATTGCTGCGGGTGTCAGCTGTCACATACAGCTGACACCCGCAACCGATCATCGCGGCGCTCAGCGTGAGGTCACGGTGATCATGCCACCATACTAGTACTACTGTGGGCAGAAATGCTGTTCCCGCAGAGCAGTACTAGTATGGCGAAGGTCGGGAAGGGGTTAAAGCATGTTAGTACAGATTAGTGGATTTGATACATACAGTGTAAATTTTTTTTAAAAAAGTAGAAAAAAATTGCATTTAAAATAGTATAGTAAATTAAAGCATTGTGCTGCTTCTCTGTTGTTCAGTGTCTTACTGCCCTATCAGACATTATAAGAATCCTTTGATACTGGTACAGTCTGTGACAGCGTAACGGGCACCATGGATCTGAAGACTATAATACTTAAAAATTAATTTTGAACCAATCCCTTGCCACTTTAGATGATTAATTCAATTTGTGTTGTGTCTTCTGTGGCATCCGGTGATACTTACTAGTTCCAACAAGGTCATAATGTGGCAGCATGATTCTTATCAGGACATTGTGAAACCTAGTAAGCACTAGAGACACCCAAGATGCTGAACTGAGGAATCTGGCTGTCATGGAGGAACAGATTGGATGCAGAACAGGGAAGCACAAATCAAATGTTCATCTCTACATATTACTTATATACTTCTTCTAGGATGATTTGCAAATAATTTATTAGACTGTATTATAATAATATGCTCAATGATAATAAAAAAGATTACAATGAAATATGCAGAAGTATACATTTTCTATGTAGAAGGAGAATGAACACAAAGAACCTTTGACACTATTACGCAAAGAAATTAGCATTTCAAGATAAGTTTCCAAAATGATGCCTCCTCTAACATTACATCCTGATTTTGTCATGGACTTAAGCTTTACCGAACAGAGTTCCTCCTCTGCTCCTTCCTCTGCATTCACTTTGAGGACAAAAATCAGTTCACCAAATTTCGATGTCCTATAAGTCTACTGTAGGTTTTTACAAAGTAATTATTTTAGGTCCAATATATATAAAAAGATATTTTAAAAAATGAATAGGAATGGAAGCTAAGGTAAAACAATTAGAATTCTTAATACATCAAAAAAGTGCAATTACACCAAACCTACCACAAGATACTCCAGTCTCTAATGTCATCTCCTGTCTGCCACTACTCTAGGGTTCGTGCAGACGATCGTATTTTCAGAACTACTGTGATCCGACAAAACATTGGATTGCACTCTGATAATGTTATTTTATGGGGCCATGCACATGTCCTACTTTTTTTCTCAGACCCAGTCTGTCCGAGGAATAAAAACACAGCATGCACGATTTGCATTGGACATTCGAATTGCACTCGGCCATTCAATCTATGAGTCCGTGGAAATCATCAGACTGTGCTTGGTTGACATCTGAGTCCGGCTGACAGAATGGAGACTTTTTTTATTTCTTCTCCTCATCCGAGGGAATCGAATCACACAATGATCACACTCTGCTAAAACTCTGATCAAAGTGTGATCAGAGTGTGATTAGCATAAACTGACCCATTTTCTCCAGTGGGAGAAAATATACAGTTGTGTGACCCCAGCCTTACGATTGATCAATTGTGGATGTGGGGGGGGATTTCTCATAAGATGGGATATTACAAAGGCCATATTGTAGTTATTCATAACATGGTGCCATAGATATTGTGCACCAGTCATTTTAATTGTGATATACAAGTTTTTTTTACCAGATCTTCACAAAAAAAGAAGAAAAACCATTGTGCACATGTTGTATCATGTGAGTGTTCTTCATTTCGGCAGTGAATACGGCATTTTACAAGGGTGCATTAGGTAAGACTGTAGGCCAATGATGTGGACCCATAGGGCTTTTGTAGGGTCCCACACAGGGTCCGTGCACATAGCCTTAATTTAATTTCCCTTTTGTTCTAGTAAAACGTACATTGCATTATTTCTCTTTAGTCTATTTCAGAACTTGAAACTTTTTTCTTTTCTTATTGACTGATTTACAGAATGTATGCGTTAAATTGACATTTGACTCCGCACTCATGTTGTGTAAAACTGCTGCATTAGTGAGCGAGACAGAGTGCAGTAAAACAGCCCGGGAATACAATGTTTTTAATAGCATTTGGTAAAAATAACAACCTGTCAGATGCAGACACATCCTGAATGTTACTCGCAGGGAAACCAGCAGAGCAAAAAATACAAATGAAAGTTTGCTGAGGCAAAGACGGAAAGATTGCTTTTGTGAATTAGACAAAGAAAGTAAGGCACTGGTCTAAATGAGAAGTATCATTAATTTTTACGAAAGTTACAGGAGTTTTTTTTTAATACAGTGTATTGCACATGTGTTGTGTAGAGTGAAATGTAATTATGTTTGTAATTGATTTAAGGACAAAGAACAGCCTACAATGCCGAAAACAGACGGATTTCATTTAGCATTTATTGAGTTGAATAATTAGCCTCTAATATTTCTTTCAGTGAAAAGTCAATTCGAGGTAACTCATTAGGGTTCATAATTCCATATAAATGTAATAAAAAAACAGTTCCTAAGTTCTACCTTAAGACTTTCAAATACCAATGTACCTTGACAACGTTAAAGGGAATTTGTCACTATGTTTTGCTACATAGTCCAAGGTCAGGTAGCAAAAAGATCCACAAGGTGCAGAGAAACAAACCACACAAAGCTGAATCTACGTCTGGCTGAGATCTGGGACTTAGAGCCCAGCAAAGTAGCTGGGCAATCACCTTGGACAGGGAGCACCTGAAGACAGCCCAGCACCTCCCAGTCTCAGATCGTATGTCTGAGCTGCCAATCAAAACACTGACAGCTCAGCAAGCCCCTGCATCAGACTGTACGACTGAGCTGTCAGTAACTGCATCCCAGACACACTGAGGTGTGTAATTGTGACAATAATGTACTAAAAAATGGGAGCAAATTTCAAAGTGGGTTTAAATAGTGAAAAAAATGAAACTCCATGATTTTTGGAGTTTTGATTATGTGGCATACATTCTATGGTAAAATTGGCTAGCATTAACATGATTCTACAATTCTGTACAATTATGTTGATACTTACATAGCTAGTTTTCTTTTGATTTAAGTGGTGAAAAAAATCTAAAGTTTTTCATTTTTCTTTTTATTCATGTTATAATTTTTCAAGATATATAAAGCATTACGAGCTTACTGTTTTATTGATACCAATTTAGAATACATATGACATTTTGATTGCTTATTTTGTTGCATTTTGTTTGCAGGTACGGTGACTGAAAAACTGCTATTCTGGTGTTTAGCTTTTCTCCTTATGGCTTACTGAGGTGACATGGTAACATGTTTCTATTATACTTCTCCTCTGATTGTTCCTCTCTTGGTTTTGGCTCATAAATATTGAGCTAAAATACAGACCTACTACTCAAAGTGTGAACATGGCCTTAGAGGCAGAAAGGGTGCAGAAATTCTTGAGCGTCAAAAACTAACTAAAAGCTTATAGCCTAAGGCCAAGTGCACACATTGTGTGTTTGGTGAGTTTTTTATCTCAGTATTTGTAAGTCAAGATCACAAGTGGAACAGTTGGAGAATAGGTATAATAGAAACACGTCACCACTTCTGAATTTTTCACCCACTCCTGTTTTTTGCTTGCAAAAACTGAGGTAAAAAAAACTCACCAAGTACTAAATGTGTGCACATGGCATTAGGGATAAAGGTAGCAGGTTAGCCCAAAAATAAATTTAGGTCGGTGATGAAAGTGTCCATGCCATATGGCTATTAGTAGATATATTTGCTGTGATGGTCTTTGCACATGAAAGGAGGACATGTGTAGGACGAATTAGCTGTGGGAATCTGGGTAGTTAATTGGATTAAACAATTTTGGAGTAATTAACGACAAGAATTTGCTTCTGGGGGGAGAGGGTCAATGTAATTCCCTGCAAGGTGACTGACAACTGGATCTGTTAGTATTGGATGTGTAATTGTGAAATGTACCAGTAATTGCCTGTTAATTATGTGCATAAATATTGTGGGGGGGAGTATGCATGCCTTCGGGTGGGAAAATAACAAGAACAACCAAAATGGGACATGGTCTAAAATAATAATAAATATAGTAATTTATTAATAATATTTACATAGAATTCCATGCAATGATTACCCAAAAATTACATTTTGCTGGTTTAAGTAAAAAAAATCAGAAAATCTTGGACGCGTAATCTCACACCACTGGCATTTTCAATAGCTGTCACCGATGTAATCTTTTTGCGTTGCCATCTTGAACAATGATGTTATATCATGCATCTGTATCAGCTAAGCAAAGCTGTGCATGATTGAATAACCGCCCTAATTATACCAGGGTGATAATGTCTATTTTTCACTTGCATTTGGTGTGTCCATCTAATTGAAAGTTGAGCACATTAGTCGAGTACTGAATAAATAGGCCATTCCTGCTGTCTCTCATCAATAATGTACTGTTCTATTATCAAGGAACCTAATAGAGTGTAACAAATTCCAGCTAAACTAATATAAGCTTCACACCAGACTAGCGAGAACAGATAATATCTCCTGCTTTCAACAAACAAGAACTCCGTATAATGTACAGGCTTTACATTGACGCATCAAATCGTCTTTAAAAAATTCTAATAAACAATTATTGTTCTGTATTTATTTGCTTACAGCTTATTCGGATTGGCTTTTTGGCACCCAATTACTATGGCAATCAGTTCTGCTATGATATTGTAGCTGAATAGCAAAAATATTCTCGAAAAAAAATCATATATTTATGCAGAAAAATGAATGAAGATAATCATGTTCATTTTATTAAATGCAGATTTTAAGGAATTTTCCTTCAACCAGACTCATCATCTATCCATAGTGACCTTGTGTGACCGTTCCACATATTTCAGCTCCCTTTATAGAGTAGAACAATATTTGAAATGTAAATTATTGTTGCTTTGTTCTTCTCTTTCCATCAGTCTATAGTTCACTTTTTGTTGTTTGCGAGTGTCTGATTAGAAGCCTTCTCTGCCTCCGAAAATCTATGAATACGGGACAGGGAGATAGGTGGGAGGAAAGCAGCAGCAGTATTGTTAAGGGTCTGCGGAACGCACCAAATATATAAAGTAGAGGTGCGTTCGCAGCCCGGGGTCCACCGTGCAAGCGGAGACTGCTGCTAGTAGAAATGGCACGAGAAGCAAACTCTGTTATCCCGCAGAGTCGCCAACATAAACGCCGTAATTCGCTGTGGCAATAAGTGCGAACTCTGTTACTCCACAGAGCCGCTAAAGGAGTGCCGCAGCGCTATATGGCGATGTGTGCGCACTCACTAGACACAACTGAGTGGCAAAGAAAACACGCTAGGGCACTGTCTAGCGTTGAAAGCGAACCCTGTTACGTCACAGGGCCGCTGAGAAAAAGTACTGTGTCCTGTCAGGCTCTCAGGTACACAGTTAAGTGCTACGCGTTCATAAAGCGTGATCATGTGCTAATGTCCTCGCGGCAGTCACCCGCAATCTATGGCGTCTGAACGCCAGACCCTGAATACGGCAATCAAAACTCCTCACCGGTTATGCCGGTAATCTAGGGCATCTAGGACACCGACCCTGACCAGCTACCATACCAAACTCCTCACCGATTAAGTCGGTATTCTAGTGGCTTATTTCAGCCGGGTCCCTATCCACACATACACATGACCACACTGGCGCATAGCATACAATGATTGATATTAGCGCATGGCGGCCCAGCCATGCTACCCTTTTATAGCAACAGCTACAGGACCTTCCAGGAACAAGGACCAATGAGAAGCTGTTACAAACAAACGTAGCTACATGACCTTCCTGGCGGACCAATAGGAGCCGCTGCAGCACCTGAACATGTGACCCCTGATCTCCAATGAGAGATCTCACTCTGGCATGCTCAGATGGGAAAACGCAGGACTTTGTCTCAAAGACGACTGCTCCAGCACTGGCTATAATAGCAGATCCAGGAAAGGCAGCAGCAAGTCACTGCACAGTAGAGGAGTGGGCAAGACGCCTGGACCGACGTCTCTGATGAGCAGGCTCCACTGTGGCCGGAGATGAATGGGAGACCGCAGCGGGACGGGTTCGAGACTCCCCTTGTGCAGCAGCGGGAAATCAAACCCTAACATTACCCCCCCTCTAGGGCCCCCCCTTCTTTGGGCCTTGCTGCGCTCAAAGACAGCGATGAGCTGCGGAGCGTGAATATGCTTGGCAGGCTCCCAAGACCTATCCTCAGGCCCATAGCCCCTCCAGTCCACCAAATAAAACTTTTTGCCCCGTACCACCTTACACCCTACGATGGCGTTCACCTCATGGTCATCCGTAGATGAACCCGATGTCCCGGCAGATGACTCAGAAAACCGGGACTTGAGCACGGGTTTCAGGAGGGATACATGAAAGGTGTCGGAGATACCCAGGCGTGGTGGAAGAGCCAAACGGTATACCACAGGGTTAACCTGCTCGAGGACCTTGAAAGGACCCAGGTAGCGGGGTGCCAACTTAGTGGACTCAACTCGCAGCCTGATGTTACGGGCGGAGAGCCACACCAAGTCCCCAGGAGCAAATGTTGGAGCAGGGCGCCGATGTGCGTCGGCAGAGGACCTCATCCTCTCCTTGGATGCCTGAATGGCATCCTGGGTACGGTCCCAAATGTCCCGTGCCTCCACAGCCCAGTCTGCCACCCTGGAGTCGGTGGAAGACACGGGCATGGGCACCGGAATCCGCGGATGCTGACCGTAGTTCAGAAGGAAAGGAGTCTGTCCGGTGGAGTCAGCCACAGCATTGTTTAATGCAAACTCAGCCCATGGTAGCAAGGATGCCCAGTCATCCTGCCTGGCAGAGACAAAATGTCATAGATAGGTGACCAAGGTCTGGTTGGCCCTCTCTACCAACCCATTCGTCTCAGGATGATACGCTGAAGAGAGATTTAACTCAATATTGAGTAGACGACAAAGCTCTCTCCAGAACCGAGACGCAAACTGGGGACCTCGGTCACTGACAATTTTGTCCGGCATGCCGTGTAGACGAACAACGCTGCCAGAGCCCGTGCAGAAGGTAACCGTGGTAGTGGCACCAGATGCACCATTTTAGAGAAATGGTCGGTGATTACCCAAATGATGGTGCAACCCCGAGACTTGGGCAAGCCCACCACAAAGTCCATCCCAACCATCTCCCAGGGCCTGTCTGCCACCGGCAAAGGATAAAGTAAACCAGCTGGCCGTTGTCGTGGAGACTTATTTTTGGCGCAGCAGACACACGCCCGAACATAGTCCCCAACATCACGGACCATATGCGGCCACCAATATGTCCTCGCCAGCAATTCAGATGTCCTCTTTGCCCCAAAATGTCCACCAACCCTGGACGAATGTGCCCAAGAGAGTACCTCCGGTCGCAAATTGGTAGGCACAAAAGTCTTGCCCGGGGGCACAGACTCTAGTGAAACCGGAGCCACTGTTCTCAGGCTCTCTGTGGGAACAATAAGCTGAGGCTCCTCTACCTCCTCTTCAGAGGACACCACAGAGCGAGAGAGAGCGTCGGCACGAATGTTCTCTCCAGAGAGGAAATGGAGTGTGAAATTAAACCGAGAGAAGAACAAGGACCATCTGGCCTGGCGAGAGTTAAGCCGCTGAGCTGTCTGCAGATACACCAAATTTTTGTGGTCGGTGAAGACTTGGAAGGGAAAACGGGCCCCCTCCAACAGATGTCTCCACTCAGAGAAGGCCAACTTCATGGCTAGCAACTCCCTATCCCCGATGGAATAATTCCTCTCCGCTGAAGTGAAGGTCTTAGAGAAGAAGAAGCAAGGATGCTTCCGACCTTGAGCATCCTTTTGGAAGAGGACTGCTCCAGCACCAACAGATGAGGCATCCACCTCCAATAAAAATGGCTTATCAACATCGGGGCGATGTAGGATGGGAGCACTAGCAAAATGAGACTTAATAGAAGAGAAAGCCGTGGAGACCTCTTCGGACCACAATTTGGGATTTGCTCCCTTCTTGGTGAGGGCTACCAAGGGAGCAACCAAGGTAGAGAAATGCGGAATGAACTGGCGATAGTAATTAATGAACCCCATAAAGCGCTGCACCGCCTTCAGAGAGTGAGGTTCCTGCCAGTCCATCACAGCCTGTAGTTTGGCCGTATCAATAGCCAATCCCTGGGTTGAGATGATATAACCAAGGAAAGGTAAAGACTCCAGCTCAAACATACATTTCTCTAACTTAGCATAGAGGGAATTAGCCCGTAAGAGGTCGAAGACTCTGCAGACATCTCTCCAGTGGGAGTCAATATCTGGAGAGAAGATGAGTATATCATCCAGATAGACTACGACCGAGGTGGAGAGCATATCCCGGAAAATGTCATTGACAAAGTCTTGGAAAACGGCTGGAGCATTACAGAGCCCAAAGGGCATCACCAGATATTCGTAATGCCCATCCCTGGTATTAAAAGCCGTCTTCCATTCGTCCCCCTCACGGATGCGAATCAGGTTATAAGCACCGCGCAGATCTAGTTTAGTGAATACTCTTGCTCCCCGAAGCCTATCAAAAAGCTCAGAAATCAGGGGCAACGGGTACTTGTTTTTAACAGTGATGGCGTTAAGACCCCTGTAATCAATACACGGACGCAATTCTCAGTTTTTCTTCTGCACGAAGAAAAATCCCGCCCCTGCCGGTGACACCGACTTCCTAATAAACCCTCTTGCCAGGTTCTCCTGAATATATTGCGACATGGCCTCTGTCTCAGGAAGAGAGAGGGGATAGACCCTTCCCCGAGGAGGTTCTGCGCCAGGCAAGAGGTCGATAGGACAGTCATAGGGGCGATGAGGCGAAAGAGTCTCCGCAGCCTTCTTGGAGAACCCGTCTGCATATGACCAGTAGTGCTTGGGAAGTGGAGTAAGATCTGCGGGTAACTCCGTAGTGGTAACCTGAACGCAACTCCTGACACATCTGCCTCTACATGCATCACTCCAACCCAGTATCCTACCCGAAGTCCACTCTATATGTGGGGAGTGGAAACGGAGCCAAGGTATACCTAGTAGGATCTCGTCTATTCCCTCGGGAAGGACGAGTAGGGAAATAAGTTCCTGATGGGAAGGAGATACAGACAATGCAAGTGGAACAGTCTGGTGTGTAATTTGTGAGGGCAATGTCGACCCATTCACTACCCGGACAGTCACTGATTTGTCAAGCGCCACCAGAGGTATTGCATGACGGCGAGCAAAGCTAGAGGACATGAAATTCCCCTCTGCTCCAAAGTCCATGCAAAGGTCGGCGGTGAGAATGGAAGTACCAACAGTGATTGTCCCTTTAAGTGTCATCTTGGAGGAAAATACCGCTGTCTCTAGTGAACCTCCTCCCAGGGCCACTAGACGCGATCGCTTCCCCGATCGCTGTGGACATTTGTTGGCATAGTGTCCTGTCTGCTGACAACGGTTACAGACCACGGATACTCGGACGATCGAGACTTAGGTCCTGCATGAGGAACTTCTGTGGCCTTTTGGGGTTCGGACGCCAGATCGGAAAATTCGAGAGGTTTGGCAAAGGTGGGAGCCAACCGAAACCTCTGCCTACACTGGGCCCGCTCCAACCTCCGCTCGTGAAAATGGAGGTCAATGCGGGTAGATATGGAGATAAGCTTCTCCAGTGTGGCGGGAATCTCCCTAGTAGCCAAAGCGTCTTTAACATGGTCAGCCAGTCCTCGCCAGTAGATTGGAATAAGAACTTTATCAGACCAATCTAGCTCAGAAGCTAGAGCCCGAAACTGGACGGAAAACAGACTGACCAAAAACGAACCCTGTGCCAATGCCAGCAGTTGTAGCGCCGTATCGTGGGTGACCTGAGGTCCTAAAAAGACCTTTTTAAGAGCCTCCAAGAAACGAGGAGCACTCCGCACCACACGACGTCGCTCCCACAGCGTGTTGCCCACTCCAACGCTCTGCCCGAGAGTAGAGAAAGTACAAAACCCACTTGTGCCTGATCCGTGGGAAAACGTGCAGCCAGAAGCTCGAGCTGTATAGAGCACTGACTCACGAATCCCCGACATTGCTTGCTATCACCGGCAAACTTGTCAGGAAGCGGGAGGTGGGATAATGTAGGGGCAGAGGTGGCAGAAGACAAACTGGCTGCAGCCACGCTAGCAGCCTGAACAGCGACTGCGGTAACATCCACAGCTGAGGTTGTGCGCTCAAGAGCCGCCAACCTACCCTCCAGCTGCTGGATGTACTGCGATAGACGCTGTTCATCCGCCATTTTACTAGCCAGACCCTGGCGCTAATATTATGTTAAGGGTCTGCGGAACGCACCAAATATATAAAGTAGAGAGGTGCGTTCGCAGCCCGGGGTCCACCGTGCAAGCGGAGACTGCTGCTAGTAGAAATGGCACGAGAAGCAAACTCTGTTATCCCGCAGAGTCGCCAACATAAACGCCGTAATGCGCTGTGGCAATAAGTGCGAACTCTGTTACTCCACAGAGCCGCTAGAAGGAGAGCCGCAGCGCTATATGGCGATGTGTGCGCACTCACTAGACACAACTGAGTGGCAAAGAAAACACGTTAGGGTGCTGTCTAGCGTTGAAAGCGAACCCTGTTACGTCACAGGGCCGCTGAGAAAAAGTACTGTGTCTTGTCAGGCTCTCAGGTACACAGTTAAGTGCTACGCGTTCATAAAGCGTGATCATGTGCTAATGTCCTCGCGGGAGTCACCCGCAATCTATGGCGTCTGAACGCCAGACCCTGAATACGGAATCAAAACTCCTCACCGGTTATGCCGGTAATCTAGGGCATCTAGGACACCGACCCTGACCAGCTACCATACCAAACTCCTCACCGATTAAGTCGGTATTCTAGTGGCTTATTTCAGCCGGGTCCCTATCCACACATACACATGACCACACTGGCGCATAGCATACAATGATTGATATTAGCGCATGGCGGCCCAGCCATGCTACCCTTTTATAGCAACAGCTACAGGACCTTCCAGGAACAAGGACCAATGAGAAGCTGTTACAAACAAACGTAGCTACATGACCTTCCTGGCGGACCAATAGGAGCCGCTGCAGCACCTGAACATGTGACCCCTGATCTCCAATGAGAGATCTCACTCTGGGCATGCTCAGATGGGAAAACGCAGGACTTTGTCTCAAAGACGACTGCTCCAGCACTGGCTATAATAGCAGATCCAGGAAAGGCAGCAGCAAGTCACTGCACAGTAGAGGAGTGGGCAAGACGCCTGGACCGACGTCTCTGCTGAGCAGGCTCCACTGCGGCCGGAGATGAATGGGAGACCGCAGCGGGATGGGTTCGAGACTCCCCTTGTGCAGCAGCGGGAAATCGAACCCTAACAAGTATGCCCCCAGAATGTGTTTGTGAGGCCTTATTCAGACGTCTGATTTTTTTCACGTATGACAAAATTGGATTGATTATTCTGATTAGACTCTGATCAGAGTTTTATCAGAGTTTGATGAGTGTGCTGGGTGTCATTTAATATTCTTTTACGTTGAGAAATTAAACAAAATGTCTCCCCTTCTCCATTCTGACAGTCCGTGAAAATCAGACTGCACTCAAATGCCAACCGACTAGTGATGAGCGCAAGTGCCCTTTACTTGTGTTTGCCTAGGGTGCTTGGTATGCACCAAGTATCACGGGTGCTTGAGTGAGATGATCGCAGCCGTATGTTTCGTGACAGTTAGACTGCAATAAAACATAGGGAATGGCCTGACAAACATGGCAATCCTTGCATGTTTTGCAGTTGTCTAAACATGCGGCCGTGTGGACGTAAACATCTCACTAGAGCAATCCGCGATACTCGGTGAATACCTGAGCACCCTCAGCAAACTCAAGTAACAATCACTTGCTCTCATCAATACATCCAACTCTTTGAATTTTATTGCTGATTTTGATCTGACCCTCGGATCAAAATTGGAGCTGTCTCCAATATTTTCTATGGACCAATCGGTCCGAGGAAAAAAAATTAGACATGTGAATGGCCCCACAGACTATCACAGGTACAAGTGCTATCTGTGAAAAACACGGATAGCACTTGTTTGTAAAAATAACACATGTGAATGACGCCTGAGATTGTAAAGTACCGTAGTACAAATATTTTGCACAAGGCTGACATCTCACTAAGGCCCCATTCAGACATCAATGAGTCACATACATTTTCTGTCTGTGTTTTCCATGGATAGAATATGTACTCATTATGTTCTATTGGGCTGTTCATGTGTTTTTGTAGCGTGAGTGGTCCAAAAATTCATGGAGAGGTGTTTTAAACCAAGTCTAAAAATTATCCATATGAATCTATAGGTTAATGGACAACACATGCATGTGTTCTGCGTGCAATACATGTTGCTGTCTCTGATTAACATTATGGTATGTTCTCATTGAGTTGTCCACTCCAGAAAACACCTAAAAAATTGCTCAAAAAATGCTTGAAAGACTTACTGTTCATTTGTACTGTAAAATTACTTTGTTGTTCATATGTTCAGTCTTTTAAGTGTATTTTTCCTTTTTGAAAAATACCTGGTGGGAATCAAGTGTTTGTCACTTCTCTGAAGCGGCTCTGGGTGGAATCTCCTCCAAACTAGGCACTGACTAGTCAGACAGCAAAAAAAAAAATTCTTCTGAAGAAAACTTTCCCATAGTGATTTTTTGGTGAATTTTAATGCTGCGTAATAGATCAGTGCAAAAAAAAAAGAATCTTTAAAGTTAAATAAATCTTATGCCAATGTGCTTTTTTTAAGCTGCACTTTTTAAATCTTCAACATGTCAGCTTCTCTTGCAAGGATGCTGAATTTTATGTGCACATTTTCCTCATAGGATTGCATTATATGCAGAAAATTTTGAGGTAAAAAAATAACTTTCACTGTGGAAACTCACAAAAAACACATGTAATCTGCACATAAATGTATCAATAAAGTTTAGTTTTGTTTGAGCCAAATACAAGAAAGTATAAAAAACCAAGCAGTTTAATTTGAAACAAGACAATCTAAAAAGAGACAACAATCACAGAGTAAAAATGAGATAAAAATGCATGGAAAAAAGCACAAAAAAATGCCATGAGTAAAAAGCATGTAGTCTAGTTTAGCTAATTGGTGCAGAAATGCTACAGAAAATTTACAAAATCAAAAATGCACTAAATACTCATTGTGGAAATCTAGTCTTAAGGTATGTACACAGGAGGTCCTTTAGACGGTACAAATGCGAGAATTTCAGGAGCAAGACGCTTCATATCATGCCAGTGTCTTTTATCCTTTTTTACATATTTTTGCTGTTTATTGTGATGTCTGTGGATGCTGACTTTTTATCTAAGCATATATAACAAACCAGTGAGTTGTAGTCACTGGGGATGAATGGACCAGTGGAATTTCGGGTTCTGGTACACGACCCGAACTTTATTCCAAAGTTCGGTTAGGGTACCAGAGCTGTACCCAAACTTGAACCAGAACCCCATTGAAAAAAACTGGTTCTAAATTCTTTCTCTTTTCCCCCAGGAACTCCGAACATCGCAATGGATTTCTGGGGAAACTGTCCGGTACGAACACCAAACTTTAAAGTTCGGGTCCACTCATCCCTAATAGCCACCTGAAGAATGGTCAGTACTCGGGTCATGTCTTCTAACCACTTCATGTCTGTGGAAACCTGAGGCAGTTAAAAAAAAGATCAAAAGCCTGAACATATGCACAGCAAGTTGTTTGTACATACTGTATGTTCATTAATTTTATCATTTATTCAGCACTTTTTCAGGCGGTTAAAAAACAGATATACCTGAAAGAGACGTTGTATGCAAATGTCCTAAAACTGTTCAAAGCCAGTTCACAAAAATTCTTCACAAAACTAAAAACTCCTTCAAAAACGCTCCAAAGAACATTTTCTGAAGCTGTTTCCACTACAAAACTTGTCATTTTTGAGAGCTCCAAAAATATTCTGTGATCAGATACCTTTAGGACATAAGAAAGCTTCACTGCTGGGGTGGCCAAGAAATCATGAGACCCTTGCATGCAAATATACTTCCCTTTCTCACTTTTGAAAGTTCTACCAGATCCTTGGTCTTTATGGACCTCTGGTGGGCAAACATATGTATTCGAGAGCAGAACATTCCAAGCACCATAGGACATACCCTTAGGACATAAGAAAGCTTCACTGCTGTGGTGGCCAAGAAATCATGAGACCCTTGCATGCGAATATACTTCCCTTTCTCACTTTTGAAAGTTCTACCAGATCCCTGGTCTTAATGGACCTCTGGGGGGCAAACACATGTATTTGACAGCAGAACATTCCAAGCACCATAGGACATACCCTTAAGACATAAGAAAGCTTCACTGCTGGGGTGGCCAAGAAATCATGAGACCCTTGCATGCAAATATACTTCCCTTTCTCACTTTTGAAAGTTCTACCAGATCCTTGGTCTTTATGGACCTCTGGTGTGCAAACATATGTATTCGAGAGCAGAACATTCCAAGCACCATAAGACATACCCTTAAGACATAAGAAAGCTTCACTGCTGTGGTGGCCCAGAAATCATGAGACCCTTGCATGCGAATATACTTCCCTTTCTCACTTTTGAAAGTTCTACCAGATCCCTGGTCTTAATGGACCTCTGGGCGGCAAACACATGTATTTGAAAGCAGAACATTCCAAGCCATAGGAGGTTTTTTTCATTGGTTCATGTTTTATTGTCATTGTTCGGACGAGACATCACAAGTACAAATGATAGTAGAGTATTCTGGCCTGAGGAATGACAGTTACTAGCCACTGTAATCATAAAATACCAATAAAAATATTTTCATGCACGATCCTGGGGAAAAACAGACTACTCCTCACATAGAAAAGTAAAAACGTAGAAATATGGTTCATCTGCATGAAATTGATGATGAAAAGTTTACTACCTTCACTGGAGGATGTAAGCTCATCTCATTTAGATTGCACCACTTATTCAACTTTAATACAACCAGATTTCCTCTTAATTGGCTTCTTCCCAGTGCATGGCTTTTTAGTCTGAACTGATACTTCAAGTCTCAGCTGGTGATGAGTTTATAGATCTTAGGGCCGATAGTATGATTTTGCCTTGTTTGCTAATTGGATTTTAATGACTATTTATATACATGCATTGGGTCCTCTATCTCCGTGAAAGAGTTTGTTCCTCAATGGAGCAACTATATGTAAAGGCCACCAATATATTGCCATGAATAACCCCTGAATGGGCACAATAGTAGATAACAGCAGTAATAGACCTTTTTATTTTATATAAAATAGTTACTGTCATTTCAAGAAATTTTCCATAAATCGATATATTCAATTAAAGGAAACTTTGAAATAAAATCTTATCAAATAAATACTTTTTTCTCCACTTATAAGACACTTCTCATTCCCTAGCTAAAAACCTGAACTTTTCATCCACTCTGAAAAAAAATGCTAAAAAATAGGATGGGACTGCCAGCTCACTAAGACATCGAATGACAGTTGCCTATTGAAGTTTATACCGTAGACTCCAGGAAGGAGAGAGGAGCTGAGCGAAGAAGGAAAAGTGAAAAAGAAAGGCACACAGTCTTTATAATAACACCGCAGCTAGTCATATAATGACTGTATCATGGTTATATATATTTAAAAAGCAGGAATTCTTAAATCCTATAAAACAGTGTCAGTTTTTAGTAAATAAGTGTTATTCTTGCTGCTGATTTGAGCAGAAATGTGGGAGAATTAACTATATACTTGCAACATACAGAAACCATTTTCTTCATTATAACAATATGGAGGATAACAAGAAGAAAATAGAAACAAACAAAACTGAAGGTTCTCAGCAACGTTTTAAAGGGAGTCGGTCAGCAAGTTTTTGTTATGTAATGTAAGAACAGCATGATGTAGGGGCAAAGAGCCTGATTCCAGAGATTTTTTTACTTAGTGCGCTGTTCAGTGCAGTTTTGATAGAAACCCTATTTTCTCTGCTGCACACCAGTAGTGGTCAGAATACTGAGCTGTGAATAACCCTGCCCACAGCTCTGATTGGCAGCCTTCTGTGTACAGTATACGGCGCTGTTCACACTAAGGCAATGAACAGCATCCAGATGAGAAGCAATGGAATGAAACTGAGAGGGAGAAGATAGAGATTAGATATTAGAAAAAGGTTTTTGACAGGGTGGTTAATGATTGGAACAGGCTTCCATAAGAGGTGGTGAGTTCTACTCCAATGGAAGTCTTCAAACAGAACCTGGACCGACATCTGTCTGAGATGGTTAAGTGAATCCTGCATTGAGCAGGGGTTGGACACAATGACCCTGGAGGTCCCTTCCAACTCCAATTCTAGATGCAGATGTCTTTCTCCTAGTTACAATGCAGTGGCATGTCTTCCATAAACATTTTCAGCGGCACAGTTGTTAATTTGCACAAGTTAGGAGCCTTCAACCTTTCTATGTATAGAGACACTTTATTTAAGCTTTTCCATTGACCTCTATCCTTCAGACCACTTTTTGGCAGGAACTACGTAATGATGTGCCTGTGGCTGTCAACTTACTGAGAGTGCCTCCAGCTTTGCTGACTCATCTCTTTTTGGACCCACAGCTTCTAAGGCTAGGCTGACACTTTACCATTCCCCGAGATGCTTAGGGATTCTAACAAAGTTCCTGACTGTACATCCCCTTCCCCAACTTGCCTCTCAAGAGTATTCTGCTGCCACCAATGAAGTTCTTCTTAGACGTGTCTTCTGTCCTTCTATCTGCTTTTCTGCTTTTTTTTATCCACAAACACATCCCAGGAAAAGATCACCTTCACCAGAGGGTGTCCTCACTTCTTCCTATTCTGTTTCTTAAAGAGTTTGTCCACTACTTTTACATTGACAACCAATCTTTAGGATAGGTCATCAATGTCTGATCAGCCGGGGTCCAACAACAGGCACCCCTGCCGATCAGATGTTATCGGTATCGGAGGTGGCCGCTGGAAGTGTGTTAGAACTCTCCTGTTAGGTTTTTTCTATCTTGCTGGTCACATGACCTTTGTGGCCTATTTAGTCCTGCTCCGCCCTTCTGGCTTTGCTGGACTTCATTGTAATTTCTACTCTTGAGCTAGCCGGGTGCTTTGTTACCTTACTCTAATAGTTTTTGCTTGGTCTTCAGACCTCTTTGTTCTATGTTGTTTTGTTTTTCTTTTTACTGCTACAACTTCTGTTAGGAGGTGTCCATCTTTTATCCCAGTCCCTAGTGCTTGTAGGGATCCCTTCCTCGCATCTATAAGTCTTCGTTCAGACTAGCTGAGGACTTTAGCGGGTCTGATTGCAGGATCAGGTTCCCCGTTACATCGTAGGGATTGAGCTTAGTTCTATTGTAGGGACAGATATCCCTTTCTTTCCTTAGTGCTTGTAGCAGAACATAACAGTAAGTCAAGCCCAAAAATATCTCTAAGGAAAGATTACCAGTTTCCATTATGGTGTCGGTTCAGGAATTGGCTCAACGCCTGCAGGGACTCTCTCTGGAGGTGTCCGAGCTTCAGCAACACGTGAGTAGCTGTTCTGGAGCACATTTCGTGGAGCCAAAGGTACGTTTGCCTGATTTATTTTTTTGGGAACAACAAGATTTTTTTTCTTTTAAAAATGCTTGCTTGTTGTATTTTCGTTTGAGACCCAGATCCTCTGGTGATGAATCACAGCGCATAGGGTTCATAATGTCACTTTTGCGCAAAGAACCTCAGGAGTGGGCCTTTTCTCTGCAACCTAGTGATCCATGCTTTAGATCAGTGGATAGTTTTTTTTCTGCTTTGGGGTTATTGTATGATGATCCTGATCGTGTCTCATCAGCTGAGACAGAATTGAGATGTTTGAGGCAGGGATCAGGTAATGTGGAAAAATATTGTACTCACTTCCGAGGGTGGTCTACTCAAGTGGGGTGGAACGATTCAGCTTTGAAAAGTTTGTTTCTTGCAGGGCTAAGTGAAAGGGTTAAAGATTTGCTGATTGCTTATCCCCTACCTGGAAACTTGCAAGAGGCTATGCAATTAGCTATACGGGTGGATAGGAGACTGCGTGCAAGGGTTAATGAGAGTAAATCCTATGTCATGTCAGCCCCAAGTCTTGAGAGGGTCTGTACTGACATTGGAGAGCCCATGGAGATTGGAGCGATGGCACCTCGCTCTCAGGAAAAAGACCGCAGGTTTTCTGAAGGTTTGTGCTTTTATTGCGGCAAATTTGACTATTTCATTGAGAACTGTGTGCTTCGTACGAACAAAGAAAAAAAAAGATCAGTTCCGCCCATATAGCCTGTTTAAATACTAAGGGCGTCTTTCTTTCTGCCACTACTACTGCTGCTCAGGAAGAATTAATGGATTTTTAGGTATTTGTCGATTGTGGTTCAACTCTGAATGTGATTGATGGGGAATTCTTGGAAAAACTTAAATTAAAACCCAAACCTTTGTCATCCCCTATTGCTGTGGTATCTGTTGATGGCTCACCCTTGAAGAATATTACTCACAAGGTTTGTGAATTTCCCCTTACTATTAATGATGTTCATCAAGAGAATTTGGATTTGGTAGTATTGAATAATTTACCCTCTCCGGTAATTTTGGGGTTACCCTGGTTAAAAATGCACAATCCTGTTCTGGATTGGTCTACCAATGAAATTAAGTCCTGGAGTTCTAAGTGTTATGACAAGTGTTGTAACAGGCGTATTGCTGCTGTGGATAAAGGGGAACTACCTGCACCTATTCAGGATTTTTGGAAAGTTTTTTCTGAGAAGGAATCGCAGATTTTACCTCCCCATAGAGAATATGATTGTACTATTGAATTTGTCCCTGGAGCGACTCTTCCTAAAAGTCGTTTATTTAATCTTACTATTCCTGAGAGAAAGGCTTTGGAGGAATACATACAGACAAGCTTGGCCGCCGGTCACATTAGGCCTTCCAAGTCTCCTGTGGCTGTTGGATTTCTTTTTGTTAAAAAAAGGACGGCGGTTTACGTCCTTGCTTGGACTTTCGTGAGATTAATAAAATTACTGTACGCAATCCTTACCCACTGCCATTGATTCCTGATTTGTTTAACCAGTTAGCGGGGGCCAAGTGGTTCTCTAAAATTGATCTTCGGGGGGCATACAATTTGTTGCGCATGAAGGAGGGTGACGAATGGAAGACTTCTTTTAACACTCCTGTGGGTCATTTTGAGAATCTGGTTATGCCTTTTGGCCTTACAAATGCTCCTGCATTTTTTCAGAATCTTATTAATGACATCCTTAGACCTTTGATCGGCAAAAATGTGGTTGTGTATTTGGATGACATTTTGATTTATTCGCCGGATCTGGAGTCTCATTGGTGGAGCGTTCGTGAGGTATTACAATTATTGAGTGACAATTCGCTTTTTGCTAAGCTGGAGAAATGTGAGTTCGCTGTACAGAGAATTAGTTTTTTGGGCTACATTATCTCCAGCGAAGGTTTTGAGATGGACCCAGTGAAAGTTCAAGCTGTGCAGGAATGGCCTAGGCCTATTGGTTTGAAATCGTTACAGAGGTTTTTGGGTTTCGCCAATTATTATAGAAAATTCATTAAAAAATTTTCTATTATTGTCAAACCACTGACCGATCTCACCAGGAAAGGTGCTAATGCGGTTCAGTGGACTACTGAGGCCATTGAAGCTTTTGTGTTTTTAAAGGAGAGGTTCAGTTCTGCTCCCATCCTTATGCACCAAATAAAGAAAAAGAGGTTTTCCAATCATAAAAAATACAATTTTATTAGATAATCATATAACATTAATATTAAAATACAAAATACAAATACATATGCAAATATGGGGACTACAAAATGCAACAGAATATGCAAATCAGACCTAATTAGGGTATAGAGGAATTTAATGGGGCCAGGTAGAACAATGTGTATAAGTAACGTATTGCTGCTAAAAGGCGATGCATACATCTACTATATAATGCAGCATAATACTATCTTCCATGGAAAAAAAAAACAAATCATCTCCAACATATATCCCGCTTATATTAATATAGCCATGTGGCTCATTAATATCATGTGGCTATAGAAAAGTGCATAGTGCTTTACAAAAGTATATTCCTAAATGAGCAGTGCACCCATATGTCCAGGCCCATTAAGTAGATATATAATGCATAAATCTATGCTCAATAAAGCTCACACTCAAAAAAATCATTGCTGGTGATATGTTATCATACCTCGATATAGGCTGCAGCACCCCTGACGCGCGTTTCGCTAGTCTCTTCGTCCAGAGGGGACGTGCCCTCTGAAAGAAGCGACTAGCGAAACGCGCGTCGGGGTGCTGCAGCCTATATCGAGGTATGATAACATATCACCAGCAATGATTTTTTTGAATGTGAGCTTAATTGAGCATAGATTTATGCATTATATTCTACTTAATGGGCCTGGACATATGGGTGCTCATTTAGGAATATACTTTTGTAACGCACTATGCACTTTTCTATAGCCACATGATATTAATGAGCCACATGGCTATATTAATATAGGCGGGATATATGTTGGAGATGATTTGGTTTTTTTTTCCATGGAAGATAGTATTATGCTGCATTATATAGCAGATGTATGCATCGCCTTTTAGCAGCAATATGTTACTTATACACATTGTTCTATCTGGCCCCATTAAATTCCTCTATACCCTAATTAGGTCTGATTTGCATATTCTATTGCATTTTGTAGTCCCCATATTTGCATATGTATTTTGTATTTTAATATTAATTTTATATGATTATCTAATAAAATTGTATTTTTTATGATTGGAAAACCTCTTTTTCTTTATTTGGAGTATATTTGTGGAGGAATCATATGTGTAGGCAATTTTCATTGTATATGAATATCCCATCCTTATGCAGCCTGATGTGACTAAACCGTTTTTGGTTGAGGTTGATGCTTCTGTGGGGGTCGGCGCGGTGTTGTCTCAGGAAAACACGGATGGAGTACATCCTTGTGCATTTTTTTTCAAAAAAATTTTCTGAGACTGAACTGAATTATGATATTGGTAATCAGGAATTGTTGCCCATTAAACTCGCATTTGAACACTGGCGGCATCTCTTGGAAGGTGCTGAATTTCCCGTTCAGGTTTTCACTGATCATAAAAATCTGATCTATCTTGATGCTGCCAAACGCTTGAATGCCCGTCAGGCTAGGTGGGCACTGTTTTTCTCGCGGTTTAATTTTTCCGTTACCTACATCCCAAGTACTAAGAATGTGAAAGCCGATGCTTTGTCTCGCAGCTTTTCTCCCATGGTTGGTGCTGAGGAGGAGAACATTTTACAAGAAGGGGTTGTGATTGCTGCTTTGGACTCTGTGTTGGAAGATGAGATTCTTAAAGCACAGGAGAATGCCCCATCTAACACTCCCCATTGGAAGTTGCTTGTGCTTGGGACCTTTAGGAGAGATTTGTTTGTTGAGTGTCATGAGTCTCGGTTGGCAGGTCATCCTGGAATCTCTGAGACCAAGAGACTTGTGGGTCGCAGTTTTTGGTGGCCTGGATGGCAGAAGGAAGTCATTAAGTGGGTGCGTCAATGCACTGTGTGTGCTAGATCTAAGTCTTCACATACTCCTGCTGCGGGGTTGCTTTTCCCTCTGGAGGTTCCTAGTGCTCCTTGGACACATATGGCTATGGACTTTATTACTGACCTTCCCCCCTCTGAGGGTTTCACTGTCATCTGGGTGGTCGTGGACAGTTTTAGCAAGATGTGTCACTTGGTTCCTTTTATCAAACTGCCCTGCGCTAAGACTCTCGCTAAAGCCTTTGTCAAGGAGATTGTCAGACTACATGGCGTTCCTACTGACATTGTTTCTGATAGGGGACTTCAGTTCGTGGCTCATTTTTGGCGGCCCTTTTGTGACAGGTTGGGAGTTCATTTGTCGTTTTCATCTGGATATCATCCTGAGTCTAATGGCCAGACAGAAAGGAAAAATCAGGATGTTGAGCAGTTCTTGCGTTGTTTTGTGGCAGACAATCAAGAGGGGTGGTCTGAGTTTCTGCCACTTGCGGAATTCGCTCTTAACAACCATACATCCTCTTCTGCTGGTTGTTCACCTTTTTTTTGTTGTACTGGGAGACATCCGTCGTTTGGGTCATTCTCCAAATTGGTATCGGCCGTGCCTGATGAGAAGAATTTTTCCGGTGATTTGGAGAGAGTTTGGACGGATGTGCGTGGTAATCTTCAGGAAGCTAACAGAAAATCTAAAAGGTACTTTGATAGGAAACGGCAAGAGGTTTTGTTTGCTATTGGTGACATGGTTTGGTTATCCTCTAAGAATCTGAGGTTGAGGATTCCTTCTAAAAAATTGGGTCCCAAGTTTGTAGGGCCCTTTAAAGTGCTTCAGGTTGTTAACCAATCTGCTGTTAGGTTGGAGGTTCCTACCTCCTGGAAGATTAATCCGGTGTTTCATGTTTCTCTGTTGAAAAGAGCTGATGTGTCGGATGTAGACGCCTCTGCCACGGTTCCCCCGGTGGTGGAGGACGGGGAATATGAAATTTCCCGCATCCTAAATTCTAGACGGTATAGAGGGAGTTTGCAGTATCTCGTCGCTTGGAAGGGTTTTGGACCCGAGGATAACTCATGGGTGAGGGCGGATGATGTTTCTGCGTCCAGACTTGTCAGAGCGTTTCACAAGAGGTTTCCGGGTAAGCCTGGGCCTAGGGGATCTGGAGGATCCTCTTAGAAGGGGGGGTACTGTTAGAACTGTCCTGTTAGGTTTTTTCTATCTTGCTGGTCACATGACCTTTGTGGCCTGTGAGGAACTAAGCCGACCGCCACACGGTAGCCCGGGTATCACAGCTTCTGATCCCACCGCCGCTACCAAATGTGAAGGATGACCCCTTTCCTCCCACGTCACCAATGGGACGTAACTCCACAGGTACAGCTCTCCGGCGCCCCCTTTGTCTCTCAGGTCAGTAAGGGAACTGCACCTAGAGCAAATGGCCGCCGGGGAGGTTGTCCTGTTACCCACTGGGTATTCTAAGATTCGTGATCAGAGTAAAAGCATCAGCCCAAGATTAATTTTATGGTTTAATTGCCTTTAGGGCGCACTAGATAATGTAACGGGTCTGGGAGGCGGAACCTCTGAGCTACTTATACAAGGAGGTGGTTCTTGTAAGAGAGCGGGTGGCGATCAGGGTAGACGGGCAGACAGTCACAACAGGTAACCGGGGCAGTCTCTGGGTAAACGGGCAGCCAGTCACAACAGGTAACCGGGGCAGTCTCTGGGTAAACGGGCAGAAAGTCACGGCAAGTGACCGGGGCAGTCTCTGGGTAACCGGGTAAGAGGTCACGGCAAGTGACCGGGGCAGTCTCTGGGTAACCGGGCAGGAGGTCACGGTAGGTGACCGGGGCAGTCTCTGGGTAACCAGGCAGGAGGTCACGGCAAGTGACCGGGGCAGTCTCTGGGTAAAGGTAATACGACCTGTGATGGCTGAGCCTCCCGGTAGGCTAGCAGGCGGATAACAGATGAGCGCTCCCAGGTGAGCGGGCAGGCTGGTCCATAGACAGACTGGCAGGTGACGATGAGGAAACTGTCGGACGGCAGAGCCTCCAGGTAGGCTAGCAGACAGGTAACAGGTGAGCGCTCTTAGGTGAGCGGGCAGGCTGGTCCATAGACAGACTGGCAGGTGATGATGAGCAGACTGTCGGACGGCAAAGCCTCCAGGTAGGCTAGCAGACAGGTAACAGGTGAGCGCTCCCAGGTGAGCGGGCAGACTGGTCCATAGGCAGACTGGCAGGTGACGTTGGGCAGACTGTTGGACGGCAAACTAGCAAGCAGGTACGCGGAATATCAGGCAGGAATCTGGCAGGTAACTGGCAACGGAACCTGAGGGCTGAAGCAGAGTAGTGAACAGTGCAACAACATTGCTCGGGCACCTTCCTTCTAGAGGAAGTGCCTTATATAGGGTAAAGTCCTCCGGCCATTGGCCGGGGACTTTTTAGGATGGCGCGCCCGGCCCCTTTAAGAGAGGGGGAGCGCCCGCGTGCGCGACCTAAACACAGTGGCCAGAAAGGAGCGCGCGCTGCCAGCAGGGCGGGAGGAGGACGCCGGACCCGAGACAGAGGGACGCAAGCAGCCAGGAGAGCGGGGGAAGGACGCCGGCCCCGAAGCAGAGGAGCGCGCGCAGCCAGGGTGAGTGGAACAGCGTCCCTGCCTGACAGCAGGCAGAGACGCCTGCGCTACAGTACCCCCCCTTTAGGTCCCCCCTTTTTTAGGCTAGAGAGAAATTTAGCTAAGATGAGAGGGGCATGGATGTTCTCCCGCGGCTCCCACGTTCTCTCCTCAGGACCAAACCCCTTCCAATCCACCAAAAAATAGGTCTTCCTTCTTACCCTTTTGGTGGCCAAAATATTCTCTACCTCAAATTCATTTTCAGCAGAAACCGGAGCAGGAGGCGTGCCTATAGACTTAGAAAAAGAGTTAAATACCACCGGTTTGAGGAGAGATACATGGAAGGAGTTGGGGATCCGCAAGTTGGCTGGGAGTTTCAATTTATAGGCCACCGGGTTGATCTGACTGATGACCTCCAGAGGACCGATGAACCGAGGACCTAACTTATAGGAAGGAATCTTGAGCCGAACATACTTGGACGAGAGCCAGACCTTATCCCCAGGACGGAATTGAGGAGGATCCAGACGTTTTTTGTCAGCATGTCTTTTCATACGCTCGGATGACAGAAGAAGTGCAGACCGAGTACTCTCCCATATGGAGGAAAATTTGTCAACCAGAGATTCTGCAGCCGGATTGTCCACTGAGGTGGAGACGGGAAATGGGATCCGAGGATGCTGACCGAAGACTACAAAAAACGGGGATTTGGAGGAAGATTCGCTCTCGTGATTGTTATAAGAAAATTCGGCCCATGGCAGGAGATCCACCCAGTCAGAATGGTGGGCATTAACAAAGTGACGGAGGTAACTGGTCAGGATCTGGTTGATCCGCTCCACTTGACCATTGGACTGTGGGTGGTAAGCGGAGGAGAAGTCCAGGGTGACATCCAATAATTCACAAGTGGCTCTCCAGAAACGTGAGGTGAACTGTACCCCTCGATCCGACACGATGTGACGGGGCAGGCCATGAAGTCGGAAAATGTGGCGGATGAAGTCTTTAGCCAGCTCAGGTGCAGACGGGAGGCATGGCAGGGGAATAAAGTGAGCCATCTTGGAAAAGCGGTCGGCGACCACCCAAATGACCGTAAAACCAGCAGAGACAGGGAGGTCCGTTATGAAGTCCATGGCTATATGCTGCCAGGGGGCAGTGGGTACCGGAAGCGGAAGAAGGCGACCGGCAGGCAGGTGTCTCGGAACTTTGTTGCGGCCACAGGAGGCACAGGCAGCAACAAAATCTATAACGTCCTTGTGCAGGGTAGGCCACCAGTAATACCGAGAGATAAGTTGGAGGGTCTTTTTCTGGCCGGCGTGGCCAGCAAGTTTAGACGAATGACCCCAGTGTAGGATCCTCTCCCGATCGGTTACCGATACAAACGTCTTACCAGGAGGTGGACGGTTCAGACTCACGGGAGCCACCTGCATGACTCTGGCGGGATCGATAATATGTTTAGGTTCCTCCTCGAGATCCGACACCAGGAAAGACCGGGACAAGGCGTCCGCCTTGATGTTCTTGTCCGCCGGGCGAAAATGTAGAAAAAAGTCAAAGCGAGCAAAAAACAAGGACCACCGGGCTTGACGCGGGTTAAGCCTCTGAGCATGCTGGAGGTAAGCCAAATTTTTGTGGTCAGTGTAAATAATTACCGGATGAAGAGCCCCCTCGAGTAGGTAACGCCACTCCTCCAATGCCAGCTTGATAGCCAATAACTCTCCGTCTCCTATGGAGTAATTGCGCTCAGAAGAGGAGAAGAGTTTGGAGAAGAAGCCACAAGTTACCATTCTCCCGGAAGATGATTTCTGAGTAAGCACTGCCCGGCTCCAGAGGAGGAAGCGTCAACCTCCAGGAAGAACTGCTTGTTGCCATCCGGGCGATGCAGCACCGAGGCGGAAGAGAACGCCTGTTTTAAGGAGAGAAAGGCCTCCTCTGCTTCGGGAGTCCACACCTTGGGGTTAGTGCCCTTACGGGTGAGCGCGGAAATTGGGGCGGTCCGGGAAGAGAAGTGCGGTATGAAGAGACGGTAATAGTTAGCAAAGCCCAGAAACCGCTGAATGGCCTTCAATCCCTCCGGTCGGGGCCATTTCTCGATGGCAGACAATTTCTCAGGATCCATCCGTAGACCGGTCTGAGAAATAATGTAGCCCAAAAACGGAAGCGAGGTCTGCTCAAAGAGGCACTTCTCGTATTTAGCGAAGAGGTGATTCTGCCTGAGCCTGAGCAGAACCTGACGAACGTCCCTCCGGTGAGTCTGGAGATCCGGAGAGAAGACCAAGATGTCGTCCAGGTACACCACTACGCAGGAATAGAGAAGATCCCGGAAGATGTCATTGACTAGCTCTTGAAAGACGGCGGGAGCATTACAGAGCCCAAAGGGCATCACTAGGTATTCATAATGGCCGTCCCGGGTGTTAAAGGCAGTCTTCCATTCATCCCCCTGACGGATACGGACTAAGTTGTACGCCCCGCGGAGGTCCAGTTTGGTGAAGATTCTAGCCCCCCGCAGACGATCAAACAATTCCGGAATGAGCGGAAGGGGATACTTATTCTTCACCGTGATTTGGTTGAGTCCTCTATAGACTATACAGGGACGGAGAGAGCCGTCCTTCTTTTTTACGAAAAAGAAGCCTGCTCCCGCCGGGGAAGTAGATTTCCGGATGAATCCCCTGGCCAAATTCTCCTCGATATATTCGGACATCGACCGGGTCTCAGCAGCAGACAATGGGTAAATACGCCCACGGGGAGGCGTAGTACCAGGTAACAGATCGATAGGACAATCGTATGGTCTATGAGGAGGTAATGTCTCTGCTTCTTTTTTATTAAAGACATCAGAAAATGACCAATAGGGAATCGGAAGACCTGGTAGATTAGTTGGGGTTGGAGAAGGACAGACGGGATGAACAGGAATCAAACACGTCTTATGACAATCCTGTCCCCAGCGAAGGACCTCTCCGGTCTGCCAGTCGAGCACGGGTGCATGTCTCTGGAGCCAAGGTAGACCTAGTAAGAGTGCGTGAGAGAGTCCAGGCAGAACATGAAAAGAGATGCTCTCAGAATGCAGCATTCCCACTTGTAGCGTTATGGATTCGGTGATGAGTTGGATGGGACATGGTAAGAGACCCCCATCCACAGACGCGACCGATAAGGGTACCGCCAGAGGTTTGGTGGGAATGTGATATTTTTCTACCAGGAACTGTGAGATAAGATTCCCGGCTGCTCCAGAATCAAGTTGGGCAAGTTCGAAATAACGATTCTCCCCGCAGAGAATGGAGACTGACAGCAGCAGAGATGGAGAGGCTTTCTTCGTGTCTAGGTCGACCTCTCTGAGCGAACCTAGACAGAGGCGTTTCCCGACCTCTCCGGACAAGTACGAATCCGATGCTCCTTACTGCCACAGTAGAAGCAACTCCCTTCGGCACGACGTAAGTCCTGACGGGTTTTGACCATCTTAGTCTGGTCGACCTGCATAGGCTCCGGAGAGTGTAATTGGGGAGAAACAGAGGGAGTGACGGGTTTCTGAAACGTAGGAGCTAGACGTGGAAACTTCCTCTCATGGGTGACCTCTTTGGCACGCTCCTGAAATCGTAGGTCAATCCGAGTGGCAAGAGTGATTAGGTCATCGAGAGTGGTAGGGATGTCCCGACCGGCGAGTTCATCTTTTATACGGCCGGACAGACCCTCCCAGAAGACAGATTGTAGAGCGTCGTTATCCCAGGCCTGCTCCGAGGCAAGGGTACGGAACCGTATGGCATATTGGCCCACGGTGAGACTTCCCTGACGGAGGCGTAGCAAAGAAGATGCGGATGAGATCTTCCGTCCAGGTTCATCGAAGACTTTCCGGAAAGCCGCGAGAAAGGCAGACAGGTCGGACACCAGGGGGTCTCCTCTCTCCCAAAGAGGATTCAGCCAGGCCAAGGCCTCCCCCGTGAGATGGGACATGATGAAGGCAATTTTGGCCCGGTCGGAGTTAAACTGGTGGGAGAGAAGTTCAAAGTGCAGGGTGCACTGGTTAATGAAGCCCCGAGCCTGAGCGGAGTCACCTCCGAAGCGAGGAGGTGCGGAAAGTCGGGGTCCGTGACAGGAAACCATGGGATTGGGAAGCATAGGAGCTGCCGGATTGCGTGTCGTGGCACCAGCTGAGGTTGCTGGTGGAGCTGTCAGAGTGTCCAGGCGAGAGTTGACATTCCGCAGGTGACCCAGGATGGACTCCTGTTGGGACCTCTGACGGGATAATTCATGACACAGGTCCGAGATAGAGGGAGCTTGGGTGCCACCGGGTTCCATGGCCCGAGCAAACTGTAACGGGTCTGGGAGGCGGAACCTCTGAGCTACTTATACAAGGAGGTGGTTCTTGTAAGAGAGCGGGTGGCGACCAGGGTAGACGGGCAGACAGTCACAACAGGTAACCGGGGCAGTCTCTGGGTAACCGGGCAGGAGGTCACGGTATGTGACCGGGCAGTCTCTGGGTAACCAGGCAGGAGGTCACGGCAAGTGACCGGGGCAGTCTCTGGGTAAACGGGCAGCCAGTCACAACAGGTAACCGGGGCAGTCTCTGGGTAAACGGGCAGAAAGTCACAGCAAGTGACCGGGGCAGTCTCTGGGTAACCGGGTAAGAGGTCACGGCAAGGTGACCGGGCGGCAGTCTCTAGGGTAACCGGGTCAGGAGGTCACGGCAAGTGACCGGGGCAGTCTCTGGGTAAAGGTAATACGACCTGTGATGGCTGAGCCTCCCGGTAGGCTACCAGGCGGATAGCAGATGAGCGCTCCCATGTGAGCGGGCAGGCTGGTCCATAGACAGACTGGCAGGTGACGATGAGGAAACTGTCAGACGGCAGAGCCTCCAGGTAGGCTAGCAGACAGGTAACAGGTGAGCGCTCCCAGGTGAGCGGGCAGGCTGGTCCATAGACAGACTGGCAGGTGACGATGAGCAGACTGTCGGACGGCAGAGCCTCCAGGTAGGCTAGCAGACAGGTAACAGGTGAGCGCTCCCAGGTGAGCGGGCAGACTGGTCCATAGGCAGACTGGCAGGTGACGTTGGGCAGACTGTCGGACGGCAAACTAGCAAGCAGGTACGTGGAATATCAGGCAGGAACCTGGCAGGTAACTGGCAACGGAACCTGAGTGAACAGTGCAACAACATTGCTCGGGCACCTTCCTTCTAGAGGAAGTGCCTTATATAGGGTAAAGTCCTCCGGCCATTGGCCGGGGACTTTTTAGGATGGCGTGCGCGGCCCCTTTAAGAGAGGGGGAGCGCCCGCGTGCGCGACCTAAACACAGTGGCCGGAAAGGAGCGCGCGCTGCCAGCAGGGCGGGAGGAGGATGCCGGACCCGAGACAGAGGGACGCAAGCAGCCAGGAGAGCGGGGAAAGGACGCCGGCCCCGAAGCAGAGGAGCGCGCGCAGCCAGGGTGAGTGGAACAGCGTCCCTGCCTGACAGCAGGCAGAGACGCCTGCGCTACAGTTAATTACAGAAATATACAGTAAAGCTATACAACGGAATGACAATGGATTTGCAGTCAGAGTAAAATACCACAATAATGTAAAAGGCTTAAAGGTATTAGCTAGAGATCAATATTACCGGGTTGTAGGGACATGGGGAGGCAGGGAGCTCTGCGATCCCCAGGTAACTGTCTTTAGTTGCTAGACAGTCTCCCAAAACATGTGCTGCTGCTCCCTTGGCAAAATTGTTCCACTGGTCCTTCTTAGACCATCTTCTTGGCTTCTGTGTGAAAAATGGTTCAGTCTTGCCATAGCTCCCAGTTCTTAAACCTGCTAGGTCCCTCCCCTTTGCTTTGAAGCAGCATATTAACCGGCCTGCAATTCATATGGAGCAGGAAATACTGGCTTCAGTCTGAGTTATTTAGCATACTAATGACCATCTTATTCAGACACGGGCCTGAACTAATTAGCATACTAAAGCCCTTTTGATTCATAGTGGACATCAAAACCGGTCGTACTGGATATGCTAACAGGCCCTGTGTAGTTAGTAGTCTGTGGCTCCGTGAACCGACAAAATGGAGGCTGGTATAGGCTCTATACACAAGATGGCGGCATCCCTTTCCTCACATGGCCTATTTAGTCCTGCTCCGCCCTTCTGGCTTTGCTGGACTTCATTGTAATTTCTACTCTTGAGCTAGCCGGGTGCTTTGTTACCTTACTCTAATAGTTTTTGCTTGGTCTTCAGACCTCTATGTTCTATGTTGTTTTGTTTTTCTTTTTACTGCTACAACTTCTGTTAGGAGGTGTCCATCTTTTATCCCAGTCCCTAGTGCTTGTAGGGATCCCTTCCTCGCATCTATAGGTCTTCGTTCAGACTAGCTGAGGACTTTAGCGGGTCTGATCGCAGGATCAGGTTCCCCGTTACATCGTAGGGATTGAGCTTAGTTCTATTGTAGGGACATATATCCCTTTCTTTCCTTAGTGCTTGTAGCAGAACATAACAACATGAGTACTCGTTTGCCAAGCTGCTGTATCTTCTGACAGTGGCCAATGACTGATACTACACATCCACCTAAAGATAGGTCATCATCAATGTAAAAGTAGTGGACAACCTTTTTAAGTAACTTCCCTTACTGCGTAACTAATCCAGAGATTCCCAATCCTCCTCTTCATTATGGGTTAGCCCTACAGTTAACTCTGTCATACCCGACTAAACAGGAACTGCAGCCACAGGAAGATAACAGTAAAATACAATACAGTTAAATACATTCTCCTATACTTAAACGTCAGGAGTTGTCAGATGAGTGAAATGCCATCCTCCCTCATTGAGACGTCTGTGTTGCCCGAAGGTATTTTATCTGTTTTTTTCACATTACAAAATGTATGCATAATAGTTTATGCTGCTGTTCATATGTTCATGTTCTTCACGGACCATGGATCCATACAAACAAGGAGATATTTGCTTTTTTATTTGGCAGCAAATATGAAAGGGGCTAAAACAAGCCTAAGGGTCCATGAAAATACGTTCAGTACACAGGTGGAATGTGGGTGCCATTTGCGTGCTGCCCGTTTTTAACGTTGCAAAGTATAGAAGAAGCTTTGTCATTTATTTGTCCACCTGTGTAAAACACTGATTACAAAAACAGACATATGTACAGTATGACATCCTGTGCACAGCACTGATGACAATGGTACAATTTTTCATGTACGTGTTTAAACACAGACTAGGGATTAATACATGGCACATGATAGGTCTTGTTATAGGTCTTTTCATTGGAGCGAGAAACAAAGTGTAATATGAACTGTCTTGACAAAAATGGATCCATGATGATTTGATTAAGAAAGAATATTACAAAAAAATACATACAATTAGGATATTAAATGGTTTAACAAAATTAGTCCAAACAACCTTTTCAAGTCAAGTTCAATAAACTTTATTTATTAAAAAAAAAAAAGTTCAATAAACTGGGATCTCTTTAAGATTACTTTAACATTGAGCAATCTTTGCAGAATTTCAGCCTTTCTCTTATCACACGTACTGAATCTAGTCTGTTTCAAAAAGAACATTTGCTGTACTTATGTTTTTTTCCCCTCCGTTCTGCAATCACATTTATTTTTACATTACATTTTGGGCATCAGACAATTACACTGTTTCCAGACAGTTCATCATCACTATAATTTCATGCCAGAAAACAGTTCATGTTTATCTAAGCTCATCATGCTGATTTTTACTTATCCCTCGCAAATAGTTTGATTTAATCATTATCAGGGACTTGAAATTGGCCTCAGATTTAATAGGCATATGCGTAGCTTGTGGGAAGATGCATCCCAGCAGAAGTCTGAAGTTTAGGACTATTGTGCATCAGCTGTAGCTGGCATAAGTGTTTATCACACTTAACGCACAAATCCTTTCACATAATGTTGCAGTATTGTTATTATGAAGGATTGTCAAGATGGTAAATTAAAATACTGAAATGGTGGCGACTGGCAAAGAATATACAAAAATGTCAAGACAGTGAAGACAATATATGAAACCATCATAGTGGAGACCACGCTCTTCTTATCCTAATTAAAGATATATATTTAATCATACTTTCGTGGAATATGCAAAGAATATACTTTATGTATCTTCTCCAGTTCATCCCTTTTGACTATCTCTGACCTAAACACAATATCGTCAATATTTCAGAAAGCCAATTAACATTTAAGCATTTTATATACATTTTACCTGATAATACCTGGAGGGAGACATTTATGCAAGCACTGGAAAATCATATAAATCGTTCATGGTGTTCAAGCCCGTAATCCAACTGAGAACTTTAAAGGGAATCTGTCACCCTAAATTGGTGGGATATTTAAATGATGGCAGTCAGGTCAGATGGGCGGTGTTTTGGGTACTTGCCTTAACATGTTGTTCGCCGCTGTCTCCATTATTTCTGGGAATTGTAGTCGTTGCCCTCCATATAACGCGCCTGCACATTGCAATCTTGAATTGCGCACGCGCAGTATGCTTTGCCCACAGATTGCAATGCGCAGGCGCGTTATATGGAGGGCAACGACTACAATTCCCAGAAATAATGGAGACAGCGGCGAACAACGTGTTAAGGCAAGTACCCAAAACACCGCCCATCTGACCTGACTGCCATCATTTAAATATCCCGCCAATTTAGGGTGACAGATTCCCTTTAAACCTGAATTTCAGATCTGTTAACTAAATTTAAGCAGCTAACAGCTTATATAAAGCTTCAGCTTGGGGCTAAGCCTTCCTCACTGGATGACATTTACTATTCCCCATGGCTAAATCTTTCAGCTTTGCTGTGTAGACTAGGACACCGTCAGCAGAGTCATCTAGTTATCACCGACATGCAGTATTTAGGATTGATTACAATGTATATTATGCAGATAAAGCCTAGATAGGGCAAAAAAAATTACCAAAACACACAAATGTATTTTTCTAAGTACCTTGCATGCTGTTACTCTTGTCACGGGGGTGAAGGGCTATCCTTTATCCTTTCCTAGAGTTTGTTTTAGGCTAAGGGTGAGTTTCCACGGTCAGGAAACGCTGCGTGTTTGGCGCTGTGTGCTGGCGTAGCGCCAAACACGCAGCGTCCAGATGTTACAGCATAGTGGAGGGGATTTCAAGAAATCCCATCTCCACTATGCGTAACAATACGCAGGTGGCAGACCTGCGTAAACGGACATGCGGCGCGTCTTTTTAGACCGCAGCATGTCCTCGCGTAATTGCGGCGACGGTGCGTCGCCGCAACATAATTAACACAGGGCTATGCAGCCCTGCGCTCTTTCCGGAGGTGTTCCGGAGGTGTCCTGAACACCTCCGGAAAGATCGCACGTCATAAAGGGGGCGGGGCTTAGACGGAGCGGAATTTCCGCTCCGTCCAAAGCGCTATGGTTCCGGACCGTGGAACCATAGCCATAGATTTTGTTTTTACAATAAATCCAATCATTGTAGATGCCATGGAACATCCATACCCTGCCACAAGGCATGCCTTCTTTAAGGCTACCCTAGGAAAGTTTTTAAAAATGGAAAATACATATTTAGCTATATATATAAAAAAATAAAATTAATTTTGTCTTCTACAGATTAATGAAACATGAATTGAATGTGTGTTGTGTTAGCTATAGAAACCACCTTGATGCATGCAAGGAATATTTTCATACTGAGAATTGTTTGCTGTGATCTTTTGTGTATGTACACATGTATCTCCTTTCTTTCTGAAGACTCTTAATCTGGGGGAGGAGTGGGGTTGGAAACTTTAATTTAATTTCAATTTTTTTTATAAAGGAAACGTGCAAATAAGTAACTATTGCTTAAATAAGTGTCATGTGTAGAATGTATTTTTTCATTTATTGCAATTTTTTTTCATATCATTATATGTATTAAAAATAAAAATGAGAAATCTTACAATTTTGATACCGGCCACTGGGATAATTTTTAGACTCTAACTTCCTGTTCTCTCATTAAATCTACATTAGCAGCAATAGACTGACTCTGACTCTTATGTACTGAAACATCTAATCAGTGTGTGCATTTGTTATTGTAAAAGGAGTGAAAGCAGGGGAAAATGTGAAATTACCTATTATGATTGGTGGATTCTGTCTTAACGTCTTGTAGTCCTTCCTGGTGTGATAAGGAAACTGCTGTAAAGGACAGGAAATATGAATCTAAAATAGCCACAAGTGGCCAGTATGAAAATTGCAAGATTTCTAGTTGTTATTTTTAATACATACTGTGACATAAAGAAAAGAATTGCCAAAAATTTAAAAAACGTAACACAAAATTCCAACTTTAAAAATAGTTAATTTTCTTATTCTACATTATTCTACATTTTAAGCATCCGGTATAAATAATATGTTAATCAAATGCAATTTTAGACCTGTATAGAAACAAAAAAAAACCTCTACAGCATCGCGAGGAGGTGAACAGCTGAGAGCCTAACCTATTACGACTTTAAATGATTGCATTCTGCAAAATTAAATCTCAATTTTGCATTTGAGTAAAAGCATGCAGCCTTAATTATTACTTCTATGTGCTTCCCAGTAAACCCAGGTGCAATTGCACAAAAGCAAACACTGGATGCCACAATCAAACATTTGCTGTCTATTATAAAGATCTGTATCTTTTTTTTATATTCTATTTTTTTCCAGGCTCAAATACCTTCCCGGCCACAATTTTGAACATATTTTTCTATAGGGAAATGTACATGGGTTTTACTTCAAGTTGTCATATGGATCTCATTCCATGATGTATATGTTGTTTTCTCAGTAGCCTTTCCAAGAAGAAGGTTTTGATGATAAGAGGTTCATGTTATCACATTCCCTAGAATATGGTTGATAGATCTGCATGAAAGAGTGTGTTCCTACTTACATGGAGAGTATGAATCATTCTCTAAACAATTCGTTCTTATTTCTGAACTATATCTTGTAACTTCCAACAAGAAATTACAACCATTGAAAAAGTGACTTCTAGGCAAATAATCAAAGGCATTTACTGTAAGTGAGAAGTAAGAAACCTCTTATCATTGACTCGTTCATCATCATACAAGAAGCCGTTCTTTATAGGTTTCTAGCAGGTATTTGGACAATCCTCCTACAGCTAGACAAATATAGGCTTTATCCAAGGGCACGTCTTCTATAACTAAGTAGTAAACAACCTGAGCTCTTCTGTGTTGCTATATTCTGTTTTGAGATATGGAGATAAATGTGCAATCTGCATCCATAGAGTAGCAGGTTGCTATTTATTCCATGACAGCATGAACAGCCTAAAGTAGACTACCTTTCTAGTTTTATGCTGCATTAAATAAAATGTTCATTTTCAGAGGCAGTCTCCATAAACAATACAAGCGTTATACTTATACATATTTTAAGCCTTTTACTGTATATTTAAAGCACCACTGCGCTGAAGTGGTGCTACCAATCTAAGCTCCTTTTCCCTAGTATTATATGTACCAGCTGCGGTCTTTAGCTCTTCCCAGCACTCCTCCAGTCCTGCTCCGTCATCTTGTGACTGCAACCTCGGAAGTCAGAGGTGACGGTAACAAGCTCTCAATTCAAGTCTATGGGTGCCTTGTTTTGGCTCTCATAGACTTACATTGAGTTGTGACAAGCAAATACTGGAGCGATCTGGCAGGTAACACACTGGTGGAGACCGACTAGAGCAGTGCTGTTAAAAGATGAAGACAGCAGCTTGTAAGTATAAGACTAAAGGCAGGGACTTAGATTAGTAGCACCAATAAAAAAGCCTGCGGGAGTGGTGCTTTAAGGCCGGGGTCACACTTGCGAGTGCAATGCGAGAAACTTGCACGAGTCTCTCGCCTCAATACCCGGCACTGCCGCCGGCACTCGGACCGAAGCGTTCTGCTGCATAGAAATACATGCAGCTCTGGTCCCAGGTATAACCCCGGGTATAGTTTGGACTCGGGGTATACTATGGCCTGTTACATCGGGAGCAGAGGGTATGTATGAGTTATACATACTCCCATCCAGAGCCCATTTAGTTTCCGTGGACTCGCTCCATACACTTGTATGGAGGGAGTCCGCGCCCAGAATAGTGATGCGGCAGTCCAGTGGCATGGCAGACTTTGGGGTGCAGATTCACTCCATACAAGTGTATGGAAGCGAGGCTGTACCCACTGGCCAGGAGTACCATATGTTTAACACATATATACGCTCCAGTCCTGGGTCAGAAACTGGCGAATTCCCACAATGCGTGAGCTGGGGGATTCATAAGTCTGCAGTCACACAGAGTGTCTACAGACTTATTGATTTGGACCGGGTAACACCTTTAATCTTATGGGTAGGTAGGATCTATAATATATGGACACAATATTAACCTTATGGTGTATCATACCTTAGCACTTAGAGTGCCTAGCATTCAGCAGCAGATACTCATTCTACTTTCATAAGCAGGGTGAACGATTTCACCAAGATTTAAAGATCACAGTGGGACGGTTGTTATGATTTGGTAGCCGAGGAGGACAAGCAAAAATAGGCTAAGCAAGCGGACACCCAGAAAGGTTGGTAACTAGCGGATTGCAGACCCCTAAACTGACAGTACAACTAGAAGTAGCCGTGGGGCGTACCTACGGTGCCCTAGACACCTCGACACAGCCGGAGAGTTAACTAAGCCTAAAGAGAGAAAGGGAAAAGCTAACTGCCCCGGAGTAGACCCCCAAAGGAATAGGTAGCCCCCAAACATATATTGGCGGTGAGACAAGATGAAATGCAAACACAGGCAGAAAATAGAGCAAGCAAAAGCTGTGGCACAAACTGTCTAGATGGAACAGGACAGGAAAGAATACTGTCTGCAATCCAGCAAAAACTCTAAGAAAAATTCCAACACGTCTGATATGCAAAAATACTGAGACCACACGATCTCTCCCCTGCTAGATCAGAACTCTGGTGTGAATTGGTAGTAAAACAGCAGATACTGAAACCACAGGGGACTGAAAATACATAAACAGTGGCAAACGAGAAAGAGTCCAGCGCAGGCCCCGCTGGGGAACCTGGCTGTACTAACTCTAGAAGGGCAGAAAACTGAGAAAGACAAAAGGAAAAACAAATACCACAGAAATAAGGAGCAAATAACTTATCTGAAAGTTGCAGGACAAAGCAGGACGCAAGCTGACTCCAAAAAGGACCAGGAAGAAACAAATCACCGGCAAGGATTATGGGAAGGTTGCTCACTTACCGTATATACTCATGTGTAAGCCGACCCATGTATAAGCCGACCCCCCTAATTTTGCCACAAAAAACTGGGAAAACTTATTGACTCGCGTATAAGCCTAGGGTGAAAAATTATTATGCCCCCATATGATGCTCCACAGATTATGCCCCCATATGCTCCACAGATTATGCCCAATATGCTCCACAGATTATGCCCCATATGCTCCAGATTATGCCCCCATATATTCCACAGATTATGCCCCCGTATGATCCACAGAATAAGCCCCCATATACGCCAGATTATGCCCCATATGTTCCACAGCTTATGCCCCCATATGCTCCATATTATGCCCCCATATGCTCCAGATTATGCCCCATATGTTCCACAGCTTATGCCCCCATATGCTCCATATTATGCCCCCATATGCTCCAGATTATTCCCCATATGTTCCACAGATTATGCCCCCATATGCTCCAGATTATGCCCACATATGCTGCACAATTATGCCCTATAGTATAGGCCTCATATGCTGCTGCTGCAAAAAAAAATGACATACTCACCTCTCGTCGCTGGGGGCCAGGTGCCGGTGTCCTGAGCAGGCGGTGACACCAGCGCACTATGGGGGACAGGTGCCGGTTTCACCGCTCGCTCAGGACCCGGCACTTGTGATATTTACCTGTCCCTCGGTCCACCGCAGCGCACTGCTCCCTCGGTCTGACTCTCCTCTGGCTGTGAATGATCAGGCAGGGGGCGGGGAGCGCACTAACGACATCATCGCGCCCTCTGCCTGATCAGTCACAGCCAGAGGAGAGTCAGACCGAGGGAGCAGTGCGCTGCGGTGGACCGAGGGACAGGTAAATATCACTATACTCACCCCTCCGCCGCGCATCCCTGCAGCCTCTCCTCTTCTCCGGCGCTCTCCGCAGCGCTTCAGCGGTCACGTGGTACCGCTCATTAAAGTCATGAATATGTGCATATTCATGACTTTAATGAGCGGTGCCATGTCACCGCTGCAGGAAGGAGCCGGAGATCGTGGGAGAAGCAGGGGGTCTGCAGAGACCGAGCCGGCGGAGGGGTGAGTATGATCCGACACCCCCGCTCCCCCTCCCCGCCGACCCCCGTATATGACCCGCGTATAAGCCGAGAGGGGGCTTTCAGTCCTAAAAAATGGGCTGAAAATCTCGGCTTATACATGGGTATATACGGTATATCTCCCCAGTCACACCTGATTGCCAATCCTCGCCCCAGGTGATAGATTTCAGTTAGCCAAAGCAGCTTCATTACTATCAGCAGCCACCAGAGGGAGCCCAAACTCAGAAGTCAGATTCAGAGTGTTCACAACAGACGTATTAGGGTAGATGTGGTGTACTATGATGGCTGACTATTGTTGGAGTATTAGGAGAGATCGTCCACAGATTGAACACTACAGGAAAAGCTATGCGCGTAAATTTTTACCTTAACTGCTTCCTAACTTTACTACATGCCCACAATTTGACTTACGGTAACAATATATTACTTGTATGAACAAAATAGCTTTAAATAAACAATACATTCAAGCTATTTTTTTCATTATTTTCCATTGAATGTATATTTTGCTTGGTTCTGGAAACAAAAGGAGGGTATCATTTAGCTTAAAAAGTTGTTCACTTTTGGAATCAGAAGGCAAAAATTAGCCAAAATACAAGTGTCAGTTCTAGCTCAACGAAAATTGTGTTCCCCAGTGATTATGGATGACCTACATTGGCTCTATACTTGAGAAAGCTCAAGACTAAGCCAGTGATTTCTCTTTGATAATTTTCCTTTTCAGGGGATTTGTTACACAGGGTCTGTGTAAGCTGCGACCATTACTGTAACTGCATAAGAGCTACCTTATATTTAGCTTGCCACATTTCCTTAGGAAATCTTTAATGAACTGTTCTGTTCATGGTGTTCCATGGTGCAATGTAATTTGTCCGAAACTTCAGAATAAAGGAAATTCAAATATTGTATTGCTTGGTGCAAAGTTATAATCTACGCTTTTATGTTGGAGCTAGGGTTTAGGGTTTATTTTAATAGACAAAGTGCATAAATAATTAATTGTAAACTTACAGTTCTTTTAGAAGGAGATGAAAAAAAAATCAATTCAAAAATTCAAGGATGTACTTTTTTCAATGAAAATTGTTCAGGGCTTAAAAATCCATAGAAGAAAAGGGCTGCGATATTTTTTTTTAACAGCTTTGTTCAATTTCTTATCAAGCAAACTTTGAAAGAAGGTTAGGTTAAAATGTATGTGACCCTTAGTCATTATTTGACTTCATGAAAAAAAAAGAAAAAAAGATTATTCTTATCCATGGAAGTGTTTTACCGCTTACTCCCTGGACAATTGCATGTCATAACAAGCTCTTACCAGCAGTAATGATTATATTTTTATAGGACAGCACTGAAATAGCTGGTGCAGTGACTTTCTTAATTAGAAGCATGTTCGATGGTTTAACAACGTAGTTTGTCCGAGGCCTCGTTGTCAGATGTGTATGGAAGTAACTGCTTCCACTTTACAATGCACATGTCCAGCTTATGAAGTAGATATCGTAAATGAGATTGGTTGCGTTTTTAAAGCTTTCTTTCACTAAATTATGTGCAAAGTTCCGTTTTAGAGATAGACCTGAGTCTACCATGTGTTAATTGGTTGTCTCAATGTTTCCTACCCATATATAACACTAGAATCTTTCTTATTAAAAATAAACTGCTCTGATTATCTCAGTTTGGTATTTTTGCAGAACACAATTTTGAAGAAGCAACAAGTACATCAAAATAGCTATGGTGCGCTTCTTCTTCAGAATGTGTTTGCTAACATTAGAGAATCATATACGGTACTGTAAAAAAGAAATACTACTGGAAATTCCTTTGTTAATAGTCTCAGGGATCTGAAAAAAATTAAAATATTTATAACTCTCCTCCTGGATTGGTAGCTCTGCTCGGCAGTCAGCGCTGCATCTGCTGCTGGTTTGCTTGGATTACCCTGTGGGAGTAGCACTTGAATGTTGCCGTCAATCAGCGGCCACTGATTGGTTACCGAGTTCATATTTTGCCCGAGCTGAGACAGAAAAAACAGCAGTGTGGGAGGGTAGTTATTTTTTAACTCAACTCCCTGAGCCCATTGAAAAGGAGTTTTCCAGTACTGGATAACTCTTTTAAACAAGAGAGTGGCAAATAATGTATATAATTTGGCCAATCATGCTACTGTCATGGGGTGACTGTCACTGTGTGACACAACCCAGCAGATGGTCATCAGCTAAAGGCACAACACACAACAGGAATGGAATAGGGGGAGGAAGGCCCTACCAATAGGGAATGAGGGATGGTCACCACCTGAGCTCCAACCTGATCCTGTCCCTGCACTCATCTAACGCCCTACGTGGGTCCTTCCCCCCGCCACCGCCATGATACCTTATCCCTCGCTATCATCTAACTCTGCCCTGGATGTGTAGGACGCTTGCCTAGCCACTACAGATAATGCAACACAGGGGACAGTGACAAACACGAAAGGTATGGGTAAATAAACACTTAGCTTTCTCTAGTGCAAAGCATCGCACAGCAGAATAAAGGCACCAGGAAAGCGAACTCAGCAGAAGCACAACTGCACCCAGAGAGCTCCTTACTCTTGCTTGGTCACTGTAGATTGCTCTATCACCAACAGTCAGCTAATGCATCAGGTGACCTTTTAAAAGATGGTGGGAGTGGTCCCTGCCCACATCAGCTGACCCAGCAGCAATGCAATTACACCAAATTGCCAGCAGGGAAAAACTGGCATTAACCCCCGCTGACCTGAAAGGAAAAAAGTTTTAATTGAGAGGAACCAGAGCTACCACAAATCCAAAAATGGATGGTGACAGTTACAAATGTGTACTTTTACCTAACAATGGACCAAAAAAAATCCAACCTAACAGATGACACTTTTGGCATACATCTGCATGCCATCAGGTGTCATGAAGGATTGTTATTTTATCATTTCCAAAAAATGGTCAAAAATTGTCCATTTCAGCCATTTGTCTTATGTGTATGGGCAGCTTAACTCAAGATGGTACTTCACTGTACTGTTGTTTTCAGGAAAATGAATCACAGAAAATGAGATAAAGTATAAAAAGTACAAAAATATGTCGTGTACATTGATACAAACTCACAAACTAATTTTCTGCAGCATGCAGAAACCATAATGCTATACTATATGAGGGTGATGCTATGTAATGATGATGAAACTAAACAGCTATCTGCGTGGCTGCTTTCTATTATACTTGCATATATAGACATCACTAGAGCAGAGCAAATATTTTGAAATTCATATTCACCAACGTTGACAAATTTTTCAAATGGTTTAATTTGCAGTGAATCACGGGTAGTGCAAAGGTTCCAGTTGCCTTGAGAAGAAATGTATAACACTCTGTGGTATACAAGGACTGTATCCAACCTTTTTCACGCTCTTTAACACAAACACAGCCTTAGTAATGTCAACATGACTTCAAAATGTATAGCTATGTATAACTTCCAACAGGTGGCGCTATAGAGTTCAAATCCTCTTTTTCTCTAAAGAGGCAATTTGCATATTATATTTCCCAGAGGAGCATTGCATGGCGAATAAGCCTCCTTACCTTGACAAGCCAGAGCTGGTATGTCACTCTCCACAGAGAGAAACCTTACCCTTTAGACCTAAGTCCAGAGCCTCTCACCTAGCCAAATCAGTTCTCATTTTTTGCACTGACAAGGGCCAATAGCCTGAAACACCGTGTCTGCAAATTGAGATACTGATTTTGCTTTTATCGTAAGTCATATTGCAAGACTCGTTAAATTGATTGTGACTTGTAGGATCGCTACTTCCAACAGGTGGCGCTATAGAGTTCAAGTCCTCTTTTTCTCTGAAGAGTAAATTTGCATATAACTTTGTTCAATCACTTCCTATAACCATCAACAAGCTTCTTACACCTCTCAATTGGAATTTTTGACCACTCTTCTTTTGAAAACTGCTCCAGGTCCCTCATATTTGAAGGGTGCCTTCTCCCAACAGCAGTTTTAAGACCTCTCCACATGTGTTCAATGGGATTTAGATCCAGACTCATTGCTGGCCACTTCAGAATTCTCAGGCACTTTGCATACATTTTTGTTTGCTGCTTGTAGTATATTTGAGGTTATTGTCCTGCTGAAAGATGACCTAGGATGCAAATTCAGCTTTTTGAGACCAGGTACTACATTGTAACCCAAAATCCAGTGGCAATATTCAGATTTCATGAATCCTTGCACACAGTCAAGGTACCCAGTGCAACAGGCAGCAAAACCACCCCAAAACATCTTTGAAACTTCACCATATTTAACTGTAGGTGCTGTGTTCTTTTCTTTGTAGGCCTCATTCCCTTTTCTCTCACTCAAATTTTGCTTATCTTGACCTCTACTGTTCATGTTAACTGCCATTACTTAATTAAATTTCCAACTTAGAAAAAGACAACTTGAAAAGTGATCTGTGAGATGATCCAAGCTTGGGATATTTTTTTGTATAACTAACCCTGCTTTACTCTTCTCCACAACTTTATCCCTGACCTGTCTGGTGAGTCCCTTGGCTTTCATTATGCTGTTTGATCCCTAATGTTCTCAAACAAGCCTTCACAGAATAGCTGTATTTATAGTGAGAATAAAATACACACAGGTGTAATCAATTTACAAATTATGTGACTCCAGTGCATGGATTATTGAAATTTTAATATTCTGAATAAACAGCTTAGAGTTGTCTATTTTATTCAAATAGTGGGTGTAGCATTTGTGGTGGATCCACATTTCTGATATAATGGAAATATTCTCCCTTAAATGCAATAGATTAACACAAATAAAATATGACCATGTGCATGAGCTCTTTGGCAAAAAGCCTCTGGGAAATTTCAACTCTCCAGAATCTCTACTATAGATTTGTCTAATTTGAAAACAATTCTGTGACATATTTTCCTAAATAACTCCATTATAAAGCTGCATGTTTAACTAGAAAAATCAAGCATATTACATCCCGATAGCATTACCATCACCAAGCTCATATTATTACGGCAGAAAATTGGAGCCGTTTATTTGGTAAATAATCCTTACTTATACTGTGATTAGAATTCCCTTCTAAATTGTTATCATTAATCCTTTGTTAAACAGAGAAAAGACATCTCACTGCAATATTAAAAGTAACAACTGTGGTAAAGCAAATCAATTGCTGACGTGTCTACGTAACTCAATTATAGGATGTAAAGTTGTGTTAATTTCAGCCCATGGTGTTAACAGAAATAATCTTGATTGTTACAAGTCTTTAATAGTGCATTACCTTTTATTGCAGGAGCACATATCACATCTGCAGGGTAGTAGATGGCAGATGCCATATTACAGTAGTAGTCACTGGTTAGCAGTATAATTAAGTCAATGTAAATGTTTAGTTCTGTAACCATTTCTTCTCTGGTGTGATGTAATATTTGAGTTTTCAATCTTTGCAGTTGACTTCCATTTTTCCCAGTAATTGACAAGTATTTTGTATAAAAATATATAATAACTAGACCCAAATGTTCATGTCATTAAATCGAGAACTTCAGGAAAGAGGGAAACTCCAGATAAAACTGATATTAAATTATTCACACCTACAAGCCACAAAGTCTCCCTCCTGGGGTAAGTCACAGGAGGATTTCCAACAAAATACTGAATCTACAGTTCCTCTCGAGCGCCAGGGAACACACGCAATTAGAATCTACAGCAATTTATTTAATATGTACATATTAAAGACACAATATATCACAAAGGATTTAAAATAATTAAAAATGCATAACGGACGAGAGAAGCCAATACTATTTCCATTCAATCCAATCACATGCTCAATACAGTAAATCCAGTGAATTAATTAATAGAAAAAATATCAAACAAATCATGGATACATTTAACAATACTATTGAATATCCAAATTGGCCCATAAATACAGTACATTTATAAAATATAAGATATGCTAAATTCAAGTTGGATCAGTCATGCACTATGCTAAATCTATTAACTAGACTGGGACATAGTGCGCATTTCAGATATCAACTCCTATCCCAGACTATAACAAGCGTTTTACCCTGCGTCTTTTTTGAGGCGTACTAAGAGGGTAGAGAGGCATGGATTGGGGATATTCAGTTTATAAAGTCAGTTAATTAGTTAAATTATAAAGTTCATTTCTTTTGTAATTTATAGCCCCTGTAGAACAAACATCCCTGACCATGGAAAATATGAAACCAGAAACAGTGTGCATTTTGGCCTCTATCTGATTGGTATTGTAAGCCTTTCTGAGCTAATGTCTTTCCTTTTATAGTGTAAATAAAGGTCATGGTGCAGGAAAACGTAATTATCTATAGAAAATTGCATCCCCATACTTCCCAATCATCCCACAAAAAAGAGGCCATATTGGGGGAGCTGTCCCACAGTCCTTAAAGATTGGGGCAACGTCCTGACTTTAACTCTATGTCTTCTAATCCAGCAGCACTGTGATGTCTCCTGGCTGTGCAAGACTAGACAAGTTCCTTCAGCAGACATACAGTACAGACCAAAAGTTTGGACACACCTTCTCATTCAAAGATTTTTCTGTATTTTCATGACTATGAAAATTGTAGAATCACACAGAAGGCATCAAAGCTAGGAATCAACACATGTGGAATTATACATTACACTTTACAAGAAAGTGTGAAACAACTGAAAATATGTCTTATATTCTAGGTTCTTCAAAGTAGCCCCCTTTTGCTTTGATTACTGCTTTGCACGCAGAAAAGGTGAACGGATGGACTCTACATGCCTGGTTCCCACCGTGAAGCATGGAGGAGGTGGTGTGATGGTGTGGGGGTGCTTTGCTGGTGACACTGTTGGGGATTATTCAAAATTGAAGCGGTGAGCGGTCCAGCTCACACAAACCATCTCGATTGGTTTCAGGTCTGGTGACTGTGGAGGCCAGGTCATCTGGCGTAGCACCCCAACACTCTCCTTCTTGGTCAAATAGCCCTTACACAGCCTGGAGGTGTGTTTGGGGTCATTGTCCTGTTGAAAAATAAAGGATGGTCCAACTAAACGCAAACCGGATGGAATAGCTTGCCACTGCAAGATGCTGTGGTAGCCATGCTGGTTCAGTATGCCTTCAATTTTGAATAAATCCCCAACAGTGTCACCAGCAAAGCACCCCCACACCATCACACCACCTCCTCCATGCTTCACGGTGGGAACCAGGCATGTAGAGTCCATCCGTTCACCTTTTCTGCGTGCAAAGCAGTAATCAAAGCAAAAGGTGGCTACTTTGAAGAACCTAGAATATAAGACATATTTTCAGTTGTTTCACACTTTTTTGTAAAGTGTAATGTATAATTCCACATGTGTTAATTCATAGTTTTGATGCCTTCAGTGTGATTCTACAATTTTCATAGTCATGAAAATACAGAGAAATCTTTGAATGAGAAGGTGTGTCCAAACTTTTGGTCTGTACTGTATATCCCTGCTGGCTCCCCCATACACATGAGCACTCAGGTAAGTTTTGCGTTCATGTGTTTTCGACGTAGAGAGAGGAGAAAGCCACTGCCTCTGGCAGTAACATATTTTCCAAGAAAACAAAAGAATCTGCCATTGAAATGTCAAGACCTGATTCTATTTTCCTCCAACATCATCTGTCAGTGGTAGTCTGAAGGCCTCAAACATATCAGCTAGTCCCACCAAATTTGAGTCTGGTCAACTTTCAGCCAATCTTTATGAGGGCCTTAAGTTCAATATGGAAGTAAAGATCTGCAACAAAACGCAAGTTTTTCAAATTAGGAGTGAATTACCTGAGGATTTGTTTCACAACCTGCAAGTGCAGGAAAAATAATTTTGCATAAGGTTTAAAATAATGAAAAAACAGCATAGTCATCTCCCTTGGTACGTCAATGACATTGCTACCTACAGAGCTAAGTGTAGTGTTTTTTTATTTTACCCAATCTTGTGGAATTTCTACGACTATATGCAGCAAACATGTGTGCTGGCAGTATCCACAGATACTCAATTTAATGCATGGGTTAAGCAGGGAACCAGACCTTGCAGGAACAAGGGTGTGTGTAAATAGCATGAACAGTGTAGCAGGAAAAAGTAGAGGAAAATATGCACTCACCATCCTTTAAAATATTTCTTCTTTATTGGAAAATTGAAACGTAGTGTTTGCAGGGGTGAATGGAATACCTGTAGGACGACGTACGTTTCTCACCAACTGGTGCTTCAACAGGTCCTTGTGTATCCAGCAGGTAAGAGTTGGGAACCCCAGTAGCATGTACTTTTGCTAATCTTTTCTTGACTGCCTTGAAGGATCAGCTGTTTTTTCCTTGAAAAATCCATTTCTCAAATACAATAAAGTTTTTCTCAGATATGTGGATGATATTTTCATTGTGTGATCGGGCTCTCAGGAGTTGTTTTAGGCTTTTGTTAACTATCCCAATGAGGGCAAGTTTTTCAACATGCACTTTACATCATTTTTTGGGGGGGTGACAAATCAGAATCCGTTAAGGATTTTATTGCACGCAAAAATAAGTACTTGTTCTATATTATCTTCTGCCCATGGGATTATTTTACATAGGGAAAACAATTAGACCTTTATTCATCTGATTCAGGGAACATTACAGGTCTATTCACTACAGGACTATTCCCACAGGTGCATTCTCCGTTCCTGAGCACAGGGTGTCCCTGGTATAAATGACAAAGTAGATATGTCAGTATTTTTATGTGCTTCCATTTCTGCATTTTTACTGATGTTTACTTTACTATAATGTTTTTTTTCTTTTAGTTATATGTATTTAATTATCTTGCACCTGTTACAATGATGTCATGGTGGGTGTGGGTATTTAAAGCAGGTAACACTTACCTGCTGGATACACAAGGACCTGCTGCTGCAACAGTTGGTGAGAAATGGCTGTCGTCCTGCAAGCTTTCCATTCAACCCTGCAAACCCTATGTTTTAATTTTCCAATAAAGAATACACATTTTAAAGGACAGTGAGTGCATTTTTTCCTCTACTTTAACTTGCCAGCCTAAGGTGTTGTTCACATCACGTTTTACCCTAACTTCTGAAGCCCTGGAAAACGAGATTCGGATGCATGCGCTTATGGGTCCATTGAGTGCAATGATGCAGTCAGACTCACTGTGTGTTCTGTAGGACATCATTGTCCCATTTGCCCATATGTGATATAGGTTCAAAGATGAGGTCAAGGGCATCTTGGAGCCCACCTCAAATATTCAGATTCGGGATGAAAATGATGTCAGCCAGAGTACAAAATGACTCCGTCTGCATCATTGCGGTCAATTCCCCCATCAACGCATAAGCCCAAATCCCATTTTCGAGAGTTTCACATGTAAGCTCTGATGAGTCACTGACGTGATGGTAAAACTCTGATGCAGGAGTTTGATGATACTGATATTGATGCAGGAAATACATAGAGATCAATGTCAGTTCATCAATATACATTGCACATAACTAAACACTGCTGGCGGGAGCAGCTGTAGGGACCCAGTTTCAAGATAAAGTGCACTTTTTCACAAACTTAGAACATACTGTAATTATTGCTTTGACACTTGAGAAATATTTGCAAGACATTACAACCCTTTAGGCCAAATGATTGTTATAGAAACATATGATTTTCATTTTATGCGATTCAGTTACTTTAGTTATGACTAATGCTGAACTAAGGTTGAAAATCAGTTAATGGACCAACTACCTATAAGTATTATTTAGTTATAAGCATAATCCTGTGTTAAAACAAATGTATTCATGTTTTCACCTTCCATTTTCAGGCTGTATTACGAACTGAAATATTTAAGATTGATAGCATTTAATTGAGAGCATTTAAGCATATCTACCCGAGTTTAGGAAATGGGGAGCTGTTTGAAGTTGCCCTTAGACAGGAGAATTACTTTATATATTCATGAGTCATTCTTTTTTTATTCATTAATATAGGTGTATTTTTTTAGTAAGGTAAGTAGAATTACTAGTGTCACAGCCAGATGCCGACCTGGCAAAACACTTCTCCGACATGAGGGATCCAAAAACCAAGCACACATTTCATTATATCAGAGCATTTGGGATTATACAAGTGTTAAGTTAGGGGAATATTTAATCTTCCTATATTAGAATATTTTGTACCTTTGTCCAATTGGAGGCTGTTTTAATCTGTAGACAGTTTTCTGCCTATTTTTAGTTGCTGCCATATCACATACTGGCTAAACCTTTCATATAACTTCCAGATTTAATTTTGGCGACTGGTTTTATGCTGAAATGATAATTACCAAGTTTCTTATTTTGGGTCTCTTTAACTCCATTTTCTTACCTCCTATATAAATTTTGACAATGACTTAGTATGTAATGATTTCCAGATTATTGTGTTGTGCCACTTGTTTGTTTAGCTGTATGTTGCCTCTCTTCTCCAAACTCTTAAAGACGTTGTTATATTGATGGCCTATCTTAGGGTAGGTTATCAATATTGGATGAGTTGGTGTGTGACACTTGACACCCTCCACTGACCAGCTGTTTTCGGCGCCGGCGATGACCAGATGTGATCACTCGTTGAGTGGAATAGTACAGCTCTATCAATTACATAGTGGCCATGGTTGGGTGCTGGACATCCATCCTTAGGCATGGGTCTGCAGTACCCGGCCGAGGGAACTATGCAGTTGACAAAGCCATTTTTTCTGCTGTGCAATAGCTGCAACTGGCACCAAGAACAGCTGGCAGGGTTCAGGGTGTTGCATACCCACCCATCTGATACTGATGACCTATCATTACTTGACAACCCCATTAATACTCATTTATGAGCCAAACTTGGATTGTTAAATATTCTTGTTTTGTGATACCATCCATCAAGACTAGTGTTGAGCGATACGATACTGCAAATATCGGATATCGGCCGATATTAGCTGTATCGACCTTTCGATTCCGAATACCGATATTTTCGTCATATCGAATACCGGAATCGGATTTGTCACTGTCACTGTGAGTGTCCGTCGGTCGGGTCTGTCAGGAGTCAGCGGCACTTACCTGGCAGAAGATCTCCGGCGGTCACGTCCTGGACTGCTTGATGGCCGCCATTATCTTCTCTCTGGCGGTCACATGCAGTTTTTCGCGATAACTGCAGTGACTGCTGGGTAATCCCGGCCGTAAAGCAGTCAGTCCGATGACGTCACCGCCGGGGAAGCAGGTAATCAGCTGTGCTGCGCCGGGATGACAGGCTCTGCCTGTCATTCTGATGTAGCAGAGCTGGATCGTCGTGGGACACTCGTTACTATGGACTGCGTCGGACAGGTGGTATACTGCTGTTTTTTTTTTTAATTTTTTTTACAGGAGATCGATGGAGTCGCAGGATGAGACTGTAATAAAAGTAATGAAAACTGTGTTGTGTTTTTTATTAAATTAAAAAAATTTTTTATGAACATTCACCCGTCCGGGTACATCAACAATTTAACTATTTACATATTTAACTATTTACATACAGGGACCCTGTCCGGGTTATTTATAATTCTTTGGCAGGGGTGTTCCAGGTACCACCTGGTACTCTTCTGATGCTTACCAAACATCCGAGACACCAAGGACCACCAGGACCTGATGACGTAGTGTGGCCTGTACAGTCAAGTCGTGACCCGCTATCTGGGTCTGTGTGGCCACCTCTTTCATCTCCCTCCGGGTCTGGACCCCTATGTCCCGGACTGAACGAACCCCAGGGGGCCTAACAGGCGCCGGGTACGGGCCAGCTATAGTTATCATGTCCATAGCTGGGGCTGCTGAGGAGACCACTGAGGGAGGCTGGGGAGATTTACGGCGTGGGGTGGGCACTTGTGCAGAGGCCTGGTTGGGGGAGGCTGAAGGCTCGGAGGGTCTGTCAGTTTCCTGACACTCTGGGGAGTAGGGGTCGCACCTGGTAACATTTAGGGCGTACCATCCATTGTAACCCCAGTGTCGGGTGTAAGTCACCAAGTCTCCTGGCAACAGGTCCCTCCCCGGGTGTCCTTCTGGGAGGTGAGTCTCCACATCCCGCCGGGTCACAAAGACTTCTAAATAAAGTCCAGGCTCCTGGATGAAGCCCCAACCACCTTTCAATTTAAAGCTCCGTACTGCACCCTTACGCTGCGGCTCCCTCAGGGTACCTTTATCTTTTCTCATCCGGTCCTTATCTGCCCGGTCCTTCTCGATGTGACGTTGGCGAAGTTTCTGGGATTCGCGCTGCTCCCTTTGTCGCTCTGCTTCCTTCTCCCAACGTCTACACTCTTCCTCCTGACGCCGGTTGTAATTCTCCTCCAGCATCTCCACGTCTCCACCATCAAACTGCAGCTTATGATGTCCGGTTTGCGGCAGCTCTCCTGGCGCCCCCCAGTCCTGGCGGCGCTCACCTGCGGAGGAAGCAGCCGGCTCTGGAACAGATGACAGTCGGGGCTCCGGTACAGACTGGTAGACCTCTGGTGCCTGCGCGGCCTCCTCCATGAGGACGGGTGTCGCTTCTTCTGTCTCAGCGACGGGGGCAGACAGCGGGATCTGGGGTGCTGCCGGTGCAGAGGTTTTTGCAGGAACGGGTGCCTCCACTGCGACAACGTCAACCGGATCACATTGCAAGGGCTGGGATGCCCGCACGGACTCCTCTACTAGAACGGGTGCCTCACCTTCCGGTACAGACACTTCAGGTAAGAGGGATTGGCGCCGCTCCAAGTTTAGTTTTAGGGCACGCCAGCTGGCTTCCATCCTGGCGACCTCCTCCCGGTGCCAGGCCAGGTCTCTCAGGGTATCCTCCGCTTCTTGCAGCGTAGGAGGGTTTCCAGGCCGGGTGCCCAACGGTGGTTCCGTGGCGATCGGGTCACTTCCGTGGGGGGAGAGCTCTGACTGCTCCATCCCTTCACACTTCTGCTCGTGTCCATTAGCCATCTCTGCCAAGTCACATGTGTCATTAGTATCTGGAGAGGGCCCTCTTTTGTAGTGAGGCGGGACCTTCGTGTTAGTTTCCGCACACTGAGGAGGATGAGGAGGCGGAACTCAAGAGCTGTGGGGCACAATCTTACATTGCAGTACCATTTACAGTGGTCGGCCATCTTTTTTGTGCCACTGAGTGAGTGTACACCCACGAAGAGCACGCCCTTCTTCTTCACCAGTGCCTCGTCGTGACGCAGATATGGCGGAAAAATGGCAAATACATTCTCTGATGATTTTAGCAATTCTCAAGCACAAAACCAGTTCAGTTCAGGCACACAGGACTCGCTTATAGCGAGCTACAGAATCCTGTTCGTGATGCCCAAGTTGAGTCGCACAGAGCCAGAGTTTTTGGGGGTACTCGGCACCGAGCCCGTCGACTTCTATGGGGTATGTCACGGCTTTACAATCAGAGTCTATTTTACTATGTAGAAGTGTATAAACTATAAATATATGTATATATATATGTCACAATGACATGTATATATATATATATATATGTATTCTATGTGTGTATATTTTGTGTTTACAACGAAAGAAAGGGTTTTTTTTTGTTGCGATTTTTTGTTCCCATAGACTTACATTGGACTTCCGGTATCGGAATCGGATATCGACGATATTTAGTGATATCGGCGATACCATTTCGATACGATATTTTTAGATATCGAGCAGTATCGCTCAACACTAATCAAGACTGTTCATCTCGAATGTGTTTTGAAGCTGCTTTTTAGATAATCTGGGAAGAAAATGTATATGTTCAATATGGCCTCCCCAGGGACTTTACATTATTCCTCTCCTACTTACAGTACTTACATCTTATTCATTAAACTAAATTACCGCAAATACAATCCTTTCATGGGGAAAAAAAATTCTGGGTTGCAATTTTTATAGCCGAATAGAATGTAGGAATGTACAATATATCCTTGTAATGAGCTGTTTGTCACTTTGAGGTTTATGTTGTGGATCTTTAAGACAAATTCCAAAACATAATTATCACAGAAAAGAAGCTTTTTCTGATTACAGTTTCTTTTTAAGTATAAACAATGAAAACCAGTAAAATTAAATTGGAATTTAAAGGAAAACCTCTCGATTGTTTTGGATTACTGTATACTGGTTTTACAGTGGGGTTACACTGGGTTAGTATTGAACTACTTTTCGCTTTATAAACTTCTGATGTCCTTGACGATCCCTAAAATAAATAGGAAAAAAACATTACTTAAGTGATATGTCTCATTGATAAAATAACTGCTACAGTAACGCTCCTGGCGACCCCATGTACAGAGGATTGAAACGCAACAGCTTTCATGTCAATGGATCGGTGATTTCTTCTTTTGCAGATTGGTGAATATTAAATCTTTATTGGAAAACTGCAGCAAACTGAATGGAATGTCAAAATTCTGTTTCGCACAAAGTTAAACAATTTCCA
>JARQOD010000009.1:105473860-105577946 GCA_033576555.1 Oophaga sylvatica | reverse complement strand
GCTTAAAGGCGTTGTCTGGGACTTCACATTGATGATGGATAGGTCATCAATGTCTGATCGGTGGGGGTGCAATACCCCCACCCCCACTGATCAGCTATTCTCGGTGTCGGCAACGGCCAGAACTGCTCAATTATTAACACTGATCCATTGATGAAATAGTAATGAAACCCATCAGTAAAAAGAGCAGTAATTCCCTGGTTAATGACAAGGGTGTATGTTCTCTGGATCTTAATTCACTCATAAAACGCGTTTCAAGTCGGGATTTAGTCCTTCATCAGGTATCTGTCGATGGAACAATGTCTGCAGCTGGGTACTGCAAGTTCACCACATACAAGGTAGAAAAACGCAATGGAGCAACCATCAGCTCACCGGGTTGAGAAATTCCTAGAATAAGGTGTGGTACATGGAGACTTCAGGCTGGTTTCCTGAATAAGTGAACCGTGAAAAAAATGGGAAAATCCAGCAACAGCAAAAGTCATAAAACATCACATTTATTAGTAGATTAAAACATGAAAGGGAAACATTTTAAAAAGCATGATAACAGTGGACTCGTTTCGAGCTACACTAGCTCTTAAACATGACAATTGTTATCATTTTTTTAAATTGTTCCCTTTCATGTTTTAATCTACTAATAAATTTGATGTTTTATGACTTTTGCTGTTGCTGGATTTTTCCATTTTCTTCATGTCCACCCCATATTGATTTAAATAGGGAGTTAATGTACAGTACGCGGCCGCCACCTCTAAACAGATGGTGGAGTTGTGCTGTACAGCTCCGTAACTGAGATATTCCGGCCAATACTGAAAATAGCTGATGATCAACCTAAGAATAGGCCATCAATGTTAATGTCCCAGACAACCCCCTTTAATCATTTTGCATTCATACTAATAAATCAGATTTGTAAATAGGGTCAGTGTAGAATTTTTGTGTGAGTATAGGATAAATAAATGTAATTCAGTTATAAAATCAGTTATTGATAAAGCTGCCATATACACTACACGTTACACAACTTTAAATCATTGAATTTATTTTTATTGTCACCGGTATATAAAATCAAGCCCTTTGTCCTGCCATCTGCCTTCAATAACATTTTTGACAAAATAGGTCTTTCTAACAAATTAATTAAATTTTAGTATGTAATAGAATGCAATGAATAAATTTTTCCTCCCCAAATATTCCACAATCTTCTGTGAGTGACACTACTGAAAAGAGGAAGCGTTTGAGTAACCCAACCATGAAATGGAGACCACACAATGTTCTAAAGTGGAATCACTGAGTCAATAACTGCTGAGTTCCAAGTGTCCTTTGGCAATAATTGGGTTTTATGGTTATAATTTTTTGACTTCTATCAGCTTCAAATAATGCTGGTGCTCTGATCATTATTATTTTAACCAACTGCAGGTCAATACAGAACAAAAAAACTAGAAAGCCCCTTTAACATGAGCACAAAAACTGTGCACCATAAGCTTCATGTTATAGGTTTCTTGGCCAAAAAACTGAATGGAAGTCTTACATCATTAAAGCACTAGCGTTGCCAATTGACTTTTTATTTTTTTCTGGACAGATTATTAAAAAATCACGGACAGACAATATTTTTTTGGACACATTGGAAAACCATAATATATCATTATGATTATAAGTGATCTAGCTCTACAGTCCATAATTCTGATATGGAGACATTAGTAAATTTAAAAAAAATGATAATTACAGTAAAAATAATCTGGTAAATTTTATTGGCTGTCTAGGAAATTCTGGACAGTTGGCAACCCACTGCAGAATTTTTTTTATTTATTTCAGTGCTGGAGTGATGCTACTAATCCAAATTCCCTTACTGTAATTTTACACTTACGGGACACAGTCTTCAGCTCTTTCCAGGCCGCTCCAGTCTCACAGCGCTATCTTGTGACCACAACTTTTAACTGATCGGAAGTCAGAGGTAGCGGTCACAGACTCTCAATGTAAGCCTATGAGAGCCTTGTTCTGCCCTCATTCTGGCTCTCATAGACTTACATTGGTTTGTGACTTCCTGTTTGCCAAAAAACTCTGGAGCGATCTTACAGGTCACAATCTGCTGAAGACCGACTGCAGTGGCATGAATAAAAGATGAAGACGGGGGATTGTAAATAGAAGACCAGGGGCATTAAAGTTTGATTACTAGAACCACTCCAGTGCTGCAATAAAATAAAGCACTGGAATGGTGCTTTATGCATAATGACAATTGTTGGATGGAGTGGTATAAAGCATTTTCTCCACTAGATTCCTCCGGACTGGACCGCACGGATTTGCATACAAGAAAAAAAACTTTACAAAGGTATTTTTACATGAAAACTGGGGTGTCAGGAGATATCATAGGTACCCATAGATTAGTTATGGGACGCACTATGCAATGATATCTTTATCTCATATGGCTAAAATGGGGTGACAGATTCCCTTTAAGTGGCATGCCCCTCTTAAGTAACTAGGCAACTCTTACTCCTGCGCATGAAACACCAGTCTTAATGTATCAGTCCACCGTCTCAAGAATCTAGTTGTTCTTAGATGAATAATTTGTAAGAATTTCTAAGCCTAGTGAAGATGACTAGCAAAGATTAGGCAATATGAGTCGCCGATATATTTACTGCTGCTCCTTTCAGTCCGAAAAAATGGTTTGTTTGGGGGTTGACATTATTGCTTACTCACTTGGTGTTCATAGCTTCAGGCCACAACAATGCAATCAATATGTGTTTTAAAAAAATAAATTAAAGCTTAAAGCAACAACAAAGTTCTTTTACCTATGTATCCGTATAGGAGCATCAAGCATAAAATGTACAATTTTACTATAATTCCTGGGAGTCGTATCCTCTTGTGAACAGGTGATGAACAGGTAGATTTTTTTCATTAAATAGTTGACATTTCACATGCCAGTGAAGCATCTATCTGTCTTATTTCTGGCAAAGCTGTCTGCCATTGAGTCAGCATCTGAGTAAAGATCAATGAGAGATAGCTTTTTGAAGGTGCTTTCAGGACCTGCAGCGAGAGAGATGATCAGAAAGCTGCCAGGAGCTTTAGGCCCAGTTGATAAATGAGAAAATATGTTGGTCTTCTGTAAACTGCTGCCACATCAGTTACAAATACTAATTAGAACTACTTTTCCATTCAAAGTGTCCAGTGCATTAAACAACACTCCCGCTTATTGCAATTAGTCTGTCCATTGACTTACGTGCCTCACCGCAGGGCTGTTAGGGATGGAAAAAAATATGGCAGCTATTAAATAATGCATTAGATTACATTTGGATGTAATAGCACTTAGGTTTTAAGATATGAGTACAACATCCCATTTGGATTGTTATTGAGGCTTATCCAAATAATTGGAAAAAAAACATCAGTTTGTATTGTTTTGCAACCCTGCCAAGATTTAAAAGCCTTAAGATAGTATTAATACTATATGCAGATAATGTTTATTTCATATGCATGCTTTGTGTGTATTAGGCTTAGTATAGATCTATAAATAATACAACAGTTCTTATGTCATAACTTTTCAAAGGTTTTTATATTTATTTAATTATTTGTTTCAGTTTTCAGGAGACCCATAGTTTATCACTATTAGGGATCATGCACGAGACCATAAAAATGGGATAAGTGCTATCTGTCGCTTTGACGGATAGCACTAGTCACCATGATAATCTATGGGGCCATGCACATGTCCAATTCTTTTCTCCTACCGAATTCGTAAGACGAAAAAAATCGCAGTATGCAACTCAATGTGTCAGAAAAAAAATCAGACTGCACTCGGATGACAACGAAAATTGTGGAAGACAAATGTATAAGCAAGAAGAAAATGGTATTTAAAATAAAATAAATAAAGTTAAATATTACATAGTAACAACTAAGCATAAAAAGTCTGAAATATATGAGCGTAGACTATTGGAATATTCTAGTCTTTTATTGCTTTAATATATTGGAAACTGAGCAATTAAGAAGCCATTTGGACATTAACGTTTTTCAAAACTAACAAAAACCTGTGCTTTGATCAATTACAAATGGAGTAAAGGGTGCTATCATACAACTGACTAATATATACAGCTCTGGCAAAAATTAAGAGACCACTGCACAGTTTTATAAAAATCAGCTTCTCTACATGTCTGACAGCCATTCCATTCCAGTGTCAGTTGAATTCCAACCAGAGTACACCTCATTCCGCTTAATGTGCTTCTGATTAGGTGATCACCTGAACCAAATCTTATTTAATGAAGGAAAGCATAAAAAACACTGCTGTGGTTTTCACAATCCTCTTGCAATAGAAAAAGCTGGATGGCAAAACAAGTGCTAGTAATTTCCCAAAAAGTAATAGGAATGAAAAAATAACTTTTAACCATGCCAAAGGAGTTGAAAATAAAAGTCTTGAGTTAGGAAAAGAAGGGCTAAATTCTGGCTTTTCTAGCAGATGGATACAGTGAGTGTCATGCTGCCTCCATCCTTAGAATTTCTAAGACGGCAGTCCATTACAACAAGGTAAAGCAGCAGATATTGGGGACACCAAAGCTACAGACTGGCAGAGGTTGAAAACGACTCTCCACTGACCGGGATGACTGTCTTCTTGTTCGAATGTCACTCAGCAACTGCAGGATGACATCAAGTGACCTACAAAAGGAATGGCAAATGGCAACTGGGGTGAAGTGCACGGCAAGAACAGTTCGTAACAGGCTCCTAGGGCCAGGGTTCAAGTCATGTAAAGCTAGAAAAAAGCCTTTCATCAATGAGAAGGAGAGTCAGGCTGAAGTTTGCCAAAGACCATAAGGATTGGACCATAGAGGACTAGAGTAAGGTAATCTTCTCTGATGAGTCTAATCTTCAGCTTTGCCCAACACCTGGTTGTCTAATGGTTAGATGGAGACCTGGAGAGGCGTAGAAGCCACAGTGTCTTGCACCCACTGTGAAATTTGGTGGAGGATCGGTGATGATCTGGGGATGCTTCAGCAAGTCTGGACTTGGGCAGGTTATTCTTTGCGAAGGACGTATGAATCAAGCCGCATACAAGGTTATCCTGGAAAAACAGTTGATTCCTTCTGCTCAGGCAATGTTCTCCAACTCTGAGGTATGGTTTTTCCAGCAGGACAATGTGCCATGCCACACAGCTAGGTCAATCAATGTGTGGATGAAAGACCACCACATCAAATCCCTGTCATGGCCAGCCCAATCTCCAGAAATGAACGCCATTGAAAGCCTCTGGAATGTAATCAAGATGAAGATGTATAGTCACAAGCCATCAAACAAAGGTCACCCAAAAGCAGCATGAAAGACTGGTGGAAAGCATGCCAAGACGCATGAAAGCTGTGCTTAAAAATCATGGTTATTCCACAAAATGTTGATTTCTGAACTCTTCCCGAGTTAAAACATTAGTATTGTTGTTTCTAAATGATTATGAACTTGTTTTCTTAGCATTATTGGAGTCTGCAAGCACTGTATTTTTTTGTTATTTGACCATTTCCAAAACGGGCCTGTGGAAACACGGTGTCGGTGGGTGCTCTAGTTTGGTAGTCCAAGACTGCATGGACTGAGGATCATTCAGCTTAATGCCCGCTCTCCTTTGCCATGGGCATAATACTACTCAGACAACACAGGGTGAGGGTCTAATACTGCTGCAGTTCAGAATAGCGCATCCTCCACCAGGGAGAGCTGGTGAGAGAGGAAAGGCTGCACTCACAGCGTAACACCACAATGCAGCAGGCAGGAGCCACTAGGTGGCAGAAGAGTAGTCAGACAAGCTGAGTCAGCAACGGAGAGGGAAGCAAAGTACCAGAGGTCACAGCAATACTCTGGACAGAAACAAGCCAGGGAAGTCGGAGCCGGTCGAGAGTAGGAATGCCAGAGAGGAAAAACAGTAAACAGGTCAGAGGACAAGCAGGGTCAAATACCAAAGGGTCACAACACAGATAGCAAGTACCTAGTTGAGCGAAGTCACAGGGGAGCGAGGGAACAGGACCTAGGTAAGGACAGGTAAGGGCAGAGGGCAAATCAGGGTATAACGGGTCAGCCGCTCAAGACAGAGGCAGAACTATAACTGACACTGCTTGCAGGTAAAAGCAGACTAAAATAGCAACACAGCTCCCAAAACGAGGCAGAGAAAGTTAACCCTCGCATGACCAGAACGGGGAGAGAATAACAAGAAACAAACCCTGGCCTGGATCGTGACAGTACCCCTCTCTTAATGGGTGCCACAGGACGCCCAGGTTTTCCTGGATAATGAGTGTGAAAGGCCCGGACAAACCAATCCGCATAGACCGAATGCGCCGCACCCATGACCGGTCCTCAGGACTGTAATCCTTCCAATGGACCAAATACTGAAGTGAACGGTGGAGCATATGAAAATCCAGCACCCGTTCTACCTCATACTCGGTCTGACCATCCACCACAGTAGGTGGCGGGTGTAAAGGAGACTCACCTGAGGAAGACACCAATGGCTTCAGAAGCGCCTTATGGAACACATTGGGGATCAGCAGCGATGAAGAATAGAGCAAGCAAAAGGCCACAAGATTAACCACCTCTAAAATTTCATAAGGACCAATAAACTTGGGACCCAACTTAGCAGAAGGAATCCTCAACTTTATATTCTTGGTGGATAACCATACCTTATCCCCCACCTGAAATACCGGCCCCACCGAACGTCGTTTATCTGCAAAAATTTATATTTGCCCTGAGACTCCCCAATGTTCCTCTGGACCTCCCTCCAGACATCCCCAACTGCTGAGAGGCCGAATCAGCCCCTGGATACCCTGAATCCAGCCGGGAAAACTCACCAAAGTGAGGGTGAAAACCATAGTTTCAAAAGAATGGGGATGTATCAGTGGATAGATTGACAAGGTTATTGAATACGAATTCTGCCATGGGTATCGAAGAGCACCAATCATCATAACTAGACATGGCAAGACACCATAATATCTGCTCCAAAGAATGATTGGTCCTTTCTGTCTGACCGTTGGTCTCGGGATGATAGGCCAACGAAAAGGTCAGACTGATATCCAGCCTGTTACAAAAAGCCCTCCAGAATTTCGACACAAACTGCACCCATCTATCAGACACCACAGTCATAGGCATACCATTCAATCGGACAACATGCTCTATGAATAGTTTTGATGGAGTTTCAGCATTAGGTAGATCCGCCAATGGTACAAAATGCGCCTGTTTACTGAACCTATCCACTACTACCCAAACCACGGTCTTGCCATTAGAGGGGGGAAGATCGGTGATAAAATCCATGGACAGATGAGTCCAGGGTCTATTCATAATTGACAATGGCACCAATTCCCCGGCCGGCCGGTTATGGGAGGTTTTAGCGCTGGCACAGGTTTCACAGGAGGACACAAACACAGCGATGTCAGAAGCCTATGAGGGCCACCAAAACTGCCTAGTGATGGCTTTCCGCGTCATGAAACTCCCGAGGCACCCTTAACCGATACTGGACAGGCACAAAGAACTTATTATCAGGTATGGACGGAGGAGCAAGAGACTGGGCCTCACAAATCTCCTGCTCCAATGCCGAGGACACCCCAGCCACCACCTCTCCGCATTGAAGAATGGAGGAAGGAGGTTCAAGAGGTGATATAGGATCCAAGCTGCAAGACAACGTATCAGCCTTCTCTTGGACCCAGGCCTGAAAGCCATAGAAAACTGAAATTGAGCAAACAAAAGTGACCACCTAACCTTTCTCGGGGCTAAACGTTTGGAGGACTCAATGTAAGACAGATTCTTGTGATCCGTAATGACAGTGATACGATGGACAGCCCCCTCCAAAAAATGCCTCAATTCTTCAAAAGCCAGTTTAATGGCCAATAACTCCCGGTTACCCACATCATAATTCCTTTGAGCGGAGGAAATCTTTTTCGAAAAGAAGGCACAGGATCTTAAATTAGTTTAAGAGGTGAGCCCCTGGGATATTGGATGCCCCACTCCCACCTCTGAGGCGTCCACCTCCACGATAAACGGTTCAGATAAATCAGGTTGAATAAGTACAGGGCCAGACATGAAACACTCTTTTAAAGAAGAAAACGCCGCCAACGCTGGAGCTGACCAGTTTTTTATATCAGCCCCCTTACGGGTCAAATCAGTGAGTGCTTTGACAACTTGAGAAAAGCCCTTGATGAATTTTCTATAGCAATTGGCAAAACCCAGAAAACGCTGAAGAGCCTTGAGATAACTGGGCTGCACCCAATCCACAATAGCCTGTATCTTTCTAAGGTCCATACAAAACCCTCAGCAGACAAAATGAACCCCAGAATGGATAATTCTTGGCCAAAAAAATGAACACTTCTCCGGTTTAGCAAAGAGTGAGTTCTACCTGAGCCTCTGGAGAACAGCACGGAGGTAATCCATGTGATTCTGTTTATCAGAAGAATATATGAGTATATCATCCAGATAAACTTACCATGAAACACCCAATAAAATCAGAAAAAACATGATTGATAAAATTCTGGAATACCGCTGGCACATGAGTTAGGCTAAAGGGCATAACCAAGTTCTCAAACAAACACTCAGAGGTGAGAAATGCAGTTTTCCACTCATCCCCCTCCCGCGTACGGATGAAATGATATGCTCCCCTGAGGTCCAACTTAGAGAACCATCTGGCCCCAGACAATTGATTGTACAAATCAGGTATAAGTGGGAGGGGTTAAGTGTTCCTTACAGTGATCTTATTCAATTCTCAAAAATCGAGGCATGGAGTAAACTACCATCCTTCTTTTTAACAAAAAAGAACTCCACCACCACGGGAGAAACAGAAGGGCGAATGTGCCCCATTATGAGGAGTAGTCAGTTGGTGCTGGGGACTCGAGCAGTAAGGAGCTCATCACTAGACCGAAGGACAGTGAGAGAGAGAAGAAAGACAGAAAAGAAAGAGAAGCATCAGAAAGAGAAAGGAAGAAGGGGTCCTAGGGGCACGGGAAGTAAGGAATCCACCCGAGGGGCCCAAATCCACACCGACCGTAGTTGAGTGGAGGAACCAGGTCACAGTAAGGGGACCAGCCCCAGACTAGTGGAGAAACTAAGGACTCAGCTAGTAAACTGGAGGCTGTAGTGACTGTAGGTACTACAACCACATCCGCACACATTCGCCGAAAAGGCAACCAAATAGGATCAAGGGGACCTAGAGTACGTCGCCCGACAGGATCCGAGGCTGCTGGCTTGTGACACTGTGTGTGCAAGCGCAGGGCAGGAGAGAGGAGAGCCAGAGCAGTGAGATGGCCAGGAAAGGAACATCTGAATGGGGTTCTGACACGGTGAACCCCAATTTACCTGAGAGCTGTCTGGACCACCTACCCGGAAGACGCAGCACCCTGGCTGGGGATTGTAACAACAACTGTGAGTAAACTGAAAAGACTGCACCTTGCTGTGTCCTCAGAATTATTTACCGCTTCATCTACCCTGCACCACAACCACCATCCACCATCTTTAAATTTAACTGGGACATAGCTCGACCTGTGGAGAGCTGTAACAACTCTGCTGCGTCTCCAAACAGTGGAACTGTACTGCGCGTCGGCCATCTTATTGCCGAATACCACAGGTGGCGTCACAAACTATTTCCCTTTTTCCCCTTTTACTTTACTTCATAATTTTTATTGGATGCCCATGGCCACAGACCGGGTCACTGCTGCCATGATATCCCTTTAAGAACTGTCCGATCCGGGTTCGAGTAACCCCTGACCCCTGGGGGTGCTCCATAACCACTAGTTGATCATCCTTCAGACAGAAAAGAAAGCCTTGTTCTACAAAATTCAGGAGGTTGTTGGATTGCTGCTGGCTTAGCAGGAAAGATATGTAAAATTTTGAGCTCAATGTAAAGTCAAGGAACTTGATGTCTGAATAATTTTTGCTTAGCTTATCACCTAATAAGGGTTGTTCACTACTGGACAACACCATCAATCAATTTAGGACCCAAATTAAAATAAAAATAGTGACTGCAGCGTTGATTTCCCAGCTTTGAATGTTGTTTTAAATTTCACCTACCCAGTATAAAAGAGGATGAGCTGTTTAAACAATGGTGACACATTCATGACTTTTACATAGTTTAAAATTTGCCAGAACTGTCCTGATTGTAAATATTTTGAAACAATCTTGGTAAATGCAGGCATGTTGCGGTTTGAAAAGTTTTGTAAACCTTATCTAAAAAAAGTAGGTGTTTTAGCCCATTTTGGGTGTTCCTTAGTGGAACTTAAAGGTAAGGCTTACACACTCCCATTTTGCCATTTGACATGTTAGCAAGTATGCATTCAGAGTTTTATAGACCACTGTTACAATTATAGTCTGTCAATGTAAAATTAATAAAGAGAATCTGTCAGCAGCTTTTTGCTATTTAATCTAAAGACAGAAGGAGATAGGGCTGAAACACAGGTTTCAGTATTGTATAGTTTATTAAGCTGTGTGCTGATGTTTACTTACAATGAAGGTTTTATCATCAGGAGATTATCATTGCCCAGACTAGCTGCCTCTCGCCTAGTGGTCTGATCTCTGATTAGCAGCTCACTGTCAATATACAATGTACACAGAAATCTGTTGTGTGGGTGTGGTTTGCTTTCTGAGCTCTGCTTCATACTTTATTTAAGAACTCTGATTGGGTCACAACTGCTGCACCCAGTAAACTAAGTTACACATTGCTGGAATCAGGGTTTCTTTTTCTACAATATGCTGTTCTCAGATTAGGTAGCAAAAACCTGGTGACAGGTTCCCTTTAAGTAGGTCTTTGAAGCTCTGCTTAACAGAATTTGTGTTGTTTTGCTTGCAATTTGTCTTTTAATATATGTAACATCTTCTTGAAGCAAGTAACAAAATAATTGACCAATTTGCCTTATTTATGGAAAATCAAATTTAATCTGTCTGCTCCATATCCTTATGTATACTCGTTAGTAAATAATAGTATTTCCTATAAAGAGCCCACAATTACAGTTGAATAATGGAGGAGTCAGAATCCCTCAATGGTACTTCAAGTGCTTTTCAAGTGTATATATTTTCAATGAGTGTGATATACTTTATATTTTTCCATATAGTATATTAGAAAGCATCCATGTCCTGCATTGTAGTAATTGGACCACCTTATTTGCTACTTATTGACTTTCCTATTTTTCTTTTAATCCATTTATTAAAAAGTCTATACCTTTTTTCTTTTTTCTTTCAATATAGCTGTAAGATGGCTTGTTTTCTACTAGATAACCTTAATCTGTTATTACATTTTCTATTATGCATTATAATATACTGTATGTGTTCTACTTTTGCACAATTAAACCACTGAGGGTGAACATTTTATAAGGGGACTTTTTAAAGTCACTTTTTTGTGCAGCTACTATTGCTACTATTTGCATGTAATACTTTAGTATCACAATATATTTAATAAACTTGGTGCAGCGTAAAGAGGTAATTTAATCTGCAATCTTCAATAGAGCACAACTACTCTGCCTCCTGGCTTCCTAGTTGCTCAACACATTACTCAATATTGAGACTTTGGACTTGTGTCATGGTCGCATTGCTGATCCAAACAGACTATTTTCCCAGAAGCAGAAGCAGTTTTTCTTCAGCAGTATGAGAAAAGCACATACCGCATATGGTGACTAGGTGGGTTTTCCTTACCTTCTTACCGCTTGCTGTTATCCCCCCCACCAACCAATAACTCGTTCCTCCAAAATAAAACATGGTACATAATTCTTTGGATTATATTGGCCACAGCGGCCATTTTATTAACAAAACATACATAAAATTACATACATTAAATTGTATAAACACTTCCAATATCAGAGGGGAGCGTTCTTGGAGCTAAAGATCTGGCTTTTCCTAAAAATAACCAAAGAAAAGTTTGACCACCATATTACCCTCAGCCGTAAACCACCAGCTCGAGGGCACCAGACAACCCTTTTAGGGAAGATCAAAAACCACCATGAGTTCCCAGGGCAAAACCCTGTCCAGAGCCCATACCAAAAGCCAGATCACCCCACATCATTTAGATGCCCTCAATTTCCTCCAAAATTCCATCCCTGAATTATAACCACTCCAAGAACCCCCACCCCCAGCCAACCACGAACAAACCTGACCACCTCAGGTTCGCGAGTGCCCCAACACCATCAACGCCCTCTCCAATCCCTCCTGAATCGCCAACGCCCATAAGTCCGTCCCAATGTCATTTAAATGCACCCCATCTGCCCTCCAAAAGTTTCCCACCTCCGCTTCTAATTCAAAATGACGCACACTAATACCCCCATTTCTAGAAGCAAAACTCGCTACAGCTCTATTTAGCTTAATCCTTACCCTGTTAATCCCTTTTAAAGACCTCGCACCTCTCCATTTTTTTCCTCGGAACTATATCGGACCAGACCGTCAACACCCCAGGAAACGATGTCCATAGTCTCAACAGATCAAAACGAATGTCCCTAATAAGCTCTCTAACAGGTTTTACCCCTAAATCATTGCCACCCATGTGTACTACCCAAACATCAGGTGCCCTATCACACCTAACAGCCCTAACAAATTCCCCCAACACTCTGGACCAAACCATCACCCTAAACCCCAACCAACGCACAACCACCTGCTGTCTATTGAATCCCAGCTGTCTGCCGTCCGGCCTCACGTCAGCTCGTAACGCCCCCCAATGAACAAAAGAATGGCCGAAGATCCAGGCTAAGAAAGGTTCACAATCTGCAAAATATAAAGTGACAAAACACATAAACCCTCCGTTTGCAAGCTATGCATGCTTCAGGAACAAACGTAACTTAAGTACCTATTGGAGCTCCATCTACCAATGCGGCAAATCGCCTCTGGCCCCAAACCCCGCATATGTGCTTCAGACACCGCCCCAATACGGAACGAATGCGAACCGTAGACTTCAGTGGAAACACCCAGCTCCCCCAAACCCTTCTTTAAGATTGCAATAAACTGAAAACGGGACAAGAAGACCCGTCACTATGACACAACAATGATCCAGACCTTCCCCTCCAAACCCGCCAATACCGGGTCAAACATCTATGAGGGCACATATCAGACCCCTCTACCCTCCCAAGCACTACCTTTCTTCCATTACCTAATTGGTCGGTCTTAGACCGTCGAATCCAAAAACTTATACCACAACGACTTATTTCCACATCCTCAGCCATCAAACCTCCCATCCTATTCCTGCTCTCTGAAACCAGCTCTCCTATCCTCAATGCTCCAAAAAACGCCAAAGAAAAGGCTGATTGAAATAATGCCACCTCAAAGTCGAAACAACAAATCCTGTACAATACCCCGCCTAAACGTCCCAACATGCTGAAAGTAATCGGTCTACGCTTATCAACACAGCGTTTTCCCCTCCGTAACCCTTTTAAAGCTTGCCGCACTAGAAAATCCTTTGTGGCATCCGCACACCCTTGCAACTGAAAACCAAAAGCTAAACGCGCCATAAATTTATTAATCCGTGAAAATGACCATGCTCTCTCCGACAATTCCCCCACCAACATTAACAAAGCCTGTGCCCTACCCTCATCCGACACGACTAATCCCTGCCTAGACAACCACTCCTGCCAAAAAAACCATGACTCCTCATAAGACGCCCAAGTCCGACCCGTCACCAACTCACGAATCAATTGTCCTGCACGTCCAAAACCACTCGCCACAAATGAGAAGGGCATTCCGTTCCTGTATTCTCTGCTTCTGGCGCCAGGTCCCGGAACCTCTCCCACTGTAAACGAGACAAAGCATCAGCTATAGAGTTTTTTACACCTGGAACATGCACAGCTGACACCCATGCATTCAGCTCCATGCAACGTAGGACCAACTCCCGAACCAAGTTTATCACCGGGGGAGATGACGCAGACAAAGTGTTAATTATTCCTACCACACTCATATTATCACAATGAAAACGCACCTTCCTATCCCTAAACAACTCTCCCCAAATGAAGACTGCCACAACTAATGGGAACAACTCTAACAATGCCAAATTCCTAGTCCACCCATTACTATGCCATCATCTGGCCACTGTCCAACACTCCACCACCCTTTCCAATATGCCCCGTACCCAACTCCACCAGCCGCATCCGTATAAATTTCACATTCAAAATTACTCTTAACTTCCTGCTGAATCAAAGACCGCCCATTGTATTGTGTCAAAAAACTCTGCCAAACTGCCAAATCATCTCGGTGTTCCCTTCTTAACTGAATAAAATGATGCGGGGCTTGCACCCCCGCAGTCGCCCTGGCCAACCTACGACAAAAAATCCTGCCCATAGGAATGATTCTACACGCAAAATTCAATCTCCCCAATAACGACTGCAACTCTTTTAACGTCACTTTTCGCAACTGCCTGCATCCTGTCCACCTCTTGTTTAAGAAGAACCAATTCATCTTCCGGTAACCTACACTCCATCCTCTCCGAGTCAATCAAGATCCTGAGAAAGCTCAGCGACGTTGAAGGGCCTTCAGTTTTTTTTCCCCTGCCAATGGTACGCCAAAAATACCAGCCACCCATTCCATTGCTGCCAAAATGTTTCTGCACAACACCGAGTCTGCCGGACCAATAAACAAAAAATCGTCCAAATAGTGAATCACCGATTGAACACCAGCAACATCCCAAAGCGCCCATTTCAAAAACGTACTGAAAGTCTCAAACAATTTACACGAGATTGCACAACCCATCGGCAAACATCTATTCAGATAAAAACTCCCGTCCCAAAAACAGCCCAACAACGGAATACTGTCCGGATGAACAGGCAGCAAACGAAACGCCGCTTCAATATCAGTCTTTGCCAATAAAGCACCTTCACCATACCTCCTAACCCACCTTACTGCAGCATCAAAAGACGTATACTCGACGGAGCATAACTCTTGCGATATACCATCATTAACAGAAAACCCCTTTGGGTACGACAAATGCTGAATCAGCCTGAACTTGTTCGCTTCTTTTTTGGAACAACCCCCAACGGAGAAACAACCGCCCCCCCACCGGCAAAGACCTAAACGGGCCCGCCATCCTACCCAATTCTACCTCCTTTAACAGTTTTTTCCCAACAACGTCAGCGTGTAAATACGCCGACCTCAAGTTTTTTGTAGAGAAAGGAACCTTATGATTAGGAGCGGGAATTCTAAAACCTTCCGCGAAACCACTTCTAATGACCTCAGCCCCATCCCGATCAGGATACCTATTTAGAAAGGGGGCCATCCCTTGAAGCCTCACTGGCGTCACCCCCTTTTTCGGCACCCACCAATGGCTTTCCTTTTGCCTTTTTGAAACACTTGGAAGCTCCATGTGAACTCCCGCCGCAAAAGGAACACTCATGTTTGAACTTGCAGGTAGCACCGTATTTGCACTGGCCATCGTTGAACTGCCAGCAACTGCCTGTCTTTTCTTTTGTGCCTTGCGTCCCTTGCCCGCTACTTCCCTCTCCCTGACTGTTGACTGTTGCCTCCACCCCCACCCTGAAAAGACTGCCCATACCTAACAGGGCCATAACCTTCAACCATAACCCGATATCCTTCTGATCCCATTTTATCTCAGGCCTCACCGCTTTTCTCTGCCTGAATTGCTCGTCATAGCGCAACCACGCCATCCCCCCATAAGTCCTATGAGCCTCCCCGATAGCATCGAGGTAACAGAATAGACCAGAACAATTCTCCGGAGCCTTCTCCCCAACCACGCTAGCCAAAATTGCAAAAGCTTGCACCAATTGATGAATGTTTGCGGGTTGAACCTCCACCGCCGCTTTTCCTCCTCCTCTTTTTTACTATCATCCTTCTTCCCCTTATCTAAGTTAAGCTTTTCCAAAGGCAACAAAGAGAATATCTCCACATATTCGTCGCGCCAAATTTTTTCCTTAACCTCCTTTTTTAAATGGGCTCCCAAGGGCCCCTCGAAGCAAACATAAACTTCCCCTTTTGCGCGATCATCCAACTTAATCTTATCCCCTTTCTCTTTTTCCGTCTGCACCGACACCGATACACCTTGACCCCACTCATCCTCGATCTGCACCGAACTGTCACTACCTACCGTCGACCCGACGACTAAACCCGATGACCATGCCCCAACTGGCGTAACTCTCTCCGTCCTTAGAACCCCACTCTCTAAGCGCTGCAAAACCTGCGCCATACCCCGCAACACCTCACGGAAATCCCCATCGCCGGTCCCCCCAGGGGCCCCAGCCTGCCCTCCCCTAAACCCCGGCGTCTGACTTCCTATAACCCCCTGCCCCACAGCCCCTACGGGCGACATACAAAACATAGAGGTCTGCTCACCAAGCTGCGCGGGTGCTGTGTCCCGCCAGCCAACACTCCGGAATCCAGCCGTCCCGATCCGTCCTGGTGGTCACTATCGATCTACGAATCTTCCTCACCACTCCTTGGCTCCAGGCCCATGCCCCTGACCTCCTCGTCATCAGGGGGACCGGTGCCGTTGAAAAATGCCGCTCTTCCACCCGAAGTCTTGAACGGGATCGCACCCCCGCTTCCTCCCTCCGACCAGCATCGCCCCCGCGCGACCTGCCAGACAGTGCCTGGTTGCTGCCCGCCGCTCTTCCTTTATCTAAGCCTGGCATCGCCTGGTACGAAGGCGCCTGCCAGCCCGTCTGTCTCTGCTCACTACTTTTTTGTCCCGTCGACCCTTGTCTGGCACCCGGCCTGGTGCCCATCCTCCAAGGTGCTCTCGATGCTCCCGCACCACCGGCGTCACCAGCTCCGCTTCCTCCCGCCCCGTCGCTAGCCAAGCCCCATTGCAGATCTGCGCTCCAGCCTGAACCGCAACGGGCCCGTAGTCCTGTCTTCGCAGACTGCAGCGATGCGTCCTGCCCATCCCGTTGCATCCTGGCCGGCGCCGCACTTGCAGCCCTCTTCTTGCGATTCACCTCGGTCGCACCTGCGATCCCCTGGGAAATCCCTGCTCCCGGCCGACTCCGCTGCCCAGGACTCACTTGCGTTCCTGAGGCCTGCTCTTCCAGTCCCAGCCTGTCAGTTCTGCCGCGCGACGTGCGCCGAGTAGGCCGCGCTCCAGCTCGGCCTGTTCCTCACTCTGTTCGCGTCGCCGAACGCCTGCGGACCTGGCTTCTTGGATTCCTGCCGGAGCAGGCACGGCGATCAGCAGCACTGCCACCGCACCCCTCCGCAGGGTCCCGAGAGGGGCTCCTCTGCCTGCGCCCGCTGCGCGTCGCCAATTCATGGGACAGTCTCTCCGGAGGCCGTGTTCTTCTCCCCCTGCTGCTCACCGCCTGCGTCCCCGAGTTCCCAAGGATGGAGGAAAGCTGCTCCTCCAACCATCCTCCTCTCCTAGATGGGCGCCGCTTCTCTCAAACGAGCCATGAGGTAAGTCACTGAACTTGACATCCTTCACTCTTCTTGATTTTATCAGGAATGACCCTTTCCCGCACTTTTCTCCCTAACAACCCCATAACAACGCCCACTCTATCCGTCCCCCAATCAACACACTCTATTTCAAAAAACTCTTACCCCTCCCAACCCTGAAAACTCCTCCCCCAGCTCCAATGCAGTCATGTGGGGCTTCCACCTATCTCCGCTTGCTCCAGCCCTTCTGGAGGACTGAAGCTGGTTGGATCCATCCTGCAAGAACTTGAAACAACCCCCTGAAGATAATACCCTCCACTTTATTTGCATAGCTAGCCATTTCCACCTTTGAAAAATATCGAGAGCGGCCTAAATCACAAAAAACTGCAAGCGCCAAAATGCATGACTTTTGGTAACCAGAAAGCTAGTGCAAAGGCCATGATGCACTATGTGGACCAAGGTATTGGAACATAAGCATATTACACCCACCAGAACTTTTATGACCTCCCACTCTAAATCCATTTGCATTAATATGGAGTTGGTCCTTCCTTTGCAGCTATAATAGCTTCCATTCTTCTGGGAAGGCTTTCTACAAGATTTTGAAACTGTCTGGGAGAATGTTTGCCCATTCATTTAGAAGAGTTTTTGTGAAGTTAAGCCCACGTCACACTAAGCGAGATCTCTAGCAAGATCGCTGAAGCGTCACCTATTTTGTGAGCAACAGCGACCTAGACAGCGATATCGCTTAGTGTGACAAGCACGACGACCAGCCCCCCTGCTGGGTATCGCTGATCGTCGTTGAATGTCCTGGACCATTTTTTCATCGTTGGGCTCCCGCTGGCCAGCGCTCATCGCTGCGTGTGACAGCGGGAGACCAACGATCAGGGAGCTGGTATCCAATGTACATATCGGGTAACTAAGCACCGCGCGGCACCTAGTTACCCGATATGTACCCTGGTTACCGGCTCCCAGCTTCTGCTGTAGAGCGCTGAGAGCGGGTATCTAGGGTGCTTAGTTACCTGATATGTACATTGGATACCGGCTCTCAGCGCTCTACAGCAGAAGCTGAGAGCCGGCATCTAGGGTACATATCGTGTAACTAGGTGCCGTGCGGTGCTTAGTTACCCGATGTGTACATTGGATACCAGCGTGCTCGCTGGTCCTGATCGCTGGTGAGTCTGCCTATGTGACAACTCACCAGCGATCAGCTAACGATGTCCCAGCGATCCCATCCACATCGTATCGTTGGTGGGACCGCTGGAACATTGAAGAGTGTGACGGGACCCTTAGACACTGAAGTTGGAAGATGTTGAGCCTATCTTTATTTCATACCAAAGGTATTCAACGGGTTTGAGGTCAGGGCGCTGTGAGAGTCAGTCAAGATATTCCACATCAAACTCACCCATCCATGCCTTACCAAACAGGTCCTACAAATTTGTAAGCATAAAATTGTCCAAAATATCTTGCTATGATGAAGAATTAAGATGTCCCTTCACTAAAACTAAGGGGCATAGTCAAATTCCTGAAAAACACACCCATAGCATTATCCTTCTCCACCAAATGTTACTGCTGGCATTTGCCAAACCTAAACTCATCCATCAGATACCAGATAGAGAAGAGTGATTTATCACTCCACAGTACACATTTCCACTGCTCAAGGGATCAGTAATGGTGTGCTTTATACAGCCATATCTGACACTTGGCATTGTGCTTGGTAATGTAAGTCTTAAAAACAGCATGTCGTAAAGTTTCCATCACAGATTTTGAGCCAGAAGATCATTGGCGACTTATATATACTATGCACCTCAGCATATGGCAACTATGTTCTGTAACTTTGCGTTGTCTGCAATCTCGTGGCTGAGTTTCTGTGATGACCAAGAGCGTCACGTTTCAGTAGTTGATCATAGAACATTTTTGAGCGAAGGAATTTCACGAAATGATTTTTTACATCAGTGGAGTCCAATCATAGGACCACACTCATAGGTACATAGTTACATACAGTTATATAGGTTGAAAAAATACTTAGGTCCAATCACGTTCAACCTTTCTCCACAAATTCAATGACTTCTTTATAAACATTTTTTTTTAAAAAATGCTCATTCTAAAGAAGATAGACCTCCTGGCTTAGGGGCTGGATTTTATAAATCTGTGTTAATATAACTGAATTTAAAGCCAGAATTCAATGATGACGAGGAGTGTAAATGCCCTCCTTTATTATTGTTTTTTTTAATTATTTGATCCTGTTTCTATATTTAAAGACTAGTAATAACATTTGTGTTTTTCTGTTTATGAAGCAGTGTTAAGAGCTTGTTTTTGGCAGACTAACTTTTAATTTTCGTTGGTGACACTATGAAAAGCATATAGTTTTTTATTGCATTTTTATGGCAATGCAAAATGAGTAAAACCAGCCTATTTGGCATTGCTTTTTTTTAATAATAGGAGCGGAAAAATAAGTGCATTTCTTACACTGTATTGGTCTTATAGATGTGGCAATGCCGAAAATGTATCTCTTTTAGTCTATTTATATAATTTGTACTGAAAAAAGGCTGTCCATTTTTTTATTTGTATTATTTTATTTCTTTTTTATTATTACTTTTTTAAGACTTAGTAGATCACTTTAATTTGTGTTTCTTTAATCACACAAATAATAGACTTAAAAATCAGGTTAATGTACGAGTGTGACATACAATCTGTTAGACCCATAGCTGCTCTAGAAACTCTAACTCGCCACAATCATGTTGCTTTAGGAGGGATGGCTGTGGGTAAAGGGAAGTCCTTCCATCTGTCTAACCGTTTAGATGCCACAGACCGCATTGACAGGTGCTTCTAAAAGATTTAACAGTCAGAATAGTAACTATCCTATCTGATCCTAGTTGTTAGAATGTGGTGTCAACTTTATTATACAGCTGGCATTGTAACCCAGTGCTGGTGCCATTACCGCACCATAATAGTATGGTGCATTGAGCTTACCACCTTTCCACTGCAACGTAATAATACATTGCAAAACTAGAGGGGGTTAAATGTTACATTTCTCTATTTGATAAAACAATAGTTTTCTATTGGATTTAGTAAATAAAAATATCCTTGACGCTCTTCTTTTACCTTCTCAGAATGTCTAACTAAAGTGTCTTCTGTGATTAAGAAGAACCAGCACTGATCTACATAATAACAGAGTAAAAGAGGTAGAGGACTTGGAACATATTAATCCTTAGCCATTTGACACATTAGGTATATATCTTGAAAGGGTATCAGAAGAATTCACTTGAGGGCGCCATAACAACTATGCATCAATAATATCTAGACATGATCACATTTTTTGAAATTTGAGTTTGACAGGCTTGTTGAATTTTTGTAATAAATTTGATTTTATTCGTCATGTATCGCATCGCAACACTGTAAAGTCTCCATCTGCCCTGAAAAGATGTGCAACACTCTGAGATCTCCTATAGGAAAGATGTGTATCTTCGTACCGTGTTAGCCAGTAGATAGAAAAATATTTAGACTTGAGAGTCCTCAGTGGTTGATACCTTTTAATGGCTAACTGAAAAGATGGTAACAAATTGCAAGCTTTCGAGACTACGCAGGTCTCTTCATCAGGCAAAGACTAAAACAAAAGCTGAAGAATCACATATTTATATACACAAAAGGACACAGGAATAATGCAATAGGTAAGACAAGTGACGTGAAACAGAACTGTCATTATGGCAGAGGGATGAACATAAATATGACTAGTTCATCATTCATAGTTTAGGGTCATCACAACACAATACCAGACCCCAATCAGAGGGTAATAAAACTTTCACTCCTTATCTATGAAATAGTCATATTTATGTTCATCCCTCTGCCATAATGACAGTTCTGCTTCACGTCACTTGTCTTACCTATTGCATTATTCCTGTGTCCTTTTGTGTATATAAATATGTGATTCTTCAGCTTTTGTTTTAGTCTTTGCCTGATGAAGAGACCTGCGTAGTCTCGAAAGCTTGCAATTTGTTACCATCTTTTCAGTTAGCCATTAAAAGGTATCAACCACTGAGGACTCTCAAGTCTAAATATTTTTGAGATCTCCTAGTACTGTATCCAACCCCATTTATGCTCTTTAACACAGACACAGCCTTAGTAATGTCAAAGTGATATCACCACAGAAACAGATGTTAACTTAATAGTAATCTGTAGACCATTTTAGAATCAGAATTTTTATATTTTCTAAAATTGAAAAAAAGTCAAAAAATTATACCTCTTTGTCATTTGCCAATAGACTGACCATTCAGTGCTGAACACAGACTCAAACTGATGGTGGCGCTGTCAGAGGTAACATCATACTGATGTGACTGAGATGAGTGATATGCCATATAGTCCATAACGCACTCTGCTTTCTCCCCACTTGTCAGCTTGCTGGAGGAAATGGAGGCTAATTCTTGCAAGTACTTGGTAGTGTTAGTGCCCAGATGGCTTTTGCCATTGTTGGTGGTACTTTTGCTGTTCCCATATTCCTAGCCATGGTGTGGTTTTTTCTTTCACATTACCCCACCCAATAAAGTTTCAACCCCAATTATTCAACCCTTGCCAATAAGTGCACAAACAGAAAGCAAAATGTGGCAGCAGGCTGGGGTAAAGAAATGGAATGTATGGTTGTCACTTTTTCTTTTTTACCAAAATGTAACCCCTTCCCAAAAATGAGATGAAATGCTAGGTAGGTACATTTTAAAAAAGCCATAACCTGCAACACGGCGGTGTATTGGTGTGGTGTATATGGATATAAAATGTGTCAACAAAAACAGATGTGCAAAATAGAAATTGTGAGGTAGACTGTCACAGGTAAATGTCTGGATTTTGAAAAATTTCCTTTTGTATTTTCCTTAGAGCAATTATTACCCTTTCATAAATATAATTGCACAAGGAATTCAAAAGCAAAGCACAGTCCCTTGTGACAAGTAAGCAAACCATCTCTGACTGACACTGATTTTAGATTTTTTTACAATAAAAATAATGTTAATGCCTTGTTATTGCTTTCTAGTGCATTAAGAATGAAGAACAAAATGTGTGATTGTAATTCAAGTAATATTCAGATATACAACAAGCTACAACTGCAATGATCCTCAGTCTATGAACCATCGCACGACAGCTCTACCTCTCCTAGTGTATTCTCACCATCCTGTAGACTGTAGCCCTCGCGGGCAGGGTCTCTCTCCTTCTGTACTTTGTGCCTTGTCTAGCACATGTTTATTGTATCTGTCTATATTTTTCCCCTTTCATATGTAAAGCCATGGGAAAAATGGCGCTATATAAATGTATAATAATAATATAAATTATAGCACACCTGTCTTCACTGCTGCTTCGCACCCCTCCTATTGTTCTCTTCAACTATAATTTAATCTCTGTTTATTGACAGACTACTACACTCATCTTCACTGCTGCAGTTATGTAACACATTCCCGTCTTGAGTGTTTAAGCAATATTTTAGGGCTTTCTTTTCACACCTGTATTGTTGAGCTGGGAGCTTTGAAATTCTCTCACTATCCTAAATCACTCCAAAAATGTCTGCTGCATTCTCTGGATTGTATACAGGCTATGATAGTCTTCCATGATTGGCTGAGCAATTACATGTACTGTGATAGCTGCAAGGCACTTTGAAGAAATCCTCACATTTGTGTCTGAAGTCATGTCATCATTTTGTAGCTGATGCAATCTTCTGCAATGTGTAATATGGAAATGGACTTTTCTTGACATTTCTTAAGAAATTTGCAAATTGTTCAAGTTCACAGAGACACACAAATTTCCTAAAATTCTACTCAAATTTGATTCCCCTCAAATCAATTCTCTAATCTCTAATAATATCTAAACTCATGTGCATTTAAAAAAAAGTCATTTTTATTCATAGGATGATATCTGTAGCACAAGAAAAGTCTGCATACTGTATATGCATTTAGTTTAATGTATCTGGATTGTCACATATTGCCGACGTCTGTTTAATAGTAATGAGAAAACAGGTGTAAAGTTGATTGAGATAGATTGCACTTGCTCATTTTATGTGAGAAAGTTGGCTTTTGTTAAATAAAATGCCTACAAGGCAAAACATTTCTTCATCTGATTTAAAAGTCTAATTCTCCATGCGCTATCACTGACTCATCACTGTATTTTCAATGCAGCAACAAATAGGGAATATTCATCTCTATAAGTCTAAATTTTCATATGAAAAATGTTTGCCTAGTCATGTCCTAAACAGTTTTAGGGCTATAGAAGCCACAAATGCAGCTATGACTGCATATTCAAGGCATTTCTCTAATTGCCTAATTAAATTATCACAGTCACTTAAAAGAATGAGAATTGATTAGAACTCAGTAATTACATCCTGCCATGCTTCATTTGTATAAAACAGAGGAGGTAGAAAGTTCTTTTTTTTTTCTTCAAATGATTAGGCTGGAAGCAGATATTTTCAATAATCAAAATCTGGAATGTTAATTAAACAACTAGTAGGACATTGAGATGTGACTCTACAATCATACTGTAATTCCCATATGTGTTAGGCATCGGGCGACTTGAACCTGGATCCGAGGAGTCTGTGGTCTCCCATCCAGATCCAGCCGAGGCTGCTCGGCTTCGCTGTCGATCCCAGTGCCTAGCCAATACCCGAGAGGCACAAATAGTTACTTGGGTCTTTGTTCATAGTAGCCTTAAACCTAGGTTACGGAACAAGAAAAGGCTGTTGTAAGCCTACGTCCAGAAATGCCTGCACTGAGCATGTCCGTGACATGGTGAGCCATGATTGGTGCTTAACGTCAGCTGATCCTCTGAACTGGCACCGCCTGATTGGTCACGTATGACGTCATTTGTGATGCGATTGACGAGATGGCTGGGGGTGGAGCTTAGCCCTTAAATAGCTTGTCTGTCCTCAGCGCGGTCAGATCATACTAAAATCTCTGATCTCTGAATTGTTCGACAGACTTCGAGGGGCTAAAATTTTCACTAAATTAGACCTGCGTGGGGCCTATAACCTCATACGAATCCGTGAGGGCGACGAGTGGAAGACAGCCTTTAATACTCATGATGGCCACTACGAGTACCTCGTCATGCTCTTCGGGTTATGCAATGCCCCCGCCGTCTTTCAGGATTTTGTCAATGATATCTTTCGAGATCTGCTGTTGTCCTCCGTGGTAGTATATCTTGACGATATCCTGATCTTTTTCCCGGACCTCTCCACACACAGAGAGGATGTGCGCAGAGTTTTTGAGCGTTTACGCGCAAATTCTCTGTATTGCAAGCTGGAGAAATGCCAGTTCGAACAAGAGTCATTACCACTCTTGGGGTACATTGTATCCAGTAAGGGCTTGGCCATGGATCCCCAAAAATTGGTAGCCGTACAGAATTGGCAGGAGCCCCATTCTCTGAAGGCGGTGCAGCGCTTCATGGGGGTTCATCAATTATTATGGGCAATTTATACCACATTTTTCCACACTGGTGGCTCCTTTTGCCGCGCTAACCAAGAAAGGTGCCAACCCAAAAAACTGGTCTAAAGAGACATATGAGGCGTTCCGGGAGATCTAGTCTTATTTCTCAAAAGCTCCCATCCTACATCGGCCAGATGTCAATAAGCCATTCTATTTGGAGGTCGACGCATCCTCTGTAGGGGCAGATGCTGTCCTTTCCCAAAAGAATGGGCAGGGTAGGAGAAGACCATGTTTCTTCTTCTCCAAGACCTTTTCTCCAGCGAAGAGGAATTATACTATTGGGGATAAAGAGTTACTCGCAATAAAATTGGCTTTTGTTGAATGGAGGTATCTTTTGGAGTGATCTAAATATCCGTTTGTGGTGTATTCTGACCATAAAAATCTCTCATACCTGCAGACGTCTCAACCCGAGGCAGGCTCGGTGGTCCCTCTTTTTTGCCCGATTCAATTTTACCATCAATTTTCTAAAAGGGGAGAAGAATCCTCGGGCGGATGCTCTACCTAGGTCCATGGATACGATGGAGGACGATGACGAGCCCAGACTTCTCATTCCTCCTGAGAGTATGAACGGTGGCACCTGTGACTCTAGACCAGGATCCACCCGGGAAGACGTTTGTTCCCCCAAACCTACAGAATGAGGTGCTCTCGTGGGCACATGCCTCTAAGGTCGGAGGTCATTTTGGAATTAAACGCACCACTGAGTTCCTCCAACCCTCGTATTGGTGGCCTCGGTTGTCCCAGGACGTTAAAGAATACGTCCAAGCATGCATCTCCTGCGCGAGAAGTAAATCGGCGGGTCTTCTACATCTGTTACCCGTGGCGGATAGACCTTGGGAGCTGATTGGGATGGATTTCGTGGTTGGGTTACCTAAGTCCCAGGGTAATACGACCATATGGGTGATTTCTGACCATTTTTCTAAGATGGTTCACCTGGTACCCCTTCCTAGGGTTCCTTCTGCCCTGGTTCTGGCATCACTGTTTATCCGTCACGTCTTCTGTCTTCACGGTATGCCTGATAGGATTGTCTGTGAACGAGGTCCTCAGTTCACCTCTCGGTTTTGGAGAGAATTGTGTAATCTGTATAGTATTGAACTGAACCTCTCTACGGCCTATCACCCGGAGACCAACGGCCTGGTGGAACGCACTAATCAGACGCCAGTGACCTACTGCATCATTTCGTTTCTGCAATCATAATAATTGGGCAGCTTTGCTTCCTTGGCAGATTGCTCTAATAGCAGGACGATTCAAAGTCGACTCCTTTCTGTTGAACATAGGGTCAGCAGAATTGCTGAATACGGAATTCCAAAGGTCAGACTCCTTTCCTGTTGAACAATGGTCAGCACCCACGTGTTCCTATGCCAGTTAACTCTGGGGAGCCTGGGGTCAGAGATTGGGCTATGGAGGCGCGGGACGTCTGGGATCGGAAGCAGGAAGCGTTATTGGCCTCAAAAAATCGGATGAGAGAGTCGGCTGACACTCATCGTCGTCCAGCTCCCGTTTTCTCTCCGGGCAACAGGGTCTGGCTCGCGGCTCGTAATATTAGAGGTCGCGGGAATTGGCTAAATTCGCCCCTCGGTTTATTGGTCCTTTTAAAATTCTGGCCCAAGTAAATCCCGTGGTGTATTGTTTGCAATTGCCTCGGCACTTGAGGATACATGATACATTCCATGTGTCACCCACGTGTTCCTATGCAGTTAATCTGGGAGCCTGGGCAGAGATTGGCTATGGGGCGGGACGTTGGTCAAAGCAGGAGCGTTATTGGCCTCAAAACGGTTGAGAGAGTCGGCTGACACTCATCCTCGTCAGCTCCGTTTTTCTCTCGGGCAACAGGGTCTGGCTCGCGTCGTAATATTAGAGTCGCTGGGAATTGCTCACCTGCTCATTGAGGAATATGAGTGTCAAGTGGGGGGATAATGTTAGGCATCGGGCGACATCTGAACTTGGATCCGAGGAGTCTGTGGCCTCCCATCCAGATCCAGCCGAGGCAGATGCTGCTCAGCTTTGCCGTCAATCCCAGTGCCTAGCCAATACCCGAGAGGCACAAATAGTTACTCGGGTCTTTCTTCATAGTAGCCTTAAACCTAGGTTATGGAACAAGAAAAGGTGGTTGTAAGCCTAAGTCCAGAAATGCCTGCACTGAGCATGTCCGTGACATGGTGAGCCATGATTGGTGCTTAACGTCAGCTGATACTTTGACCTGGCACCGCCTGATTGGTCACGAATGACGTCATTTGTGATGCGATTGTCAAAATGGCTGGGGTGGAGCTTAGCCTTAAATAGCTTGCCTCTCCGCGGCGCGGCGCGGTCAGATCATACTAAAATAGGCAGTGCTCATGTGTGGACGTACCAGAATCTGTGCTCCACATGCTGTCTAGCTTTGCTTTCTCCGGGACCTGCCGAGGCCAGAGTACGCTCAGCTAATTATCATAGGTCCTTTAGGCAGGTTCAGATTATGCCAGGCAGGTAGCCAATGTGCGCAGTCTTGCTACGAATATAGGGTAGCTATACACCCTGAGCAGACTGCGGGGTGCGTAACCTGTAGCTAACGTGTGCAGTTCTGCTACGAATATAGGTTAGCTATACACCCTGAGCAGACTGCGGGGCGCATAACCTGTAGCTAACGTGGTTCAGTCCTGCTATGAATATAGGGTAGCTATACACCCTGAGCAGACTGCGTGGCGTGTAACCTGGGCATCGCCTGCCAAGCTGAATAGAGAGTTGCTCAGCCCGGTCTCGCGCAGGCTGGTAGCACGTACGCCTGGCATCAGTCGCACGCACTTCCTAGCGGCCGGCACGTAGCTTCTGTGCAGTCAACAGGGCTACGTCTATACCTGCTTGCAGCACATAGTGCAAAGCTAATATCAGGCAAATGGCTTCTGTGCCATTAACAGGGCTACATCTACGCCAGTTGATAGCACATCTCCCGTGATGTTAACGGAGATAGTGCCAATTCTTCATCTCCCCTAGTGTGAATTAACACAGGCGAGATCTAATGTTAGATTTCTGTCGTCAGTTTGACCCTCATACTCTAGGGGTATTCGGTAGGAGTGAACATAAACTGCATCGCGGACCCCGGGTTCGGTTGCAATCCATTATATAATAAAGCTGTTGCAACCGAGCTCATAACAATATGGTATCTCCGACCAAAGATAAGCTTCTGATAACTCTTCTAATTAGATACCACAAGTTTGGATGGTCGCTGGTAGCTCAAAATTGCTTGTGCCAAAAGAAGTTAAATGGTTCCTGCTAAGTTTACAAGAACTTAAAGGGAATCTGTCACCACTTTTTTGGCATATCATGTTAAAATATCATTCAATTCAGTGCCAACTCTGCATTATAACAGTACTTTTGATACCCCTTGACTCCCCACCTTTGATCAATAAATACCGTTTATATTCCTCCCATGGTGTATGTAAATCAGTTCGGTCCGGTCCAATGGACGGGGCTATTTTGACCTCAGATCATTGCCTGACTACACCTTTGTCTCTTCTCTCTGTTTATGATGTACCCTCCTGGCTTTTGACCTCGGACTCCTTGACTATCCCGACTGACGGCTTGTCCGTGAGAAGTGACTCGGCGTCACAGTCTTTTTTAAAAGTATATATACAGTAGTTGCAACCTTATTGTTCCAAAATACCAAAACACTTGATAACACATTAATGTAAGGTCACATTAATGAAAAGAAGTGGTAAGTTTTGAATTATTCTAAATATCTTAAATCCATCAGTTGATGTCATTGGAAAAAGTAATTGCAATTGTAGCATAGTGTATGCTTATCTGCAATTATCATTACAAATTACAAATTATGTGAATAATTAATGCAATCAACATTGAGATTTCCCATTGATTCTGGAAAAAAATACAACATAGATTAACATGCTTCAAAGTCATCAAGTGGAAGATGTAAAGTCTTAAAAGCAGAATATTATTTTTTATCGATAGGGTAACCCTAAGCTTCCCTGTCAAAAGTAATGATTTAAGTCATTCATAACATATTTTCAAATATTCTTCCCATAGTTTTTGGAAAATGACATATTTTTCATGTGACCTGCTGACTTTTGAATGTGCATGGTTGAAGTTGAACGCTAACTGATTTACACGCAAAAGAGAAGAGGCCAGGTTCCATTTTCAAAAACCATATCCACCTCTCAATCATAATTTGCAAGGAAAATATTATTGTCCACTGTCTCTGAAATATTTAAGAGATGAGATCAAACATTTAAAAGGGAAAAAAATATTACAAATCCATAATAAATTTAAAAAAATATTAAACCCCAAATTCTTATTTTACAAATGACTTTTTTAAAGAACCAATTCTGCTTGGTATGATTAAAGGGAACCTGAAGCGTTTCAGAGAAAAACAAACCTTTAATAGCTGCTGGGCACTAGTCATACAGGTAGATCCTTGATGTCTTCTCTGCGCACGCAGGCAAAGATTTGCCAGTCACTGTCAGAGAGCGGGGAGAAGTCGCCAGGGACCCGCCTGTACGACTAGTGCACAATGCAGCTGGATCCCCAGCAGCTATTATAAGTATGGTTTTCTATGAAACACTGTAGCACTTCAGAGACAAACATACATGACTGTGATTTGACAGCCAGTGACTGATACATGCTGCACAATTTTGGCAGCATGTATCACCTGTCAGGTTCCCTTTAATTCAATTACTAGTGCAGTTGGCACTAGCTATAGACAATTGGCTGTAATGCTGAATATCCTTTTATTTCAGGATCACTCTTTAGCACGGAGTTTCTTTCACTCGACTTCACTGGGTCCAAAGACATGCTACATGGCTGATCAGTCTTTATAATGTCTCCTTTAACCCTTCACCCCAAGGGTGGTTTGCACGTTAATGACCGGGCCAATTTTTACAATTCTGACCACTGTCTCTTTATGAGGTTATAACTCTGGAACGCTTCAACGGATCTTCGCGATTCTGAGATTGTTTTCTCGTGACATATTGTACTTCATGATAGTGGTAAAATTTCTTCCATATAACTTGCATTTTTTATGAAAAAAACGCAAATATGGCAAAAATTTTGAAAATTTTGCAATTTTCAAACTTTGAATTTTTATTCCCTTAAAACAGAGAAATATGTCACACAAAATAGTTAAGAAATAACATTTCCCACATGTCTACTTTACATCAGCACAATTTTGGAAACAAAATTTTTTTTTGTTAGGAAATTATAAGGGTTAAAAGTTGACCAGCGATTTCTCATTTTTACAACAAAATTTACAAAGCCATTTTTTTTCGGGACCACCTCATATTTGAAGTCACTTTGAGGGGTCTATATAGCAGAAAATACCCAAAAGTGACACCATTCTAAAAAACTACACCCCTCAAGGTACTCAAAACCACATTCAAGAAGTTTATTAACCCTTCAGGTGCTTCACAGGAGCTGAAGCAACATGGAAGGAAAAATTAACATTTTACTTTTTAGTCACAAAAATGATCTTTTACAAACATTTTTTTTTATTTTCACAAGGGAAAAAGGAGAAAAAGGACTGATAAAGTTGTTTGTGCAATTTCTCCTGAGTACGCCGATACCCCATATGTGAGGGAAAACCACTGTTTGGGCACACGGCAGAGCTCGGAATGGAAGGAGCGCAGTTTGACTTTTCCAAACCAAAATTGGCTGGAATTGAGAACGGACGCCATGTCGCGTTTGGAGAGGCCCCGATGTGCCTAAACAGTGGAAACCCCCCACACGTGACCCCATTTTGGAAACTAGACCCCTAAGGAACTTATCTAGATGTGTGGTGAGTAGTTTGAACCCTCAAGTGCTTCACGCAAGTTTGTAATGTAGAGCCGTGAAGAAAAAAAATCATATTTTTTCCACAAGCATGATGTTTTAGTCCCCAAATTTTTATTTTCCCAAGGGTAAGAGGAGAAATTGAACCACAAAAGTTGTTGTCCAACTTATCCTGAGTACGCTGATACCCCATATGTGGGGGGAAACCACTGTTTGGGCGCACGGCAGGGCTTGAAAGGGAAGGAGCGCCGTTTGACTTTTCCAAACCAAAATTGGCTGGAATTGCGAACGGACGACATGTCGCGTTTGGAGGGCCCCTGATGTGCCTAAACAGTGGAAACCCCCCACATGTGACCCCATTTTGGAAACTAGACCCCTAAGGAACTTATCTAGATGTGTGGTGAGCACTTTGAATCCTCAAGTGCTTCACGCAAGTTTGTAATGTAGAGCCGTGAAGAAAAAAAATCATATTTTTTCCACAAACATGATGTTTTAGTCCCCAAATTTTTATTTTCCCAAGGGTAAGAGGAGAAATTGGACCACAAAAGTTGTTGTCCAACATGTCCTGAGTACGCTGATACCCCATATGTGGGGGGGAACCACTGTTTGGGCGCACGGCAGGGCTCGAAAGGGAAGGAGCGCCGTTTGACTTTTCCAAACCAAAATTGGCTGGAATTGCGAACGGACGCCATGTTGCGTTTGGAGGGCCCCTTATGTGCCTAAACAGTGGAAACCCCCACATGTGACCCCATTTTGGAAACTAGACCCCCTAAGGAACTTATCTAGATGTGTGGTGAGCACTTTGAACCCTCAAGTGCTTCACGCAAGTTTGTAATGTAGAGCCGTGAAGAAAAAAAATCATATTTTTTCCACAAACATGATGTTTTAGTCCCAAATTTTTATTTTCCCAAGGGTAAGAGGAGAAATTGGACACCAATAGTTGTTGTCCAACATGTCCTGAGTACGCTGATACCCCATATGTGGGGGGGAACCACTGTTTGGGCGCACGGCAGGGCTTGAAAGGGAAGGAGCGCCGTTTGACTTTTCCAAACCAAAATTGGCTGGAATTGCGAACGGACGCCATGTCGCGTTTGGAGGGCCCCTGATGTGCATAAACAGTGGAAACCCCCCACATGTGACCCCATTTTGGAAACTAGACCCCTAAGGAACTTATTTAGATGTGTGGTGAGCACTTTGAACCCTCAAGTGCTTCACGCAAGTTTGTAATGTAGAGCCGTGAAGAAAAAAAATCATATTTTTTCCACAAGCATGATGTTTTAGTCCCCAATTTTTTATTTTCCCAAGGGTAAGAGGAGAAATTGGACACCAATAGTTGTTGTCCAACATGTCCTGAGTACGCTGATACCCCATATGTGGGGGGGAACCACTGTTTGGGCGCACGGCAGGGCTTGAAAGGGAAGGAGCGCCGTTTGACTTTTCCAAACCAAAATTGGCTGGAATTGCGAACGGACGCCATGTCGCGTTTGGAGGGCCCCTGATGTGCCTAAACAGTGGAAACCCCCCACATGTGACCCCATTTTGGAAACTAGACCCCCTAAGGAACTTATCTAGGTGTGTGGTGAGCACTTTGAACCCCCAAGTGTTTCACTAACGTTTATAATGCCCTGGCGTGAAAAAAAAAATATTTTTTTTTTTCCACAAAAGTGATGTTTTAGTCCCCAATTTTTTATTTTCCCAAGGGTAAGAGGAGAAATTGGACCCCAAAAGTGGTTGTCCAATTTGTCCTGAGTACACTGATACCCAATATGTTGGGGGGATACACTGTTTGGGCACACGGCAGGGCTCGGAAGGGAAGCAGTGACGTTTTGGAATGCAGACTTTGATGGAATGGTCTGCGGGCGTCATGTTCCGTTAGCAGAGCCCTGATGTGCCTAAACAGTGGAAACCCCCCACATGTGACCCCATTTTGGAAACTAGACCCCCTAAGGAACTTATCTAGGTGTGTGGTGAGCACTTTTAACCCCCAAGTGTTTCACTAAAGTTTATAATGCCCTGGCGTGAATAAAAAAAAAAATTTCCACAAATATGATGTTTTAGTCCCCAATTTTTTATTTTCCCAAGGGTAACAGGAGAACTTGGACCACAAAAGTTGTTGTCCAATTTGTCCTGAGTACGCTGATACCCCATATGTTGGGGGGAACCACTGTTTGGGCGCATGGCAGGGCGCAGAAGGGAAGCAGTGACGTTTTGGAATGCAGACTTTGATGGAATGGTCTGCGGGCGTCATGTTCCGTTAGCAGAGCCCCTCATGTGCCTAAACAGTGGAAACCCTACAAGTGACCCCATTTTGGAAACTAGACCCCCTAAGGAACTTACCTAGGTGTGTGGTGAGCATTTTGAACCCCCAAGTGTTTCACTAAAGTTTATATGCCCAGGTGTAAAAATAAAAAATCCTACTTTTATCCTCACAAAAATGATGTTTTAGTCCCCAATTTTTTATTTTCCCAAGGGTAAGAGGAGAAATTGGACACCAAAAATTGTTGTCCAATTTGTCCTGAGTACACTGGTGCCCCATATGTGGGAAAAAACTGTTTGGGCACAAGTTGGGGCTCAGAAGGGAAGTCGTGACGTTTTGGAATGCAGACTGATGGAATGGTCTGCGGGCGTCATGTTCCATTTGCAGAGCTCCTGATGTGCCTAAACAGTAAAAAAAAAACACAAGTGACATAATTTTGGAAAGTAGACTCCCAAGGAACTTTTCTAAATGTGCCCCCCTTCTGGAACTAATCTTTCCTGTAAAGTAAATTAGTAGTGCATTGAGGTGTGGTACAATTTGAAACAATCCTTCATACACAGGCCAGGTTTTTCGGGGCAGGTGTCGCATTGGTAAGTGGTGTCCTTGCGTATTCCCCTTTTGTAACACACTCGGCACCTTTTTTGTGGCTTACCTTTGCTTCCAGTTGGCGGGACCACCCCCGGGAAATGCTGACCTGGTATGATACGAGCACCTTCAGTTCCAGAAGTACTGGGGCCCGCTGTTTCCTGAGCGCCAAACATCAGGGCCTTAACCACTACCTCCTGGAACTGAAGGTACGTCGTATCGCTGTTGCGTGCACATCGTGACAGCAGGAAAGCGTTGAGCATTGCCATTTGGACGATGTGCACGGACAGCTTCTTGTACCACACCTTGGCCTTTCTCAAAGCACTGTACGGTTGGAGGAGTTGATCAGAGAGATCAACACCCCCCATGTATTTATTGTACCCCAGTACACAGTCCGGTTTGCGGACCTGTGTAGAGGTACCCCGTACAGTGCTGAGGGCGCTGCCATCACCATGTATGGTGGTCAAGAGAAGGACATCCCTCTTGTCCTTGTACTTGACCACCAACAGGTGGTCGCTACATTGGGCTCTGCTCTCACCCTTTCTGAGCATCTGCCCAAGTAGCGTCTTCGGGAGGCCTCTCTGATTTTTGCGGACGGTACCGCAAGCTGCGGTACCTCGCGCAGAGAGGGATTTGTAGAGTGGGACGCTGGAATAAAAGTTATCGGTGTAAAGGTGATAACCTTTATCCAGCAGTGGGTGCACCAAATCCCACACAATTTTCCCACTCACTCCCAGGACGGGGGGACACTCAGGGGGTTCAATCCTGGTGTCCTTTCCTTCGTAAACTCTAAAGCTGTGCGTGTACCCTGAGGTACTCTCGCACAGCTTGTAGAGTTTAATTCCGTACCTTGCCCTCTTGCTGGGCAGGTACTGGCGGAATCTGAGCCGTCCCTTAAAATGAACCAAGGACTCATCCACGCAGATGTCCCTTTGGGGCACGTACACTTCAGCAAACTTTTTGCTGAAGTGTTCGATGACCGGCCGAACTTTGAACAGACGGTCAAAGTTGGGGTCATTTTGTGGGGGACACTGTGCATTATCATTATAATGCAGGAATTTGTGGATGGCCTCAAAAACGCGTCCGAGCCATGACCATTCGGAACAGTGGAGTGTTGTATAAAATATCAACACTCCAATATTGCCGAAGTTCTGGCTTCTTCAGGATCCCCATATGGAGGACCAGGCCCCAAAACTGCATCATTTCACCTGCGTCTACAGGAGACCAGTTGGAAAATGATGACACTGGGTTTTGCGCCAAAAATTGCCGAGCGTACAAATTAGTTTGCTCCACCACGAGGTTAATAAAATCCTCAGAGAAAAAGACTTTGAAAAAGTCTATTTCTCTGAGGCCCGTGGTGTCAAACTTGATTCCTGATTCTGCCACAAAATCAGGAATCAGTGGCTCGTAATTTTCGGGGGGCGGGGTCCATATGGGGTCCGAAGAGGGGTGCGCTGGTTCATTTCCAGGGGTGGGCGCTGCCTCATCTTCTGTCCTGGGGCGTCTGCGTGGCGGTTCCGCAGGACCCGAGGAGGAAGATGAGGAAGAGGAGGAAGAAGAAGAAGAGGATGAAGAATCTGAAAAGTAAAGAAATGTGGGATCCTCTCCCTCGCTATCAGTGTCAGAGGCAAGTAAAGCGTATGCCTCTTCCACTGAATAGCGCTGTTGGGAAGAACGTGACGAGCGGGACATTTTTTTTGTGAATGTGGTGCTTTGTGTGAACTTTATTTATAACTGTGTGTGTGTGGGGGGGGGGATAGTGGTTGGTGCAAACTATGCTGAAAGGAAAAAGCTAAAAGAAAAGAAAGAGAATAGGGAAAAAAAATGCCTGTGAAAAAAAGTCTAAACCAGCAGGCACGAGCTCTGATAAGTGACCGGTGTCACTTATCAAAGTTCCGCGGCTGCCGGATGTGCGCACAGGAGTGGCGGAAAGGGAAGTGAAAAAAAAAAAAAACGGCAGGAACGAGCTCTGATAAGTGACCGGTGTCACTTATCAAAGTTCCGCGGCTGCCGGATGTGCGCACAGGAGTGGCGGAAAGGGAAGTGAAAAAAAAAAAAACAAAAACGGCAGGAACGAGCTCTGATAAGTGACCGGTGTCACTTATCAAAGTTCCGCGGCTGCTAGATGTGCGCACGGGAGTGGCGGAAAGTGGAGTGAAAAAAAAAAACTGCAGGAACGAACTCTGATAAGTGACTGGTGTCACTTATCAAAGTTCCGCGGCTGCTGGATGTGCGCACAGGAGTGGCGGAAAGGGGAGTGAAAAAAAAAAAGACGGCAGGAGCGAGCTCTGATAAGTGACCGGTGTCACTTATCAAAGTTCCGCGGCTGCTAGATGTGCGCACAGGAGTGGCGGAAAGGGGAGTGAAAAAAAAAAAAAAAACGGCAGGAACGAGCTCTGATAAGTGACCGGTGTCACTTATCAAAGTTCCGCGGCTGCTAGATGTGCGCACGGGAGTGGCGGAAAGTGGGGTGAAAAAAGAAAAAACTGCAGGAACGAGCTCTGATAAGTGACTGGTGTCACTTATCAAAGTTCCGCGGCTGCTGGATGTGCGCACAGAGTGGCAGAAAGGGGAGTGAAAAAAAAAAAAAAAACTGCAGGAACGAGCTCTGATAAGTGACTGGTGTCACTTATCAAAGTTCCGCGGCTGCTGGAAGTGCGCACAGGAGTGGCGGAAAGGGGAGTGAAAAAAAAAAAAAAAACGGCAGGAACGAGCTCTGATAAGTGACCGGTGTCACTTATCAAAGTTCCGCGGCTGCTAGATGTGCGCACGGGAGTGGCGGAAAGTGGTGTGAAAAAAAAAAAACTGCAGGAACGAGCTCTGATAAGTGACTGGTGTCACTTATCAAAGTTCCGCGGCTGCTAGATGTGCGCACGGGAGTGGCGGAAAGTGGGGTGAAAAAAAAAAAAACCTGCAGGAACGAGCTCTGATAAGTGACTGGTGTCACTTATCAAAGTTCCGCGGCTGCTGGAAGTGCGCACAGGAGTGGCGGAAAGGGGAGTGAAAAAAAAAAAAAACTGCAGGAACGAGCTCTGATAAGTGACTGGTGTCACTTATCAAAGTTCCGCGGCTGCTGGAAGTGCGCACGGAGGGGGGTGCAAAAGAAAAACGAGCACGAGTGTTGATCGGTGAACTGCGTCACCAATCAACGCTCGGCGGCTGCTAAATGTGTGCAAAGGGGGGGTAAAAAGAGGGGAAAGGGAAGGGGGGAGGGGGGGAAATGGGGGGATTGGGGTGGATCGGGCAGGGATCGGGGCTCAAAAACTCACGTTTGTAGTCTCTCTTCTTTCTTCTCTCTTCTTTCTTCTCTCTTCTTTCTTCTCTCTTCTTTCTTCTCTCTTCTTTCTTCAGCAGGAGTTGTGGTGTCACAGGCTACTGTGGCACCACAAGGCCCAGCACAGGAGGAGATCTGGCGTGTGACCGCACTGCAGGAATTCTCAGCAAGTGTGAGGACCCCTGCAGTGCGGTCAGACAGGTCAGATCCAGTTTGCAGACAGGTCACAGAGCGGTCACATCGCTGCTGTGACCTGTCATTGGTGGGATCGATGATCACATCGATCCCACCAATCAGAGGAGACCCTTGTTTTGCCGGTTGCTAGGCACCGGCCTAGTAATCGGAGCTCACTGCTCCGATTCCTAGGCAGGTCACCAGCAGGTCAGGAAGCAGGGCACAGAGCGGTCACACCGCTGCTGTGCCCTGTGATTGGCGCGATCGTCGATGACATCGATCGCGCCAATCAGCAGCTGCAGGCCCTACTGGGCCTGTCCTAGGCTCCGGCCTAGGATCGGTGCTATTACTGCACCGATCCAGGCAGGTACAGGCAGGGCACAGCGCGGATACACCACGGCTGTGCCCTGCGATTGGCGCGATCGATGTGATCGGCGATCGCGCCAATCCAGGGGGGGTCTGCTCCTTTCTATGCCCAGGCCTAGGATCGAGTACATCGGTACTCGATTCTAGCCTGGGATCTCACTGTTTCAGCCCATCGGATTGGCTGAAACAGTGAGAAAGGCTGCGATTGGCTGTTCAGAATTGAACAGCCAATCACAGCGATCGGGAGTGAGGGTGGGCGGTGACAGACCCCGGGATGCCGGCGCCATCTCTCCTGAAGTAAGATGGCGTCGGAATTTTAATGCGATCATTGCGACTTAAGTCGCAATGTCGCATTAAAGGGCTGGACGTACTATCCCGTCCCCGGTCATACGGGCCCAGGTACCATGGACGGGATAGTACGTCCGATGGCAGTAAGGGGTTAAGGTCCAACTCTTCTCAGAGGGCCTTTCTACAGCTTGTCCTTAATAGTAACCCTGCATCATTTATTTTGCATATATAATATTAACTCATTTTCAATATTTTACCTGTGTATTTTGTTTCATCCCAATTCAGTTACATCCATACATTTTGGACCTTTAATTATAGGCAGTTATTTGAGCTCCAGTTGGACTACAATCCAGTTCATGCCCTCCAGTGTAGTCAGGAAGTTGGTCCCAGACCAACAGGAAAATAGCATTTGTAAAATTGACCCTAGCAGCTCCCAGGGGTCTTACATCCCCACCCAGCTCCTACTTTCTTCTTTTTCTATTTGTTCCTTATGCAGTTGAAGATATTACTTCTACTTTGAATAAAAGAGCTGTGATGTGGTAAACTTCTTATTATGAGTAGCTGCAATTGCAATCATAAAACTTCCCTGGCTTAAACTATTTTTGTTATCTGTAAGTGTTACGTTCAGAATTTCCAATGTATTTCAATGAGATATCTCTTAAATTCCTTCTCCTAACAGCTGACTGGTAGAATGCTATCACAAGCAGGAAGAAGTATGCATCACAGCGGAAAGTCATTGACCTGTTACTGCCCTTATTTGGAAATCCAGAAGCATAATGGGAAGTAATCCACATTAGGTCACTCATACCAAGAGGAAACATAGAATCAAAATGGCAAGCAACCAAGGAATGGCATATCAACTATACTCAAGGCATTCATAAGCTCTTCAACATGAAAAATAAATTAAGACAAAATAAGTAGATAAATAATTAATATAAATACAATTATAAATAATAATAGTAAAAGTAATAATGATGAGTAGAAAAATAAATAGACATTTAAATAAATGCAGTGGGTACAGAAAGTATTCAGACCCTTTTAAATTTTTCACTCTTTGTTTCATTGCAGCCATTTGGTAAATTCAAAAAAGTTCATTTTTTTCTCATTAATGCACCCCATCTTGACTGGAAAAAAAACAGAAATGTAGAAATTTTTGCAAATTTATTAAAAAAGAAAAACTGAAATTTCATATGGTCATAAGTATTCAGACCCTTTGCTCAGTATTGAGTAGAAGCACCTTTTGAGCTAGTAAAGCCAAGAGCCTTCTTGTAAATGATGCAATACGTTTTTCATACCTGGATTTGGGGATCCTCTGCCATTCTTCCTTGCAGATCCTTTCCAGTTCTGTTAGGTTGGATAGTGAACGTTGGTGGACAGCCATTTTCAGGTCTCTCCAGAGATGCTCAATTGGCTTTATGTCAGGGCTCTGGCTGGGCTAGTCAAGAATGGTCACAGAGTTGTTCTGAAGCCACTCTATTTTTATTTTAGCTGTGTGCTTAGGGTCATTGCCTTGCTGGAAGGTGAAGCTTCGGCCAAGTCTGAGGTCCAGAGCACTCTGGAAGAGATTTTCATTCAGGATATCTCTGTACTTGGCTGCATTCATGTATCCTACAATTGCAAGCAGTCATCCTGTACCTGCAGCTGAAAAACACCCCCATAGCATGATGCTGCCCCACCATTTTTCACTGTTGGGATTGTATTGGGCAGGTGATGAGCAGTGCCTGGTTTTCTCCGCACATACCACTTAGAATTATCACCAAAAAGTTCTATCTTCGTATTATCAGACCAGAGAATCTTATTTCTCATAGTCTGGGAGTCCTTCATGTGTTTTTTTAGCAAACTCTATGTGGGATTTCATATATCTTGCACTGAGGAGAGGCTTCCGTCGGGCCACTCTGCCATAAAGGCCTGACTGGTGGAGGGCTGCAGTGAGTGATAGTTGACTTTGTGGAACTTTCTTCCGACTCCCTACTGCATTTGTAGAGCTCAGCCACAGTGATCTTGGTTTTTTTTACCTCTCTCACCAAGGCTCTTCTCCCACGATTGCTCAGTTTGGCTTGACGGCCAGGTCTAGGAAGACTTCTGGTGGTCCCAAACTTCTTCCATTTAAGGATTATGAGGATTATAGAGGAGCTCTTAGAAACCTTGAGTACTGCAGAAATTATTTTGTAACCTTGGCCAGATGTGTGCCTTGCCACAATTCTGTCTCTGAGCTCCTTGGCCAGGTCCTTTGACCTCATGATTCTCATTTGGTCTGACATGCACTGTGAGCTTTGAGGTCTTATGTAGACAGGTGTGTGCCTTTACAAATCAAGTCTTATCAGTTTAATTAAACAGAGCTGGACTCCAATGAAGGATTAGAACCATCTCAAGGAGGATCACAAGGAAATGGAAAGCATGTGACTATTTCAATTTTTCTTTTTTAATAAATTTGCAAAAATTTCTACATTTCTTCTTTTTCGAGTCAAGATCCGGTGCAGAGTGTATATTAATGAGAAAAAAATTTACTTTTTTGCATTTACCAAATGGCTGCAATGAAACAAATAGTGAAAAATTTAAAGGGGTCTGAATACTTTCCGTACCCACTGTATATGTATAGTTATGCTGATATAATAAAAACACAATTCTAGAGGACTACCTTAATTGAATTTAAATAGAAATTATTATACAATAATTTGAAAACCGTGCCAGAAGAGAGTGTGATTGCTTGCCAAGGAGGGAGTTGTTATCAAGTATTGACAGAAGGAGGGACCACATTTTGTGTTTGGAGCTGTGTGATGCATCAATAAAGAAAAAAAATCCAGATCACTATATAAAACATTGTTCCAGTCTGGAGAAATATAACACCTAGATCCAGTCCAGAGCACGGAAAGAGTCTTTGCCGAGGACACCATAAATCTAGAAATAGAAAAAAAAATCCAGCTGCATGGATGATAAAATCTTCCTTTACTGTTGCATGGTTAAAATTGTGATTACATTTACAGTGGACTTCAAGTAGCAAACACCGATGGCTTCTGGAGCATGAAGCACCTTTAATCTTGGTATACTGAGTATGCACCAATGATTGATTTCCACCAGTGCTTTCTTACGTAGAAAATATAAATCTATCTCTCAAGAATAGATGATTGACATACAAGGATATTTTACTCCATCACAGTCGATTGGGTTAAAAGCTGACTATGACCAGCCAGATTGTAACCCAGAAAAGCAACACATTAGTAGTGTAAAACTAAATTCTGGGTCTTCTGGTCCTTTTTTTCATTCATCCAGCAATTTTATAAACACATAATATGGATAATATTCCAGACATGTGATCTTGAAATGCTGCTTAACAGTGTGACTCATGATTCACTCTTAAGACCACATTCTCAGAAACTACATTCAATTCAACTTATAACCGTAATGTGACTAACATTTCCAGTTGCTTTCATTTACACATTATCTGCTCTGATGGGAAATTTATGGAACATTTCCAACAATAATCAATTAACCACAACTTGACAAATGAGTTATTAAAATATTTAGCTATACCTTTTATCTATTATATTTGATGTAAGATTTCGATACGTTGATTTTGAGGCAACTGTTGTAAGACATAACTTTTAAATTGTAACTTGGGAAAATGTCAATCCAAGATAATATAAAGCAAAGATTATAGAACATTTATTGGAATAAACTTGACAGATAAAACATGACATAAAAAAAATAAATCAGAAAGAGCTTCTGGAAGTGGTAAATCACTTTATAGAAGACTGAACCTTCCACAGGGTTCTTTACAGTATACATAGTGGAACAAAAAAAATACATGAAACTGCCTTCACCTGGCCAAATGGATCAGGTCATACTGACCCTAATGGACAGCTACACAGACATGTACTACTGTACTTTAATGTAAAGAGACACTACTAAACATCCAATGGACTTCAGTAATACAGGTGTTTTAACAGTGAAATGTATTTGCTGATTTTCTAAGTCTCGAAGTCAATCCCAGATGCCACAGTCAGGAGTGTATGAGGAATCGGCCCAGGGAAAAAACATGATATGTTGAAAATATTTTATGCTAAGGCCATTCTAAGGCTTTTTCACATAGTGTTTCATTAAACCATTTAAAGTATGCCCTGGGAAAGCTCCCAGCTCATGTCAAGATGATTTATAAGCACCCATTCACCAGACAGAGCCTAAAAGAGTGACCATTCTTCGCCTGTTCTGAATTTTCGGTAACATAGTAATTGTAATGTTGCTTGGTGTTTCATCTTTTTTTTTTCCTTTTTTTATTTATCTCAAGTCTCAACGTGTTATTGTAATCTGTTAGTCTTGATAGTCTTAATTTTGAATCTCACTGACATTAAGTTTTGTACACTGCATTCAACTAAAATGGGAAAAAGTTCCAAGTTCTTACCATGTGGTAGCTTTGTTTAAGAACTTAGGGTTTTTCTTCTCTATAAATACCTAGACTAGTTCCATATATCTGAGACCATACTTGGTTATTCAATTAGATCATCTAAAAAATCAAACAGAGGTGCCTCGTAGGGCAACACCATCGCTGGGACATGTGACTGTTAGATGTCAACCCACACCCCATTTTAATTTCCTTTTTCATCTTTGGGTATTATGTAGAGGACACAATACCTTTAAAAGCATTCAATAATGGTGAAGTTGCCACATGCATCCCTCTTATGGTTAATATATTGGTCCGTTGTAGTCATAAAACAAGAACTTGTCAAAATGAGGGTTCATTTGGACATGCTACTTTCATCAAACATAAATCAACAAATTCTCAATTTCAAGCGTTTTATTAATTCTTCAGACAAAAGGTCAACGCGCTTCAGGGTTGCACAGACCCCTTCATCAGGAAATTTTGCCTATATACAATGTAACATTAGCAACCCAAAATGGTATGTTGATGAAACATGTTTCCGAGAGATGAGCGTCTCAATAAACCAAGTATTGAGTTTCTTGCAGATGTGAACATTTTTAAGAGCGATTTCAAGTGTCCAAAGGAAAAAAAAAACACTTGTTGGTGCCATTTATCACACTGTTGAAACATTAAAGAGGTGCCTAATGGCTTCTTGCATTGCCACAAAGACTTGTCCATAATGCAGCTGTGACAGCTAACAGATAATCATACCTTGTGCCCTGTTGGACAGTACCTCGGCCATCACGATCAGTGATTCCCAGTGACCCATCGTATGTATGGCAGATTAGCTTTTCATCCTCAGAGTCACTGGGTACATTTATCTCTCTTTTCTAGTATGTAAGATCTCATGGTAAGCAAAGATTTTGCTCTCCTGTAAAGTGTAAGCTCTTATGGTCAGCAGGGTCTTCTATCTCTCTCTTTCTTCTGTAGTGTGTAAGCTCTTATGGTCAGTGGGGTCTTCTCTCCTTTAGAGGGTAAGCTTTTATGGTTAATGGTATTTGCTCTCTTTTTTCTCTCCTGCACGTATATTTTCAGAGCAATTAAAAACTTTCTACTATTGAGATTTGAATAAATTGAAATTTCAAAACATTCGCTCATCTCAAGTGTTGATCTTATGTGTGTGGAATAAATAAACTACTCAGAATGAAGATGTTCTCTATGTAGGTTTGATTTAAGCAATGCGGCTAAGTGAAACTTCTGGTTTACAAGCTTGTCTTTCATGCCTAGGTAATGGTATTTGCCTGTATAACATAACTTGGTTTTGTCATTTCTGATTGGTGCCCAATGCCCAGGTGGTGCTGCTCATTGGCCATATTTGTGTGATGCAATCCCAACTTTATTTTGTCCAAATAAAGGAGACTGGTTATATCAGGTCGGACCTTGTTATACTTTTGACACTTGTCTGAGTTCTTATGTTGTCTTTTCAGGCCAATGTTTATAGAAATTATTAGTAACCAATGAAAATGAACTGAAAAACCATGTATGGGGTCTTACCTGTACAATCCAATTTGAGAAAAAAATTATTACAACAACGGCAAGACGCTTTTCCCAAGTATACAGAGGAGACATTAGAGCTTTAAGGTTTATAGGAACAGAATTTTTTTTTAAATCCATCAGAAGGGGGGATATGAGGTGGAAAATCCTCAACAGAGAATCATATTGGATTTTCAAATGACACCCAAGAGCACCATATGGTATGAACACAAGACAGGATCTTATACTACAATACAGTAAGAAAAATGTAGTTACTAGTGATGAGCGAGTGTACTTGTTACTTGAGTTTTCAGAGCATGCTCGGGTGTTCTCCGAGTATCTTTGGAGTGGTCGTAGACTATGTTTGTGTCTCCGTAGCTGCATGATTTTCGACTGCTAGACAGCCTGAATACATGTGTGGATTCGATAACAAACAGGCAATCCCTGCATGTGTTCAGGCTAGCACCTGCAAATCATGCAGCTGCAGGGACTCAGACATAATTTACGAGCACACCCAAGATACTCGGAGAACACCCGAGCATGCTCGGAAAACTCGAGTAACGAACACAGTCGCTCATAACTAGTAGTTACTTTAGTGTTTTTCAGAGTTTTTTTATTTTAATTGAATAATACCTTTAATCACACTAAAAAGGGTTAATTTCACTCTTATTCACTTACCAACTATTCACTGCTTTGGGATATCTGAATATTATGTTTTCTGAACTCCCTTATGATTGAAGGGAGACAGGCATGCATCAGTCAGACAACCCAATTTAAAGTTTAGGTCAAAAGTCAACATTTTTCTTTACTTAGGCCAATCAAGATTTACTGTATGTCCTTCTTTACAGCTCAAGTTTACTCCATATATCCAGTAATATATTGTGCAAGATCATCAGCTTCGAAAAAACATCTAGTACCTCTCATCGGGGTTATCTCAAGCCAGAAGAAAATGTAAGGCCACATTCATTTAGGTATAGCATGGTAAGAAAAGCAGAATTGGGTTTATTTCTCAGCCAAGACATTTGACATCTATTTGGTTAATTTTGTTGATGCTATGAATCAAATATGATACTGCATAAAAAAAGAAAAAACAATCGAGCAGATGAGTTGATTAACATATTTACATATTTTAAGCTGAGATTGATTATACAATACATGAATTCTTTGAACAATTACAGTCAACAAACATCCGAACATTGCTCTTGTGTATTCAATCTCGCAAAAGTTCTTTTAATGCTAATTATAAATAACAATTATACAATGTGTATCACTCCTCAAAAACATATTGTTACTAATAATGTAAATTCAGCATTATGCAATCAAAGACTTTCAAGAAATCCCCTTATGTTCTGTTTTGATTGCATAAATGTTACCCTCTTCATAAGAGACATCTGAGGAAATTAAAAAGGAATTAATTAGGGAATATTTATCACTTGCTCAAAAAGTGAATCTATTGGTCTGCTTGAATTATGATAACAGACTGAAGGGATTATTTTCATTTATTTTCATTACAATGAAATAGAAATTACAATTTGTTTGATGTAGTTACAATTTTTTTATTTATTTTATTGAAATATGTTCATACTTTATTTCGTAGCTCATTGACTCAAATATTGTAACACCATTAAATTCGGGTAAATAATGTGTTATTAACATTAATAAGTCAAAGTTAAATTTATTGACAAAGCAGACACACAACTTATGAGAGCCGATGGTGGTGGAGTAAATTCAATACATAAACAATTGATGAAAAGACTAACAATGTGTTTGCAATGGAAACTAAGGAAAAAAAGGCCATAACCCTAAATGGGAATTTATCAACCCACTTAGTCTACGTTTGCATGCAGTATTTATTATAAGTTTTTTTTTTTCTTTAGCCAAATCCTGCTCTCTTGACAGTAAAATGCTGTGTAAAAAAGAACCCGCTTCTTGGCACTTTCTTGACTTTTTTGTGGCATGTTTGGATGTGGATTACATACTGTATGTTTTTCGTCTATAGTACATGTTTAATTAAGTTACTTTTATTCATCAAAAAGACCGCGACCATGCCGTGAGAAAGGGACAATATGTTTTTCCCTTTTTCATTGCTTCCTATGGGAGAAAAAATGAAGCAAAAATGCTGAAAGATTTGACATGCTTCAGATTTCAAATATGCAAATTGCCCTTCAGAGAGTAAGTGGACTAGAACTCTAGTGCCACCTATTAGAAGTAGCAATACTAAAAACCAATATCAACACTTTAACGAGCCTTGCCACATGACTTAGGCTAAAAGCCAAACCAGAATATCAATTTGCAGATGCATGTTTGGGGTGATGTCTCTCCTCAGTGTAAAGCATAAGATCTGATTTGGCTGTATGAGAGGCATGTGACTGAGGTCTAATGGGTAATGTTTCTAATTGTGGGGAATGACATGCCTGAAATGCCAGTGTAAGGAGACTTATGTAATACCACCATCCTTGCATGACTCTTAGAGGGAGGGACGCCAATGTACTCTCCACTCCGGCCACACTGCTGTTGCAGTCATCTTGCATAGTGTGCATGCACGTGCACTTCCTGTATCTTAAAGGGGTAAAGTGAGCATGCCTAAGATGTACCCAGCCATTTCCTGGGTGGCATCTGGTATTTAAGGCACTCTCCTCATTGGAAGATGCTTGTTCAATATCAAGGACTTCAGTGTCTAGCTTGTCCTTAAGCTGTTAAGTCCATTGTCAGGTCCTTTCTTTATTCAAACCTGCTTCCCTGGGTCTGTATGCCCAGGTCTGAACTCTTTACCTGTACCTGTGTCTGATCTTTTCTGAATTAGGACCTGACTTCTAAACATATTTGTGTGTAAGTCTGAATCTTTTTCTGTACCTCTTGCCTCACAATCTGGATCTGTCTCTGTATCTTTCTGTGTCTGACTCTGCATCTGTTTCCACGACAGCTGCGTCTGAATCAGTTCTATCTTCCAAACTTGTGACTATGACTATATCAGCTGTGTCTAAAACAGTACCTATCTCTAATCTGTTATTGCTGTGCAACATTAGTGATTAGTGTCACGCTGTATCACAGATACACATATGATGTCAGTAATCAATACTAAGAGGGACAACATGCAATATAACACATAAATAGGAAATCTCAACATGTACATAAAGTATAGTATTACCTGACATAATATCCGTTGTACTGTGGGTGAATCCTGAAGACGTATAATGCTGTACTCAGGCTGCAGGTGGACCGGGGTCTATGCTGACCCTAGACTGGGGACCTGACTAGTCCCTCAACCTGGAGGTACTGTTAATGGTACAGAGGTCCAGGCCGCCAACGTAACCCTGTCTCCTATAAGTCCCTGACAACTGTAATCCAGTCCTCAGAAGGACCCTGATTACCACACAGGGAATAGGCAGGTTACTGCTTAACAAACAGTACAGACAAACGAGACAGACAGGGGACAAAGCAAACACTGTCTTGCATACAACACTTAAACACAGAGGGAACACAAAAGGTCTAGGAGATAAACTATAATCGAGGAGAGGAGAAACCACAAAGGAACTCTTAACTTAAGTCTTCTCATGACCTGATCCAAACTGCTGGTCTGCATGTAAGCTTTCACCGGCATCTAACAAGCAGACTGGCAGGTATATAAAGGAAGCTAATTAGTGCATAATCAAAGCAGCCGGGCGAGGCTGGACCTAGTCTTAGCAAAGAGCTAGGTAAATTAACTCTCTCACTACCAAACACAAAGAAACAGCAACTCAGCTGCGAGAAGTCAGAATGTGCAATCGCGACGATCTTCGTGGCGATACACCCATGACAGTACCCCCCTTCTACGAGGGCCTCCGGACCCTCAGGGCCAGGTCTGCCGGGTAAGTTGTGTGGAAGGTCCGAACCAATCGATCTGCGTTAACATCAGACGCAGGGACCCACGTCCTCTCCTCAGGACCATACCCCTTCCAATGAACCAAGTACTGAAGGGACCGGCGATTCAGACGTGAGTCAATGATCTTCGACACTTGAAATTCTAAGTTACCATTGACCACCACTGGAGGAGGAGGTAGAGGTGACGGTATAACTGGCGCCACGTACCTCTTAAGCAACGATTTGTGGAACACATTGTGGATTTTAAACGTAGGAGGGAGGTCCAGACGAAATGCCACAGGATTAATTATAGAACTGATCCTGTATGGACCGATGAACCTGGGACCCAGTTTCCAGGAGGGAACCTTGAGTTTTATATTCTTGGTAGACAACCATACCAGATCGTTCACACAAAGGTCCGGACCAGACACTCTCCTCCTATCAGCCCTCCGTTTGTAACGGTTCCCCATAGCACTCAGATTATTCAGTACTCCTCTCCAAACTGAAGCAAGTGACGACGAGAATCGTTCCTCCTCAGGAACCCCAGAAGGGCCCCCCCCATTGAAAGTACAAAACTGGGGTGAAAACCATATGCCCCAAAAAATGGGGACTTACCAGTGGACTCGCTCCGCCTATTGTTAAGAGCGAACTCTGCCAGAAGCAAGAAAGAAGACCAGTCCTCCTGGTTCTGAGACAAAACACCGAAGATATGTCTCTAGGCTCTGATTCAGACGCTCTGTCTGACCATTGGTCTGCGGATGAAAAGCCGAGGAAAATGACAATTGCATCCCCCGACGTGAACAAAATGCCCTCCAGAATTTGGACACAAACTGAGACCCCCTATCTGACACCACATCAGAAGGCAACCCGTGAAGTCTCACAATCTCCCCAATGAACACCTGCGCCAGAGTTTTAGCATTAGGAAGAGCAGGAAGAGCAATGAAATGTGCCATCTTACTGAACCTGTCAACTACCACTAGAATGACAGTCTTCCCTGACGACGGAGGGAGGTCCGTAATGAAGTCCATAGACAGATGAGTCCATGGACGCTCCGGAATTTTCAAAGGCAAGAGGGTCCCAGACGGACGGGTATGAGGGGTCTTAGAGCGAGCACAAACTCCACAGGACGCGACAAAAGTTATTACCTCTTTATTTAAGTTAGGCCACCAAAACCGGCGAGAAAGGAGATCCACAGTTGCTTTACTCCCTGGGTGTCCTGCTAAAGCAGAATTATGATGTGCCTCAATAACTTTTTGTCTCAACTGATTAGGAACAAACAGTTTACCTGTAGGTCCTACAGGGGCGTCCCCCTGAGCCTCCAATACCTCCTCCTCAAGCTCCGAGCATACAGCCGACACTACCACTCCCTCCTGAAGGATAGGAACCGGGTCATCCGTTTTCCCGGCCCCTGGGAAACTACGAGATAAGGCATCAGCCTTAACATTTTTTGACCCAGGACGATAAGTGACGACAAAATTAAACCTGGTAAAAAACAACGACCATCTAGCTTGTCTAGAATTCAGACGCTTTGCAGATTCTAAATACAGCAGGTTCTTGTGATCAGTAATAACGGTGACCGGGTGGACTGCCCCCTCCAAAAAGTGACGCCACTCCTCAAAAGCCAACTTAATGGCCAAGATTTCCCTATTGCCGACATCATAATTCCTCTCGGCGGGCGACAATTTCTTGGAGAAGAAAGCGCACGGACGCCATTTACCAGGGGACGGACCTTGGGATAATACTGCACCCACCCCTACGTCAGACGCGTCTACCTCCACAATGAACGGTTGTGATGCATCTGGTTGAATGAGTATGGGGGCCGAAGCAAAACATTTTTTCAAGGATGAAAATGCTTGACAAGCTTTGTCAGACCACCTAGAAAAATCCGTCCTTTTTTAGTCATGTCAGTGAGAGGTTTGACAACAGATGAGAAATTACGAATAAATTTCCGGAAGTAGTTAGCAAACCCCAGGAAACGCTGCAGTGCCTTAAGATCCTCTGGCCGATCCCATTCAAGCACTGCTCTCACTTTCTCAGGGTCCATACGGAAACCGGAAGCTGACACCAGGAAACCCAAAAATTGAAGTTCCTGTACGGCGAATACACACTTTTCCCATTTGGCGAACAACTTATTATCTCGCAAGATCTGCAACACCTGTCTCACATGTTCCTGATGAGACACAAGATCTGGCGAGTAAATTAAGATGTCATCTAAATAAACGACCACAAACTGCCCCACAAGGTGGCGAAAGATGTCATTAACAAAATGTTGAAACACCGCCGGGGCAGTAGTCAGACCAAAAGGCATGACAAGGTTCTCATAATGTCCTTCCGGAGTGTTAAACGCCGTCTTCCACTCATCCCCCTCCTTTATCCTAATCAGATTATACGCCCCCCTGAGATCCAACTTAGAGAACCATTTGGCGCCCACAATCTGATTGAAGAGATCAGGAATAAGTGGGAGCGGATACGGATCTCGGACCATAATCCGATTAAGCTCACGGAAATCCAAGCAAGGGCGTAGGCCTCCATCTTTTTTCTTCACAAAGAAGAACCCCGCGGCCACTGGGGAAGATGAAGGTCTAATATGCCCCTTGGCCAGACTTTCCGAAATATAATCCTTCATAGCCTGCCTCTCAGGACCAGAAAGGTTATATAACCTAGATTTAGGTAATTTAGCATCAGGAAGCAATTTAATTGAGCAGTCATACGCACGATGAGGAGGTAACTCTTGACATCCCTCCTCTGAGAACACATCCTCAAAGTCCTCCAGAAAAGGAGGCAAGGTTCTAGGCACGACCGCACTGATGACCGTTTTCATGCAGTTATTCTTGCAAAATTCACCCCACTGGCTTATCTCTCTGGATTGCCAATTAATCACTGGGTTATGTTTAGCCAACCAAGGAAGTCCCAACACAATAGGAGTAGGAAGACCCTCCAACACATAACAAGACAATTGTTCTTTATGTATTGCCCCTACTCGAAGGTCTATGTTATGAACAGCTTGTACAAAGCTACCATGACCGAGAGGTCTGGCGTCAATAGAGAATATGGGGATAGGTTTGGCCAATACACTCAGTTGCATACCTTGCACCTGGGCAAACCGAGCGTCCACCAGATTAGCCCCAGACCCACTATCAAGAAGAACAGAAATCCTCTCAACTCTCGTACCAACCACCCCTCCGCAGGTACGAGAAATTGAGACAGACTTAGGGACGAAATACATACTCCCAGGTTGTCGTCCACCACACAACCTGGAATTAACAGTTTTCCGGCGACTTTTTTGCTCAATGAGGCATGGGATGGACACCCCTCAACAAAATGTCCCTCTTTCCCACAGAAGAAACACCTTCTTGTCTTGCGGCGCACCGCCGATCCCCTCCTACGAAATGATGTCCCTCCCAACTGCATAGGCTCCTCAGAACAGACCAGGGGAACCTCAATATAAGGGACTTTAGTAGTAGGTGGAGTCACAACAGGGGGCGGAGTTACCTCGCACCTCTCCCGAAGCCGTCTATCAATACGAATAGCAAGGGCCATAGCAGCCTCCAGTGACGGAGGAGAATCATACTGAGCCAAAACATCTTTTAATTTGTCAGATAACCCTTGACAAAACAGGCTCCTAAGAGCTGAGTCATTCCACTGAGTATCTGTGGCCCATCTACGGAACTCAGAAGAAAATTCCTCCGCTGGACGATCTCCCTGCTGTATCTTACGTAACTTCATTTCAGCAAGGGAGACCCGATCCGGGTCATCATATACCAGACCCAGGGCAGTAAAAAATCGATCTACTGACTGGAGGGCCGGGGAGCCCGGAGGAAGAGAGAACGCCCAGGATTGAGGGTCCCCTTGTAAGAGCGAGATGACAATTCCCACCCTCTGCTCTTCACTCCCCGATGACTGAGGCCGAAGCCGAAAATATAATTTACATGCCTCCCGGAAGGTAAAAAATTTGTCCCGCCCACCAGTGAACCTGTCCGGGAGAGCAACTTTAGGTTCAGACCTGGTTTGCTCCGGGAGAGACAAAACCCTGGACTTAATGTCCGTCAGCTTCATGGATAAACTCTGCAACTGCAGGGCAAACTGGGCAACTGGATCCATGGTAGCTGGGGAGAATCTTTTAGGGCCGGTGAAAATGTCACGCTGTATCACAGATACACATATGATGTCAGTAATCAATACTAAGAGGGACAACATGCAATATAACACATAAATAGGAAATCTCAACATGTACATAAAGTATAGTATTACCTGACATAATATCCGTTGTACTGTGGGTGAATCCTGAAGACGTATAATGCTGTACTCAGGCTGCAGGTGGACCGGGGTCTATGCTGACCCTAGACTGGGGACCTGACTAGTCCCTCAACCTGGAGGTACTGTTAATGGTACAGAGGTCCAGGCCGCCAACGTAACCCTGTCTCCTATAAGTCCCTGACAACTGTAATCCAGTCCTCAGAAGGACCCTGATTACCACACAGGGAATAGGCAGGTTACTGCTTAACAAACAGTACAGACAAACGAGACAGACAGGGGACAAAGCAAACACTGTCTTGCATACAACACTTAAACACAGAGGGAACACAAAAGGTCTAGGAGATAAACTATAATCGAGGAGAGGAGAAACCACAAAGGAACTCTTAACTTAAGTCTTCTCATGACCTGATCCAAACTGCTGGTCTGCATGTAAGCTTTCACCGGCATCTAACAAGCAGACTGGCAGGTATATAAAGGAAGCTAATTAGTGCATAATCAAAAGCAGCCGGGCGAGGCTGGACCTAGTCTTAGCAAAGAGCTAGGTAAATTTAACTCTCTCACTACCAAACACAAAGAAACAGCAACTCAGCTGCGAGAAGTCAGAATGTGCAATCGCGACGATCTTCGTGGCGATACACCCATGACAATTAGTGTGTAAACCTGCTACTTCATTGTAAGTACCCTGTGTGAATCTGGCACTGTCTGACCTATGTGTACCTGTCCATGTATTTGACCTGTGTGAATCTGTTTGTGTCAGTCCTGTGTGTAACTGTCCTTTTATTTGTCCTGTATGAACTTGGCTCTGTCTCACCTGAGTGTATCTGTCCTTGTATTTGTCCTGTGGGTATCTTATCCTGTCTGTCCTGGGAGAACCTGGTCCTGTGTCCTGTCCTGTCTACAGGTCCCTGACTGTTCACATCTGAGGTTCCGTGTATGTTCGCATCTGTGGTTCCATGCATGTCTGCATCTGCGGTTCCTTGACTGTCTGCTTCTGTGGTTCCCTCTCTGCAACTCCTGTGGTTCCCTGCCTGGCTGCTCCTGCGGTTCAATGCCTATCGGCATTCACAGTTCCCTGCCTGACTGTTCCTGCGGCTTCCTGCCCATTCGCATCTGTGGTTCTCTGCTTGTCTGCATCTGCGGTTCTGTACCTGTCCGAATCTGCTGTTCAGTAACTGGCTGCATCTCCGATTCTGTACCTGACCACTCCTGCGGTTTTCTGTATGTCCGCATTTGCGGTTTCCTGCCTGTCCGCATCTGCGGTTCCATACCTGTCCGCTTTTCCTGTTCCGTACCTAGCTGCACCTGTGGTTCTGTACCTGGCCACATCTGCGGTTCTGTACCTGGCCACTCCTGTGGTTCCATGCCTGTCCGCATTTGCAGTCCAGTACCTCTCATGCCAGTGACCCAGTTCTTCCTGGAGCTGTCCGTCCAGTCTGAACTGGGTCCTATCTGTTCCTGTATTCCAGTCATACCAGCCAGTGTCTGCCAGCATCTGCCTATTTGCATATCTGCCGTGCCCACCAGCACCACGCTGCCTGTATATAAGCCTTGCCCGCCACGCCCACTTGCCTGTATATCGACAGTGCCGTCAGCACCTGCCTGCCTGTATACCAGCCATGGCAGCCAGTACCTGCCTGTCTGTATATCAGCTGTGTTCACCAGCACCTGCCTGTCTGTATACCAGCTGTGTCTGCCAGTACCTGCCTGTCTGTAAATTAGCTGTACCCGCCAGAACCTGTCTGTAAAACAGCCGTGTCTGCCAGTACCTAACTGCCTGTGAATCAGCCGTGCCAGTCAGTATACCTGCTGCACCTGCAGTGCCTACCTGTATTCCTGCCGTTCCTGCCAGCACCTGTCATTAAAGATTCCTGTCCATTTGGGAATCAGCTGCCGTGAGTGCGAGGTCTGTCTGTCCTGGAGTAGCACCTGGCATCCATCTGGAGCCAAGTCTAACCCCACTATCAGGGGCTCTAGCGAAGAGCCGGGTGTTTGCTTAGCCATGCCCCTCCAGGCTCTCCTCGGTCTATGGTATAGTGGGTCCTCGATCCACGCACTCACAGGGTCATGTCTTTTTGTATCATGAGGTCATATCTATAGGTCCCTATGGAGTTAAATATACAAAACTTCTTATATAATAATAGCTTTGTTTGTAATTTCATACAGAAAGCAGCATAGCTAGTCGGGAACAAGACGAAGAGTTCAGGCTTAGCTTAGCTTAGAATTTAAATTCCAGAAATATTAATCTAATTTAGCTTCAGTAGAACTTGCTTGTAAAACAAGTCCCATCTGGGGATAATGCTTGGTGGCCTATGCCTAAGGACACCTTGAAAGCCTTGTGTAGACCATGTCTACTCTTGGTCAAGGCTGTCGTGTAACAAGGGTGACCTACACTATAGTAGTTGAGTCCTTTTTTAATCTTATGGAAGGTATACTTTTGGAGAACACATTCTGAGATCAAAGTTAAGTGAAACAGATACAGCTCTAGGTTTTCAAGCTCCTATCTAGTATGATAGATGATGACATGCATGATGCCCTATTTTTATAAGGAATTACAACAAAAGGGATTTGAACATGGAGCATTCTTTCCAATTTATGGGCAGATTTTATCCTCAAAAGCTTTAATTAAAAATTTTGCATGTGACAAATCACAAAGTGGATGCCAGTGTGTTGGCTCTAGGATTTCCAGTTGTAAAGTAATAAAAAAGACGATTTTTCTGCCTGTTCCTTATGTACATCTTTTATTCTGTTTAAGAAAACAGCTGTTTCAAGCTTTGTCAGAGCGCATACAAATGCAGAAAGATAAGTGCTTACTTGGCAAGCTGTACGCTGTTTCCATAACTCAGCATTGAAAAGAGACTTATTTGTCCCAAAATCAATACAAACATTTTCAATAGTTCAGTTTAAAATGTGTCAATTTCGCTGTTATTTAGTATATATATATATATATATATATATATATATATATATATATATATATGACAAATGATTTTCTCTTTGTAGCATTGATTTCGATTGCTGCAAAAATACATAAAAACAGAAATTGGAGGCCTTGTGGTTTCTGTAATGTCAGGAACAATTACCACTGAGTTCCTATACGTGAAACAGTCTGATTGTTAAAGCAATGCACTCAAGTAAATCTACAAGGCAGTGATGAGCAAGACAATTTCATTGCAATTGTAATCTTCTACATGGAGGAAAGAAGCCAGGCTTATGACTCGGGGAAAAAAAGATTGCTATTATGAAGTTACAGGAAACAGGTCTGTATAGTGTTATGTCTCCTACACCGCTGATCTGGTCCTGGTAAATGGAATAACCTTGCTAAGAAGTCACAGAAACAAAATCACTGCTATATTTAATTTGCTAAATCACATATTCCCTCTCCCCCAAATGACCTTACAGTGATCCATTATTTCAACTCTGTCTAGTCTTTTTATCACCAATAAAAATGAAAGTAAATTTAAATCAGTATTCCTTTTCAGTATATATAATATATATATATATATATATATATATACACTGCTCAAAAAATAAAGGGAACACTTAAACAACAGAATATAACTCCAAGTAAATCAAACTTCTGTGAAATCAAACTGTTCATTTAGGAAGCAACACTGATTGACAATCAATTTCACATGCTGTTGTGTAAATGGAATAGACAACAGATGGAAATTATTGGCAATTATCAAGACATACTCAATAAAGGAGTGGTTCTGCAGATGGGGACCACAGACCACATCTCAGTACCAATGCTTTCTGGCTGATGTTTTGGTCACTTTTGAAAGTTGGTTGTGCTTTCACACTTGTGGTAGCATAAGACAGACTCTACAACCCACACAAGTGGCTCAGGTAGTGCAGCTCATCCAGGATGGCACAACAATGTGAGCTGTGGCAAGGTTTGCTGTGTCTGTCAGCGTAGTGTCCAGAGCCTGGAGGCGCTACCAGGAGATAGGCCATTACACCAGGAGAAGAGGAGGGGGCCATAGGAGGGCAACAACCCAGCAGCAGGACCGCTACCTCCGCCTTTGTGCAAGGAGGAACAGGAGGAGCACTGCCAGGACCCTGCAAAATGACCTCCAGCAGGCCACAAACTTGCATGTGTCTGCACAAACGGTTAGAAACCGACTTCGTGAGGATGTTCTGAGTGCCCGATGTCCACAGATGGGGGTCGTGCTCACAGCCCAACACCGTGCAGGACGCTTGGCATTAGCCACAGAACACCAGGATTGGCAAATTTGCCACTGGCGCCCTGTGCTCTTCACAGATGAACGCAAGTTCACACTGAGCACAAGTGACAGGCTGACAGAGTCTGGAGACGCCATGGAAAGTGATCTGCTGCCTGCAACATCCTTCAGCATGACCGGTTTGGCAGTGGGTCAGTAATGGTATGGGGTGGCATTTCTTTGGAGGGCCGTACAGCCCTCTATGTGCCCGCCAGAGGTAGCCTGACTGCCATTTGGTACCGAGATGAGATAATCAGACCCCTTGTGAGATCATATGCTGTGTGGTTGGCCCTAGGTTCCTCCTAATGCCGGACAATGCCAGACCTCATATGGCTGGAGTGTGTCAGCAATTCCTAAAAGATGCAGGCATTGAAGCTATGGACTGGCCCGAATGGGTGTCCAATAGAGCTGTACAAATGGTTGTTGGTGGCAGCTATTTCCTCTTGTTTTTATATTGTGGAATTGGGCAATGATCGTAAGGGGGTATACATAATATATTCCTTTGCACTGGAGTAAGATATGCATGAACAGTACTATACGCTCGCAGTGTGTTCCCCAATTACTGGCCTAGTAGTGAAAACAGCCGCGGCCTCGTCCATTTCTTGTCAGTCACTTGCGTAATTGCCCAGACAATTGGAGACAGAGGAGTGTTGTTCACTGACAAATTGATGGCAGCAGTGGGATTTGTTATCTTGATGCACTTGCTCACAAATTTAATAAAAATGCAATATATGTGTTGTAGAAAATGCATTTGTAGTATCACTAGTCACTTAACCGAAAAGATGAAATGGAGTATAAGTTGGTATGCATGCAAAATATAGGAGCATGTTCATATTGGCTATAAAACAAACAACACCTAAGATAGAAACAAATAGACTATATACCCTGCTGTAAGTCAATAAGGAAAATGCATATGAATAACCTAAGATACTTAGTAAACACTGATTTTGATTTAAAAAAAAAGTGTTAAAGCTATCCCACCAGCATCAAGGTGTTCCCAAATCAAGACGGTCCTAACTTCTATTATTAAAACTTAGGATTTGTTAAATTGATGGCAATGTGAATAAGGACCGAGCAGGACCATTTCCTGAATTTGGATACCTAACCATGAGAAGCTATATAAACATAATATCTAGATGAAGGAATTTGCAAAAAAATGCATATTGGCTTCTATTCAGCCAAGAAATTTAGAAAATTTACTCAAGGCAATTAGAATGTGTCTTGTTATTTCATGAGGTCCCTCCAGACTTAAAGAGAACCTGTCATCAGGGTTATACATATTAAACTAAATGCATTGCCATAATATTGCTGATTTAATACATACTTTCAGTGGAGAAATCCATAGCCTGTTTTTTATAAAATCATCATTAGAAGTTTTGGTCTCCATGCATCGGGGCGGGATTGAGCCAAGATCTCAGTCTCCTCATACACCGCCACCGGTGCCATTTTCCTGAAGACTGCCAGAAGATCAATCTGCGCATGCGCCATTACTGGCGCCATTTTATTGGAGCCCATCTAGAGCTCAATCTGTGCAAGCGCAACTCATGGTTAGTACATCGGCGCAGAATTTAAATAAGGAAGAAAATAGCAGAGGGGCCATGGCAGAGGTGAAGACCCTATCCACAGGCCTGCCCCGGAGACTCACTCCCATGCACAAGTATTCAAGCAGCTGACAGCACTCGGGAGTTAGCACGGATGCACGTTCAGGCGTTCAAGGATCCAAATGAACAACAGTCCAACGAAAAAATAGGAACAGCATCCAATCCAGGTGAAGTATAACAAGTCTTTATTCAGCCACCATAAAATACGACGTTTCGGCCATTTTCAGGCCTTTATCAAGCCTGAAAATGGCCGAAACGTCGTATTTTATGGTGGCTGAATAAAGACTTGTTATACTTCACCTGGATTGGATGCTGTTCCTATTTTTTCGTCACTCCCATGCACAGAGACCAAAAACTTCTAATGATAAGTTTACAAAAACCAGGTTACAGATTTCTTCACTGAAAGTATGTATTAAATCAGTATACCAGCAGCATTATAGAAATACGTTTAGTTTAATCTGTATAACCCTAATGACAGGTTTTCTTTAAGAGCAAATTTTTTTTTTAAATATACCCGTATCTCCCCATCTTTCACCTGTATTATCCATGTATCTTCCCACCCACTCATCCAGTCATCTATTATTCTCACAGTGGTCGTTGGCATATGACTAATCCTTACAGCATCATGATGTGCAAAGCCGTACAATGTCACAACATTGCAAAGTTGAGTAAACATCAGAAGTGCTTATGACCTCCTTGAAGATGGCAGAGGAACTGAGGATTGGATGGGAAGCTGTGTGGATGTTCAGGTGAAAGATCATCTAGTTCTAATCACTGGCACTTATTCTACAGAGAACTCTGAATAGAAATAGTTATCATTGAAGAAATTTACTGGCTGTGGAGTTCGCGGAATGTGCACATAATGTCTTTTTCAGGTGTGCAATCTCATAGAGATTTTCAAGAAGAAAACTAGTGATGAGCGAGTGTGCTCATTACTCGAGTTTTCTGAGAATGCTCGTGTGTTCTCCGAGTATCATGGGTGTGCTCGCAAACTACGTCTGAGTCCCCATAGCTGCATGATTTGCGGCTGCTAGACAGTCTGAATACATGCAGGGATTGCATGTATTCAGCTACGAGGACTCAGACATAATTTACGAGCACGCTCAAGATACTCGGAGAACACCCAAGCAGGCATCGTAAAACTCGAGCAACAAGCACAGTCATCATAACTCAAGAAAATGCTTCGGGAAACGCCATTTTTTTTCCTGAAGTAGTTTTGTTAAAAACGTATTTAGTCATTTTGTGAGCAATTTTCATAATGTCTTTAGCCTCGTGTGGATTTTTTTTCTGGGGTATCTTTTTACTAGCATTTTACAGCCATGTTTTAAACCCATTCAAAAATGAATAATCAGTTTGATTCTTTGTTACGGGGGAGTTGTAGAAATGCAGGGGACAAGGAACCTGGGCCCCTGAACTGCCACTAAAGCTAAGGTAGGACCTGTCTTTCCTTAACTTGGGGGTATGCTTAATGGTAGCAAGGCCCAAGTCCCCAACCTGTCCCTGTCTCCTATTTAGCCCTGAGCTAAACCCTCCAACCACCTCCCCCCGGAGGTGAGACAGGGAATAATGTAAATTACACCAAAAACAACCAAAAGGAAAGACAGACACTAAAGAGTTAATAAACTAAACAATAAACACTTAGCTTTCTCTACTGTTAGCTCTGCACAGTAGAGTGAGGCACAAAAATTGGGGAATGGTAGAAGCATCACTGCGCTCAGCAGCTCCTGGTCTCCAACTAGGTTGGTCTCCATAGGAAGCAATATTACCAACCCCAGCTGACAACTCAGGAGACCTTATAAAGGAAATGGAGTGGAGTCACCTACTCCTGACAAGAAATCAGACATGCAATTCCACCAGCGGCCACCGGGGTCAAAGACAGGGATTAACCCCCCCGCTGGCCAGACAGAAACACGGTTACAACATGCAGAGAGAGCAATGCCACAGATCCAAATGTGGATCGTGACAGTACCCCCCTTTAATGAGGGGCCTCTGGACCCTCAACACCACACCTCATATACCACCTACAGTGAGGATGCCTCGATCAACCAGGGTTCACCCCAGCAGTCACCTGACTCTCAGGTCTATAGCAAATGCGGACAGATGGAAGTGGCCATAATATATGCTCCGGAGGTACCACAAATCTCCAGAGCGCCGACCTGGGGAATGAGTTATATACGGGCATTACTGGGGGTAACTCCAGCTGGTAAGTCCCCGGGCCGAGAATGGCTGACACCCGATACGGCCCGATCACCTGAGAACTCCAGACTCCAGCAGCACACTTCCACTGGATGTTCTTGGTGGACACCCATACATACTCGTTCACACACTGGTCCGGACCTGAATGTTCATTGCCACACACACGTCTGCCACAAGACGGTGAACTCTTCGAGGAACTGACAACAGAGGCATCCCCCTGTGTCACCACACTCACACATTTCTCAGAGGAAACCACCACCCTCCCTTGACCCCTCCTCCCAAGAGGGCTCCGACTCTCAGGGTTGGCTGTTGTGAATGGACTTGAAATGAGTTCTGAGCAGAGGCTCCCTCTGGTGGTTACAAGCGTACTGGACTGTCCAGTGAAGATTGTGAGGAGTGGGAATCAGGTGTTACTGACTGGTCTTATATAAGGGAGTCGCCTTCCCATCAGGGTTGCCGGTGATCAATTGTTCTGGTCTCAATCCTTGAGTCCTGTTTCCTTTGTAGCCTGCTGTGTCGTGTCTGCATCTCCTGCTAACAGATAAGACATTTTCTTCTTTTTGTTTTTGTGCTTGATTTTTGCATTTTGTCCTGCACTTCTCTGGGGGCCTTCTGGGTCCCCTCCGGGGACTTTTGCCCTCTCAGTTTAGTTCAGCCACTGATGTTTGAACTTTTGCTTTTTCCAGTTTTTTCAGTGGCTGCTGTTTTGATTTGTTACACCAGAGAACTAATTTAGGTGGTAGAGGTCGTGTGATCTCAGGTGATTTTGAAATTAGTAGAGTTGGTGCTTTTCAGGGTTTTTTGGGATTGCAGTAAGTGCCCTTCCTATCCTTTTCTATTTAGGTAGTTTGGGCCCCAACGTTTGCTCATACTATTTTCTGTCTGTGTCAGTATTTCTTCTTGTCTAACCGCCATTACATGTTTGGGGGCTTTCTATGTTCTTTGGGGATCTGCTCCGGGGCAGATAGCTTTCCTATTTCTATCTTTAGGTGTACTTAGTTTCTCAGGCTGTGACGAGGCGTCTAGGACCAACGTAGGAACGCTCCACGGCTGCCTCTAGTTGTGGTGGTTAGTCAGGGTACTGCAATCTCATAGATTCCAACTGCTCTGGTGTATTGCCTTTTTTACCTGCACTCCTCAGCTACCGAAACATAACAGTTGGCCAGTGGTGAGGGTTGGGACTTGCCCCTACTCCTTGGCAGCACCTCTGCTGCCCACACTGGAGTAGAAGGGGAAGGTTTCAGAAAGACGGCAGAGACAGTAGCCCCCAGGCAGCAGTCCTCACACGACTGACCCCAGCTGACTAACTCCCTGGAACGCCAATCTATGACCAGGTTGTGTTTTGTCAGCCAAGGGAGGCCTAAAAACGATGGGTATTGGCATTCCCTCCAAGATGTAGCATGACAGGGACTCCTCATGACGAGTCCCTATACGCAGGCGTATATCATGCACGACCTGGATCACACTCCCCTGACTGAGTGGGACAGAATCAATGGTCTGGACACCTAATGGTTTAGCTAGCGTCTTACACATCAGGCCATTGGTCCGTACAAAGTGAACATGCACCAAGTTGACTCCATCTCCACTGTCTACAAGCATCGGTATACCCTTAGATACCCCGCCAATCACCACTCTCGCAGTCAGGGTACACTGAGGGGAAGAAGTGGAGGAAATATACACTCCCTGGTCGCCTCCCTCTACACGGCCAGGGGGATGCGGCTTCTTAGAAGGCACATGTATTTTGGCGCGAGCTGGGCAGAACCCAATGAAATGACCAGTCTGCCCACAAAAAAAACATGCCCCCACACCATGTCGAACTGCAGGCAACCCCTTTTTGGAACCAACTGCTCCCACCTGCATAGGTTTGTCAAGCTGCTCAACTGTGTCCTCCTCCCTAGTAAGGAGAATAGGGGGCATTTTTGGTGTATGCCTCTCCCTGAGGCGTCTATCCACCCGGATGGCAAGGGACATGGCGGCCTCCAATGACCTGGGGGCGGCATACTGCACCAAAAGTATCCTGCAACCTTGGGGACAGACCCTGCACAAAATGACTCCTAAGGGCAGGATCATTCCACTGTGTGCCAGTGGCCCATCTCCTGAACTCCGAGCAATACTCCTCAACCGCCAGTCCCCCTGCTTGATTTTATGGAGTCGGGATTCGCCAAGGAGACGCCATCGGGATCTCTATACACCAGCGCCAGAGCCGCGAAAAACCAGGTCACCGACCGTAAAGATGGTGAATCGGCCGGCAGGGAGAAGGCCCAGGATTGGGGATCACCCCTAAGAAGGGAGACAATAATCCCCACATGCTGTTCCTCACTCCCTGATGAATGGGGCGGAGCCTGAAGTATAATTTACAGGCCTCCTGAAAGACCAGAAATGTATCTCGCCCTCCAGAAACCTGTCAGGGAGAGCTATCTTAGGTTCTGGTTGCTTCTGCATCTGAGTCGAGGCCCAGAACCCCACCAACTGCTATAGCTGCTGCACCACCTAACCCCAGCAACTTAAGCTCATCTGTGAGGGTCTGAAGCAGCCGGGCAAAGGCCTGCATTTGGGCCATGGCTCACAGGAAAGGGAAAATGGAAAAAAACTGTATTCGGTTGGTAATAATGTTACAGGGCAGTTGTAGAAATGCAGGTGACAAGGAACCGGCACCCCTGAACTGCCCCTAAAGCTAAGGGAGGACCTGTCTTTCCTTAAATTGGGGGTATGCTTAATGGTAGCAAGGCCCAAGTCCCCGACCTGTCCCTGTCTCCTATTTAGCCCTGAGCTAGACCCAACAACCCCCTCCCCCGGAGGTGAGACAGGGAATAATATAAATTACACCAAAAACAACCAAAAGGAAAGACAGACACTAAAGGGTTAATAAACTAAACAATAAACACTTAGCTTTCTCTACTGTTAGCTCCGCATAGTAGAGTAAGGCACCAAAATTGGGGAATGGTAGAAGCATCACTGCGCTCAGCAGCTCCTGGCTCCAACTATGTTGGTCTCCACAATAAGCAATATTACCAACCCCAGCTGACAACTCAGGAGACCTTATAAAGGAAATGGAGTGGAGCCACCTGCTCCTGACAAGAAATCAGACATGCAATTCCACCAGCGGCCACCGGGGTCAAAGACAGGGATTAACCCCCCGCTGGCCAGACAGAAACATGGTTACAACATGCAGAGAGAGCTCTGCCACAGATCCAAGTGTGGATCGTGACAGTACCACCCGTTTAATGAGGGGCCACTGGACCCTCAACACTGCACCTCATATACCACCTATGGTGAGGATGCCTCGATCCACCAGGGTTCACTGTTATGATTTGGTAACTGAAGAGGACAGGAGCAAACAGCAAGGCAGCCGAACACCTGAGAGGTTGGGAACTAATGGGTTGCAGATCCCTAAACTAACCGCACAACTAGAAGCAGCCGTGGAGCGTACCTACGGTGATCCTAGATGCCTCGACACAGCCGGAGAGCTAGCTACACCTAAAGATAGAAACAGGAAAGCTTACTGCCCCGGAGTAGAGCCCCAAAGAAATATTCAGCCCCCAAACATATAATGGCAGTCAGACAAGACAAAACACAAGGCAGAAAATAGAGTGAGCAAACGCAGGGGCCAAACACTGACTAAATAGGACAGGAAAGAACAGAATACTATCTGCAACCCAGCAAAACCCTAGCAAAACTTCCAACACTTCTGATTACAAAAATGCTAAGATCACACGATCTTGCCACCCACTAAATCAGATCTCAGAGTGAACAAGGCTAACTGTTGTGAAGTAGCAGAGGCTCCCTCTGGTGGTTACAGACAGTACTGTACCTTCCAGCGAGGAATGGCAATCTGGGATCACTGACTGGACTGATATAAGGGAGGTTCCCTCCCATGATGGTCGCCGGTGATCAATTGTTCTGGTCTCAATTGTGGTTCCTGGTTCATTTGGAAGTTTGCTGGTGTCTTGCCTGCGTCTGCTGCTTTCAGATAAGATATTTTCTGCTTTTCTTTTTGTGCTTGCTATTTGCATAGTTTTCTGCACATTTGTGGAGGACAGCCGGGTCCCCTCCTGGGGCCTGTGCTCCTCACAGTTTGTCTGTAGCCACTGTTGTTTTTTCATTTGCTTTTTCCTGTTTTTTCAGCGGCTGCGATTTGGTTTTGTTCACACTGAGATCTGATTTAGTGGGTGTGGCGAGATCGTGTGATCTCAGTATTTTTGTAATCAGAATTGTTGGATTTTTGAAGGGTTTTCTGGGTTGCAGAAAGTAATCTCTCCTGTCCTATCCTATTTAGTCAGCGTGTGGCCCCAGTGTTTGCTCATTCTATTTTCTGTCTGTGTCCGTGCTTTCTTCTTGTCTAACCACCATTACATGTTTGGGGGCTTCCTATTTTCTTTGGGGATCTGCTCCGGGGCAGATAGCTTTCATCTTTCTGCCTTTAGGTGTAGTTATCTCTCAGGCTGTGACGAGGCGTCTAGGATCAACGTAGGAACGCTCCACGGCTACCTCTAGTTGTGTGGTTAGTTTAGGAATCTGCAACCCATTAGTTACCAACATCTCAGGTGTTTGGCTGCCCGGCTGTTGTTCCTGTCCTCCTCAGCTACCTAACATAACAGCTAACCCGCAGCCACTCAAAAAGCAGGGAAAGAGCAATTGAACAAATAACAGTGGCTACAGAAAACAGAGAGAAGCAAAAGCCCCAGGAGGGGACCCAACCAACCTCCACAAAGGTGCAGACAAAAATGGAAATAGCAAACACAAGAGATATAAGCAGAAAATATCTTATCTGAAAGTAGCAGACGAAGCCAAGACACCAGCAGACTTCCAAATGATCCAGGAAACAACAATTGATCACCGGCGAGGATCATGGGAAGGCAGCTCCCTTATATCAGTCCAGTCAGTGACTCCTGATTGCCAGCTGAGGAGGCCCAGTCATTCGATACAGCTTCAGTACCGACAGCAACCACGAGAGGGAGCCTCCGCTCAGAAATTGTCTCCAATGCGTTCACAACAGTTCACCCCAGCAGTCACCTGACTCTCAGGTCTATGGCAAACGCAGACAGATGGAAGTGGCCATAACGTATGCTCTGGAGGTACCACAATTCTCCAGAGCGCCGACCTGGGGAATGAGTTATATACGGGCATTACTGGGGGTAACTCCAGCTGGTAAGTCCCCGGGCCGAGAATGGCTGACACCCGAAACGGCCCGATCACCTGAGAACTCCAGACTCCAGCAGCACACTTCCACCAAGACAAGGACAGGGATTAACCCCGCTGGCCAGACAGAAACACGGTTACAACATGCAGAGAGAGCTCTGCCACAGATCCAAGTGTGGATCGTGACATTCTTTTCTTGAACAAAAAAGTTGGCAAAATGCTCATTAAGATGCTTGTGTATTTTATGAGCATGTTTTGAGCCATTCCATTGACTTTTATCTAACTGTATAGATCGTTCTCGGATCGTAAAATGCTTCCTTCTATTATTCACTTTACGTCTTTTGGAAATCTAAAGAGGTTGTCCTTTTTACATAGAAATGCACATGTTAATTCTTTTGAGTGTTCAGTTAGTGCTTTTTTGGTGTTTTGGCGAGGAATTCAAATGAAAAGATGTCATGTGCACATACCCTAACGAGCAATCCTCCAAAAAATGCTCCAAAAAATGATTGCAAATTAAGTCTCCTGCCAAAGGAAGAAACCGTCACTGCAGTGCCACCTCTTAATGGTTGCTACCCTGTAAATCCCACATGAAAACAAGCTTTCGCATGGCTACATTAAAGGAAAAATAATAAGATTATGCTCTCTAAAGAAGGGGATAAAAAACAAAAAATAGTCATCATCGCAAATGCCAAAACTGTCTTTGATGCAATGGGCTGAGGGATTTCGACTAAGTTCAGTCACTATTGTCTTTCATTAAAAGTACCTGGCAAATTACAAATTGATTTGTTACATAAAGAGATGACATTTTCCATGAATGAGTCATACAGAAATAACATTAATACTTTATTTTTAAGTTTTATTTAAACATTCTTTGAATATCAAGTCAGAAAAATAACTAGACCCAATAGTCAACTGATTGATTAGTCTTATGTCTTAAAAGGGACATTTCAAGGTTAAGAAAAACTAAGCAATGTTTTATGCAAAATACTGCAAAGAATATTAAAGGTCAAACTTTAAAAGAATGGAATACCAAATGTGCATAGAAGTAAAATTCATTTTACATACAAAAAAGACTAATGGTAACTGGTGAAATTGAGGCTATTTTACTAGAATTAAAAACTTTTAATTTGATCCCAAAATTTCCATTCTGATAAGACCATGTAAGTTGACCTTTAATGAATGACATGACCTTTATAGTTGTGACATATTAATTGACTACAAAGAACAAATACTAACTGCATATGTGACATAATGCCCATAGTATTACAACCACTGTGGGCAGTGAATGGTCAGCTCATGCCACATAAGAATAACTTGAGTTGGAAATTAGTAGCTATAAAAGAGTGTAACAGGAGATGTTCAAATCTACCAAGATTCAAATTCATCAAATTGCACAAACTTTTCAGGGAAATTTAATTCTCAGCAAACTTAATTGAGGGAAATTGAATGTTTCTTATTATGCTCTCCAGACATAGGAGGATAATAAACATAGGATGTTAAAAAGAAAACGAAACAAAATAAAAAAAACACTCACCTAACTCTTCAACTCTCCTGCTGTCCCTGCAGTCTGCAGTGCAGTATTTAGCGCCTCTTCTTTATCTTTCTTCTAGTCATGCGCATCCTCTTTGGCCTCTTCACGCTGGCTGTTCCTTTCGGCTGGAATAAGCAATCACTGGGTGATGTGACATCAGTCAGTCTATGCACTTCATAAATGTTGTAAAGTCACTATGCGCACCTTGACATCACATGAACACCAGTTGCATGTACAGTTGCAAGAAGATGGTAACTTGCTGAGAGGTTGGTGTGGACAACACTCAAGTAAACTGGATGGAGCATGGAAATTCTTTTATTGAAATATGGAACTCAGGAGATGTTAAGGAGACGTCCTTCTTGGAGCTGGAACAAGTGAAGTAGCAGCAAGCACCTGACAAATTAAAAGCAATTGAAATAATACCATTTAATACACAAACACCAGACCTTTTCCAAAGCTTTGCCTTAAAATGTCTACGGTGATGTCAGAAGAGTTCCCTGGTATAACTGAAAAACCCAACATGGATTACTGCAATAAACACCATAGCAGAAAAAAAGCCAAACCTGGCTCTTGTGCTGGGACAAGTGAGTAACCTAAGGTCCCTAATTCCTACTTAAAGGACCCAACCTTCAGGTTTGAACTTCCGGTTTGTGTGATCTTGTTATGCAGAACTGGATCCCACAACCTAATGCAGTACTCTTTGCTGTTAAACGGTAACCACTTGATTGATGTTACCTTTTGGTAACCACTTAGTAAAATATGCGACTGTTATGGGTTATTGCAAAGAGTGAGCTTTCAAGCTATCCTGTGAGATTTTGCTCTTTCACAGCAAGAAGAACTGCGGGGGGTTCTGTAATCCCACTCTGCATGCCGGAATCCTACTATCTTTAAGTTTGAACCTGACTTTGGCTAGAAAGTTGAGTCCATCAGGTGGGCATTAGGGGACTTTTATGACCACTTTGGTTAAAAGTTAGAAAAATCACCAGCCTGAGGATGCCTAACCTTTCCTGAAATAAAAAGGGCAGCTTGAGACCGGTGGTAGGTAAGAATAACTTAAAGTGTTTTCTTTTGGATTGAGTATAGTGTACGTGTTCTTGGCTTCAAAATATATTTTTCTCCAAATGTAAAAGGATATATGATTATGTTTCTGTGCTGATTGCCAAATAGCAGGACACAATGTAAAATAAAAAAAATCCAAAAGACTGTTGTACTTGTACATTCATAAGTTAAAAAGGTGAACTATAATACAAAGTTACTTACAAATAAGAGACCTGCAAACCTTGGAACAAACATAGTTTGATTCTCGTAAAAGCACAAGTGGTTTTTAAAAGCCACAACCCTGCTGACTTTAGATCTTAAAAATAGAATAGAAAGTTACTCTAAAGTGATGAAAATCTTGATATTATTAGACTAAAGAAACCCGTACTTATAAATGATACAGGGGTCTGACTTTCTCTGCAACTTTGCAATCAAAAGAAAGAATTGAAAAACAGTTACAATAAAATAAACTTTCAAAAGCAATACTATTACTTGTAGTACTATTAATAGTAGTAGCTGAAGAAGATGTAATAGTGCTTTTAAACTTTTTTAATTTCTAATATAACTATTGCCGAGATAACTATTTACAATGTATTTAGCATAAAATGTACAAGTCATACTAACACTGCTCCTACCAGTATTAAAAATAGAAAATATTATTCATTTCCGTATAGAGTTAGGCTAAATTCACAACTACTGAGCAAAACTCCCAAGAATCATGCCAATTTATTTGGCCAATTTACAGTATCTTGAAATCTGGAATATACCAAGATTTTGCATCCTCAATTGTCTTATACGTAGTGTGAGACAGTGAAGGAATATGTGTTGAATGGGGTGTACATTTCACCTAGGTATAAGGGAAATGTGTGGCTTTGTAAACCTAGTGGTAGAGAAAGGTCACTACACCTTACATTCATTACACACTTGCAGCTCAGGCCTGAAACTACTCAGGTGTTAATTAGGAGACCAGAAGTAGGTGTCTGCAAACACAATCAGAGGGCTGGCTTAGTCTGGACACAGGAAGGTGTCCCGGCACAAGAAGCAGTCTCCAGGAGTTTGAGCTATCTCAGTCTGGGTGCAGGAAGTACCCCGGACACAGGAGTAGTCTCAGGGAGAATCCGTGCGAATAGCGGCTGAATAGGAGTGGATCTCTCTCAAGTCTGGAGCTGAAGGGGCCTTCAGACACAAGGAGGAGTATCTGTGAAACTCCATACTGGTAACATATATCATATGTGTTGTTTTGGGCACAGACTGGTAGAGTCTGGACCCGGAGAGACAGGGAAATCGATCTATGTGTAATTAGTGGCTAGACAAGCCTAGGTTTTCTGTTTATGCTTTATTTTTATCTGTTGGCTGTGGACTTTAATAAAGCTGGTTGCGGCCAATTTTACACCAGAACTGCTGTCTGAATGAACTGTTTTTGTGCCATTCTGTCTACCCAGACAGCGATCCTAGAGCTATATCCCCTGGAAATGTTACAATTGGCGGAGAATGCTGGGGCAGCGCAGTGGCTGATACAGTTAGTGCTGGAGTGTGCATGCAGCACAGTGGCTTAGAGACAGCAATAAAGGTGAAGTCTGTTGAAATAGCAGCAGAGAAAAAAAAGTGTGTCAGCAGAAACGTCTGTTTGGAGCAGTCTTAAAGAGACAGGAGCCCTAATAGACTTTGCAAAGAAAGAAAAAAAAAAAAAAGTGTCTGCACAGCAGAGCTGAATTTTTTTCTATGGAAAAAACTGTAAAGTGTGTATGTCTTGAGTGAAGACTGCCGTTGTTAAGACAGAGAAGTCTGACAGCATGGATGACAGCATGGAGGCGCTGTTTGAACAAATGGCGCAAGTTAATGTGCAACATAAGACTGCTGTGATTGAGACAGATGAGTCCGGCAGTATGGAGGAGCTCGTTGAGTACCTGGTACAGGCCGAGCAGAGCATGCGGCTGCGGTGCCAGCTACAGCAGCAGGAGACTAACCGGTTGTTGGAGCAGATTGCAGCTCTCAGCACCTCGTCCCAGAGTAATGTTGTGAAGGTACCTGCGTTGTCCGCTGTAAAGAAGGCGGTAAGATGGTCCCTGAAAAAGATGACACCTCGTGATGATGTGGAGGTATATATCACTAGGTTTGAGAGACTGGCAGAGAAGGAGAATCTGCCCCTATCTGAATGGGCCATGATGGTCGCACCCTATCTGATTGGAGAGCCCCAAAGGGCCTATGCTGACCTGAGCGAGCAGGACAGCCAAGACTATGCTAAGATGAAAGTGGAGATTCTTACCCGGCTGGGTGTTATGGTGACAGCCCGTGCCAGGGGAGTTCATGACTGGAGATACAGTTGGGAGTCTGCAGTCAGCAGGCCTGATTATGGAGTTGAAAAGGTGATAGTGAACCGCTACACCCGAGCATGTCCTCCTGAGGTACAGCCGTCTGAGAGGTCGTTACTTCAGAGTTCCCGGACGCCGAACTCTCCCGGTAAGAGCGTTCCAGCTGTTGGGGACATGGGGTATGCTGATAAGCGGGTTCAGGCCCGAGGGGACATATGGGAGGGTGATTGTGGTGGACAGTGTTGGAGATGTCGTGAAATTGCTGCCGGCTGTTCACTAGAGGGGGAGCCTATGTGCCGTGATGTTGGCAGGTCCCTCTCTCCCTGCGCAGAACCTGTGTGTGTGTCCACCTCAGCCGAAGAGACTGGACCACAGGTGTCCCCGGTGGTTGTAAATGACTGCCCAGCACAGGCCCTCTTGGACTCAGAGAGTCCAGTGACTTCTGTATGTGACAGCCTGATTGATAGGGACTTCATCCCTGATAAGCACCTGAGTATGGTGTGCATCCATGGAGACACCAAAGTCTACCCAGAGACTGCCGTGGACTTGGTCCCCAAACTCGGGGAGGTTTCATATGAAGTGGGGGTAGTGAAGAACCTGGTGCAACCCGTCATATTGGGTAATGACTTTCCCCAGTCTAAGGATCTCTGGGGGAAAAATGTTTCTGATGGACAGTGTGGTGAAGCTCCTATTGAGGGTGCGCAGTCCCGAGGGGCGGAACACAATGTTAGTGGGTCGTTAAACTTGTGTGATGATGATGATAATGATGACCATGATAAGGATGCTGATGCTGATAATGATAGTGATGATAATCATGATAGTGATGATGATACTGATTATAGTCATGATATTGATGTTGATAATAATGATTATTGTGATAGTGATGAAATTCCTTTGCAGGTGATGTTGGGAGACGAGGATGGTGGTTCTCGGGAACCGAGTGTCCCAGACTTGCCTGTGTCCTGTGACGGTTTTGAGAGTGAGCAGTGGCGAGAACCCTCTCTTAAAACGGCCCACGAAAATATAAATGTTCTAAATGAGGTTTCCCAAGAGCCTGGCTCTGAGGAGAGGTTTCTTCATGTTGCCATAAACACTGAAGTCCAGGGAGAGGTCGTGAGCCAGCTCCTAGTACCTGAACTATATAGAAGTATAGTGCTGGGGTTGTCACATAGTCACATACTTGAGGGACCAGATGGTGAAGTTAATGTTGTGAATGACATGTTAACTAAGGTTCCAGATCAAGATGTGAATGAAAATGAATTGTATAACCCTGACAGTGAGCAGGATATGAATGAAAATGAAGGGTATAACCCTGACGGTGAGCCAGATGTGGCTGAGAGAAGAGGGTCAGATAGTGATAGTGAATCATCTGATGACCATAAAGCAACCAGTGCAAATGAGGAAGGCATGGTAGCACAGGAGGCACGTGGGTTTCTGAGGAAGAGTCAGCAGAAGTGTTCTGATGTGCCGGGTCGTACTTCTCTGGCCAGGCACTATATCGAAACTGAGCCCGGCCCTAAGGTCAAGATGAAACCGTGCAGGATACCCGAGGCCCGCAGAGAGTATAGGCCTGGGAGGGTACAGGGTAGTGCGGATGCTTCAGATGAAGAGAAAACTGATGTTGGCTATGACAGTGGTGAAGATGAAGCTGATGAGGGCCATGACTGGTCCAGAGTTCACTGTCTCTGTTGGATTGTTGACCAGCCCTCCGGTCTGGATGACCAGCCCTCCGGTCTGGAGAAGAGGGAGGGGATATGTGAGACAGTGAAGGAATATGTGTTGAATGGGGTGTACATTTCACCTAGGTATAAGGGAAATGTGTGGCTTTGTAAACCTAGTGGTAGAGAAAGGTCACTACACCTTACATTCATTACACACTTGCAGCTCAGGCCTGAAACTACTCAGGTGTTAATTAGGAGACCAGAAGTAGGTGTCTGCAAACACAATCAGAGGGCTGGCTTAGTCTGGACACAGGAAGGTGTCCCGGCACAAGAAGCAGTCTCCAGGAGTTTGAGCTATCTCAGTCTGGGTGCAGGAAGTACCCCGGACACAGGAGTAGTCTCAGGGAGAATCCGTGCGAATAGCGGCTGAATAGGAGTGGATCTCTCTCAAGTCTGGACGCTGAAGGGGCCTTCAGACACAAGGAGAAGTATCTGTGAAACTCCATACTGGTAACATATATCATATGTGTTGTTTTGGGCACAGACTGGTAGAGTCTGGACCCGGAGAGACAGGGAAATCGATCTATGTGTAATTAGTGGCTAGACAAGCCTAGGTTTTCTGTTTATGCTTTATTTTTATCTGTTGGCTGTGGACTTTACTAAAGCTGGTTGCGGCCAGTTTTACACCAGAACTGCTGTCTGAATGAACTGTTTTCGTGCCATTCTGTCTACCCAGACAGCGATCCTAGAGCTATATCCCCTGGAAATGTTACAGTAGTTTGTATCATTTTAATTTATATAATATAGTATAAAGTTCTGTTAATGCAAGTTCTTGGCAGATATTTGCTGCTATATAGGCATACATTTTGATATATTTGTCTACACATTACCCAGCTGTTTCAAAAGATCCCACTGAACATAAACACTAAATGTGTAGGGATTTAAAGGGGTTGTCCACTACTAGGACAACCCTTTCTTAAACTAAATGTTTGGCCCCGATAAAATAGTAAAGCCTATACTCACCTCCGGTGCAGATTCCGTTCCAGCGATGTCGACACTCACGGACCTGGGGCTGTGATGTGGTGAAATGGGGCGAGATGCCCGATGCCCAATCAGCGCTGGCGTCACTGTCTCCACCATTGGACAAACTGAACACAAAGAGGAAATCTGGCCTGCAGCTGATCTCTGGCTTCCTCTTCATATTCAGTTTGTCCAAAGACAGGGACAGTAATGCCAGCGCTGACTGTGTACCAGCGTCAAGTGTCACAACACTGCGTCACAGCCCTGGGTAGAGGAGAGGGAGTGCTGACACTGTAGGAATGGCAACAGCAAGAGAGGTGAGAATATGCTTTAGTATTTTTATCGGGGCCGAACATTTAGTTTAAGAAGAGGTTTTCCTAGTAGTGGACAACCCGTGTAAGCCAAACTTTACATGATCCAAATTTTTGATCCTTTTCTGTGGAAATAGTAAATAAATAATCAAAGCGTTCTTAGTGAATGTCTTTTTTGATCTAACAGAGAAATACTTTTTGACCAAATGCCTTATATAATATATGCATAGTTATCTAACTGCTCTTTCAACTTTCCAATGCAACTTTGAACTGGACAGATTGAAAGCTAGGATTGCACTACCTACTATCTATATTAATCACTTTGCCTCAGCCAAAGTCACTGATGACTGATATCAGGCCATAAAAAGGGTAGTATGTAGAGATGAGCAAACCTGATCTGTAAAGTTCGGGGTTCATGCTGGACAACTAGTGTCCGTTATCAAACCTCGAACATGGAATTTTTGCAAGATGTCCGGTTTGCTGTTCGGGTTTGGATGCCGAATAACGTCCATTGAAACGCTGCATCACAGCCAATCAACAAGCTCTTAGGCTGTGTGTACTTCCTGAGCCATCACAGCCATGCCATGCCACGTTACCAGGCCTTTATTTATGCCAGATCACCGGTGCCACTGCCATTCTTCTCTGATTAGTGTAGGAATAGGATGCAGCTGGTGTGAGGGACAATATTAGAATTTGCGTGTGATCAATCTGCCAATATGCCTCTGTGTGTGTACTCTGCACCCGTCTTAGTGGGAGTACTGTGCCAAAAAGCTGCTGTGTGTTCTCTGCACTAATATCTGTGGGATTACTGTGCCAAAAAGTCGCTGTATGTACCAGGGCGGTGCAGTCGGAAACATGGAGTCAGAGTCGGACCAACTCCAACTCCTAAAATATATAAATAGGGTGCAGTAGTTCAATGCAGTATGTGTTGTAAATTATTTCATAAGAACTTGGGAAAGTTATGAAATGTCTGCACAATTGCTGATCTAATGATCTAGACTTTTAGTTGAGTTGAATCTGTGCTGCACTTTATGCACATGCTCAGTAGTGAGGCAGTTCACTGGAGTTGGAGTTGTGGAATTGGAGTTGGAAGTCAGAGAAACTGAGGAGTCAGAGTTAGAGATTTGGCTTACTGACTTCACAACCCTAGGATGTACTCTGCACTCATATTTGTGCAAGTACTGTGCCTTTAAGCCTCTTTGCGTACTCTGTACCCCCACCTTTGTGAGTACTGTGCCGAAAAGCTGCTGTGTGTACTCTGCACCCATATCTATGGGAGTATTGTTCCAAAAGTTGCTGTGTGTCCTCTGCACCCGGCTGTAAGAGTACTGTGCCAAAAAACCTCTGTGTGTATTCTACAACCCCGCCTGTGGGAGCACTGTGCCTTTAAGCCTCTGTGTGTACAATGCACCCCTGCCTGTGGAAGTAATGTACAAAAAGCCTCTGTGTACTCTGAAGCCGTGTCTGTATGAGTAGTGGGACTAAAAATATAATTATTCTCTACCGCTGTATCAGTAAAAGTTGTGCCTAGGCCTAAAATTATTATTATTAGTAAAATAAAATATTATTCTGCATCCGTCTATTTGTGAGTAGTGAGCCTAAAAAATAATTCTCTGTCGCTTTGTCTGCATTATTTGTGGGTCTAAAAATTTATTTTACTCTACCGCTGTCAATACGAGTAGTGCTCCTAAAAAATAAAACTTCTCTGCTGCTGTGTCTGTGCAATTTGTGGAACTAAAAATAATTTTACTCTACCTCTGTGTCTGTACAAGTTGTGACCAGGCCAAAAGAATATTTTTATTTGTCAAATTTGTGGCTGGGCATAGAAAATGTTTTAAGTCTACCGCTGTGTCTGTACAAGTTGTGGCCATGCCTAAAATAACATATATACTCTACCACTGTGTCTGTACAAGTTGTGGCTGGGCCTAAAAAATAATTATATGCTACCATTGTGTCTGTTACAAGTTATAGCCATGCCTAAAAAAACCCTGTGCCTTTTAGCTTCTGTGTGTACTCTGCACCCCCGCCTGTGGGAGTACTATGCCAAAAAGCTTCTGTGTGTACTCTGCATCCCTGCCTGAAGGAGTACTGTGACAAATAGCCTCTGTGCACTCTGTGTATCTGTGTCTGTATGAGTAGTGTGCCTAAAAAATAATCATACTCTGCCGCTGTGTTGGAAGAGTTGTGGGCTTAAAAAAGAGTTATACTCTGCACCTGTGTCTGTGGGAGTAACATGTATAAAAAATGTACAGTATCAGTGTCTTTAAGAATACTGTGCCAAAAAACCTGTGTGTTTACGCGTCTCTGTGGGAGCACTCTGAAAGAAGCCTGTGTGGATGTACTCTGAAAAAAGCCTATGTTGGTGTACTCTGCAAGACGGCCTCTGTGGGGTTAATGTGCAAAACAACCTGTGTGGGTGTACTCTGCAAAATACCCTGTTTTTTTATTTTAATTTGGAGAGGCTCAAAATCTTGTAAATGGAAAATAGAGCAAACTGTGGTGGAGTCTAACAATGGCTGGGTGCAGCTGCTATACTTCTCTATTCAGCCAAAGATACGGAAAAATCCTGTGGGATCAACACCTGGTTCATTTTAGTGAATGTGAGCTTGCCAATGTTAGCTGTGGAGAGGCGCATGTACCTGTCAGGCCAGCACCTCTAAGGCATAAATGGCAAGCTCAGGCCATGCGTCCAATTCGGAGGCGCAGAAGTTAAATGGGCCAGACCCATCAAACAGTATGTGGAGATGTGTGAACACATACTCTTTCACCATGTTGTTGAAACTGTCATGCTCATGGATTTGTGTTTTGTGGTCGGCCTTGCTTTCTGCTGAGTGACAGAAGACACCTTTTCTCTGGGTGTTTGGGTCCTGTTTTCTGTCGGCAGTATGTCTAGCTTAACACATTTGATTTCATTTGTTCACCTATCACCTTTTGGGTGCAGCTTTATATTCTGTCCCCCCAGCCAATACCTGCTAATGATTAATTCATTTAGATGTTCTGACATTGTATTAATGTTTGGAGCCAGTCTGTGAGCTTTGAGCTAAGGATTATTGCCTTGTTGTTTCTTTGCTATAAGTGGCAACTTTCTTCTGTTTATCTTCAGTAAGTGTGCTGTATGTTTGTTAAAAGAATTGCTTTAATCTTTGGTATTTTGTTATTTACTTAACTGACTCTGGGATCTTTCATTTGTATAGAACACTTCTCCTCTTGTATTTAATTCACACTCTGCTCTGCCCTCTGCTTCTTTCGGAGGAACGTGAAGCAACTCGACGACCATTTAGAGAGTTTAGATCCACGTTGTCATTTAATAGTGCTATCTCTGTATTTCATATATTTCACATTGACATGCTTTAGCATGATAGAGTGCAACCTTTATTTGTATATTGTATATGGAGGTAGCTCCTCCTGGTATGCAGCTATTCACACTAGTCTGGATGTGCCAGTCCGTTTTTTGTCATTTTGCATGTTAGCTTACTGACCGAACACTCCGCCCTTCAACATGTGGTGATTTTAATTACAGCAGGCTCCTACTGTCATGTGTGCATTGCCACGAAGATCGTCGCGGTTGCACATTTTGACTTCTCACAGCTGAGCTGCTGTTTCTTTGTGTTTGGCAGCTAGGGAGATAATTCTTTCTGTGCTCGGTGCTGGGACTGGGTGCAGTTTCTCCCGGCTGCAATTGATTATTTGTTGATTGGTTTCCTTTAAATTCCTGGTTGTCTGCTTGGGGAGTTGCCAGTGAAACCTTCATGCAGACCACAGATAGGAATGAATCTGTATAGACTTTAGTTGTGAGCTCCTTAGTTGTTCTAAGCTCAACTTGGTTAGAGTTTATTTCCCAGACCATTTATGTTCCTTTGGTGTTTGAGTGTGTATGCAAGCGAGTGTTATCCTGTCTGTCTTATATGTCTAATCTGTGTATTTAGCTGAGATCAGCCCATATCCCTTTGGTGGTAGTCAGGATCCTTCTTAGGACTGATTACAGGGTTCAGGGTCTGATAGGAGACAGGGTTAGGTTGGAGACTTGGACCTCTGAACCATTATCAGTACCTCCAAGGTGAGGGATTAGTTAGGACCCCAGTTTAGGGTCAGGTTAGATCCCGGTCCACCTCTTTCCTGTTTCAGCTCATCAAGTCCTCAAGATTAACCCTGAGTTCAGCAGATATCGTGTCAGGTAAATCTATTCTATACTTACATGCTGATGTTGCTATACTAGTTGTTGTATAGAGTGTTGTTCCTGTATTAATAGTTTACTGACATTGTATACATATCATTAGACAGCATGACATTTTCACTGGCCATAAAAATTATCTCCAGTTACCATGGATCCAGTAGCCCAGCTGGCTCTGCAGTTGCAGGGATTATCCATGGAGCTGACGGACATTAAGTCCAAAGTTTTGTCACCCTGGAGCAAACCAGAGTTGAACCTAAAGTAGCTCTCCCGGACAGGTTCACTGGTGGGCGAGAAAAATTTTTCACCTTCCGGGAGGCATGTAAATTGTATTTTCGGCTTCGGCCTCGATCATCAGGGAGTGAGGAGCAGAGAGTGGGAATTGTTATCTCACTTCTGCAAGGGGACCCTCAATCCTGGGCATTTTCCCTTCCTCCGGGATCCCCGGCTCTACTGTCTGTAGATCAATTTTTTACTGCCCTGGGATTGGTATATGATGACCCAGATCGGGTCTCTCTTGCTGAGACAAAATTACGTAAGATACAGCAGGGAGATCGTCCGGCAGAGGAATTTGCTTCTGAGTTTCGTAGATGGGCCACAGATACTCAGTGGAATGACCCAGCTCTTAGGAGCCAGTTTTGTCATGGGCTTTCTGATAAATTAAAAGACGTTTTGGCTCAGTATGAGTCTCCTCCTTCTCTGGAGGCTGCTATGGCCTTAGCTATCCGTACTGATAGACGGCTTCGGTAGAGGGGTGAGGTAACCCCACTCCCTGTTGTTTCTCCACCTACCACTAAAGTCCCTTATGTTGAGGTTCCCCTTGTCTGTTCGGATGAGCCTATGCAGTTGGGAGGGACATCATTTCGTAGGAGGGGATTGGCGGTACGCCGCAGGACTAGAAGATGTTTTTTCTGCGGGAAAGAGGGACATTTTGTTGGAGAATGTCCATCCCGTGCCTTGTTGAGCCAAAAGTCGCCGGAAAACTGTTAATCCCAGGTTGTGTGGTGGACGACAACCTGGGAGTATGTATTTCATCCGCCAGTTCTTCTCAGTTCCTTGTACCAGTGGAGGTGGTAGTTGGTACGAGAGTGGAGAGATTGTCTGTTCTTCTTGATAGTGGTTCCGGGGCTAATCTGGTTGACGCTCAGTTTGCTCAGGCTCAAGGTATGCATCTGAGTGTATTGGTCAAACCGATCCCTATATTCTCCATTGACGCCAGGCCTCTCGGCCAAGGTAGCTTTGTTCATGAGATTCATAACATTGACCTTCGGGTAGGGGCAATACATAGGGAACAATTATCTTGTTATGTGTTGGAGGGTCTACCTACTCCCATTGTGTTGGGACTTCCTTGGTTGGTTAAACATAACCCTGTGATTAATTGGCAGTCCAGAGAAATAAGCCAATGGGGTGAGTTTTGCAAAAGCAACTGCATGAACACAGTCATCAGTGCGGTCGTGCCTAGTACATTGCCTCCTTTTTTGGAGGATTTTGGGGATGTTTTCTCTGAGGAGGGGTGTCAGGAGTTGCCTCCTCATCGCGTGTATGACTGCTCTATTAATCTCCTTCCTGATGCTAAGTTGCCTAAAGCTAGGTTGTATAATCTTTCTGGTCCTGAGAGGCAGGCTATGAAAGATTATATTTCTGAAAGTCTGGCCAAAGGGCATATTAGACCTTCATCTTCCCCAGTAGCCGCGGGGTTCTTCTTTGTGAAGAAGAAAGATGGAGGCCTACGCCCTTGCTTGGATTTCCGCGAACTTAATCGGATTACTGTTCGAGATCCGTATCCACTCCCTCTTATTCCTGATCTCTTCAATCAAATTGTTGGCGCCAAATGGTTTTCTAAATTGGATCTCAGGGGGGGCGTATAATCTGATTAGGATAAAAGAGGGGGATGAGTGGAAAACGGCGTTTAACACGCCGGAGGGACATTATGAGAACCTATATCAAAAAACTGACCGGCACATCCAAACTTAGATTCAGTGTGAACAGGTGCTAAACCTAGAGTCACCAACTCATATACATACAAGAAGAAAAGGTAGCACACTGTAGCGCTATAGCTTGCAAACACGAAATATGAAAAATATGAAAAATGAATTACATCATTACCTTAGAAATATGAAAAATTGAGAAGTCTTAGCGCATAAGATGGCCAAATTATGTGAGCCTGATAGCCACGTCAAGGCTCTTCTCGTATATCAGGTCCCTAACTAATGCCTATCCTCGCTTTAGAAAAGTCTGTCTGCATGGGAACCTATGAATCCTCTTTTCAGACTAAAATCTACATCTCTGTGGAGGGGTGATGAACCTGCTGTAATTAAAAGGCCTGTGACCACCAGGTGAGTGCTCAGGCAGAAGGCAAATGAATACATATCAAAAAACTGACCGGCACATCCAAACTTAGATTCAGTGTGAACAGGTGCTAAACCTAGAGTCACCAACTCATATACATACAAGAAGAAAAGGTAGCACACTGTAGCGCTATAGCTTGCAAACACGAAATATGAAAAATATGAAAATGAATTACATCATTACCTTAGAAATATGAAAAATTGAGAAGTCTTAGCGCATAAGATGGCCAAATTATGTGAGCTGATAGCCACGTCAAGGCTCTTCTCGTATATCAGGTCCCTAACTAATGCTATCCTCGCTTTAGAAAAGTCTGTCTGCATGGAACCTATGAATCCTCTTTTCAGACTAAAATCTACATCTCTGTGGAGGGGTGATGAACCTGCTGTAATTAAAAGGCCTGTGACCACCAGGTGGAGTGCTCAGGCAGAAGGCAAATGAATACATATCAAAAAACTGACCGGCACATCCAAACTTAGATTCAGTGTGAACAGGTGCTAAACCTAGAGTCACCAACTCATATACATACTTGTAAAAAGAGGATTCATAGGTTCTTGTATGTATATGAGTTGGTGACTCTAGGTTTAGCACCTGTTCACACTGAATCTAAGTTTGGATGTGCCGGTCAGTTTTTTGATATGTATTCATTTGCCTTCTGCCTGAGCACTCCACCTGGTGGTCACAGGCCTTTTAATTACAGCAGGTTCATCACCCCTCCACAGAGATGTAGATTTTAGTCTGAAAAGAGGATTCATAGGTTCCCATGCAGACAGACTTTTCTAAAGCGAGGATAGGCATTAGTTAGGGACCTGATATACGAGAAGAGCCTTGACGTGGCTATCAGGCTCACATAATTTGGCCATCTTATGCGCTAAGACTTCTCAATTTTTCATATTTCTAAGGTAATGATGTAATTCATTTTTCATATTTTTCATATTTCGTGTTTGCAAGCTATAGCGCTACAGTGTGCTACCTTTTCTTCTTGTATGTATATGAGTTGGTGACTCTAGGTTTAGCACCTGTTCACACTGAATCTAAGTTTGGATGTGCCGGTCAGTTTTTTGATATGTATTCATTTGCCTTCTGCCTGAGCACTCCACCTGGTGGTCACAGGCCTTTTAATTACAGCAGGTTCATCACCCCTCCACAGAGATGTAGATTTTAGTCTGAAAAGAGGATTCATAGGTTCCCATGCAGACAGACTTTTCTAAAGCGAGGATAGGCATTAGTTAGGGACCTGATATACGAGAAGAGCTTGACGTGGCTATCAGGCTCACATAATTTGGCCATCTTATGCGCTAAGACTTCTCAATTTTTCATATTTCTAAGGTAATGATGTAATTCATTTTTCATATTTTTCATATTTCGTGTTTGCAAGCTATAGCGCTACAGTGTGCTACCTTTTCTTCTTGTATGTATTATGAGAACCTAGTCATGCCTTTTGGTCTGATACTGCACCAGCAGTATTCCAACATTTTGTTAATGACATTTTTCGTCACCTTGTGGGGCTGTTTGTGGTTGTATATTTGGACGACATTTTAATTTACTCGCCAGATCTTGTGTCTCATCAGGAGCATGTGAGACAGGTGTTGCAGATCTTGCGAGACAATAAACTATACGCCAAACTGGAGAAGTGTGTATTTGCCGTACAGGAACTTCAGTTTTGGGTTTTTTGGTGTCAGCCTCCGGTTTCCGTATCGACCTGAAAAGGTGAGAGCAGTGCTTGAATGGGATCAGCCAGGGGATCTTAAGGCTCTGCAGCATTTTTTGGGGTTTGCTAACTACTACCGGAAATTTATTTGTAATTTCTCATCTGTCGTCAAACCTCTCACTGACATGACAAGAAAAGGGACGGATTTTTCTAAATGGTCGGACAAAGCTTGCCAAGCCTTTTCCTCTTTGAAGAAATGTTTTGCTTCGGCACCCGTTCTCATCCAACCAGATGCATCTCAGCCGTTCATTGTGGAGGTGGATGCGTCTGACGTAGGGGTGGGTGCTATATTGTCCCAGGGTCCGTCCCCTGGTAAATGGCATCCGTGCGCTTTCTTTTCTAAGAAATTGTCGTCCGCCGAAAGGAATTATGAGATCGGCAATAGGGAACTTTTGGCCATTAAGTTAGCTTTTGAAGAATGGCGTCACTTTTTGGAGGGGGCAGTCCACCCGGTTACCGTTATTACTGATCACAAGAACCTGTTGTATTTGGAATCCGCTAAGCGTCTGAATTCCAGACAAGCTCGATGGTCGTTGTTTTTTACCAGGTTTAATTTTGTCGTCACTTATCGCCCGGGGTCTAAGAATGTAAAGGCTGATGCCTTGTCTCGCAGTTTCCCAGGGGCCGGGAAAACGGATGACCTGAGTCCTATCCTTCAGGAGGGGGTGGTAGTGTCGGCTGTATTTTCTGAGCTTGAGGAGGAGGTGTTAGAGGCTCAGGGGGACGCCCCTGCAGGACCTCCAGGGAGACTGTTTGTCCCAAATCTGTTGAGACAAAAAGTTATTGAGGCACATCATAATTCTGCTCTAGCAGGACATCCAGGGAGTAAGGCTACTTTAGATCTCCTTTCTCGCCGGTTTTGGTGGCCTAATGCTAATAAAGATGTTATAACTTTTGTCGCGTCATGTGGGGTGTGTGCTCGCTCTAAAACCCCTCATACCCATCCGTCTGGGACCCTTTTACCCTTGAAACTTCCGGAGCGTCCATGGACTCATTTATCTATGGACTTCATTACGGACCTTCCTCCGTCGTCAGGGAATACTGTCATACTGGTGGTTGTTGACAGGTTCAGTAAGATGGCACATTTCGTTGCTCTTCCTGCACTCCCTAATGCTAAAACTCTGGCGCAGGTGTTCATTAGGGAGATCGTTAGACTTCATGGGTTGCCTTCTGATGTGGTGTCAGATAGGGGGTCTCAGTTTGTGTCCTAATTTTGGAGGGCATTTTGTTTACTTCGGGGGATGCAATTGTCATTTTCCTCGGCTTTTCATCCGCAGACCAATGGTCAGACAGAGTGTCTGAATCAGAGCTTAGAGACATATCTCCGGTGTTTTGTCTCAGAGAACCAAGAGGACTGGTCTTCTTTCTTGCCTCTGGCAGAGTTCGCTCTTAACAACAGGCGGAGCGAGTCCACTGGTAAGTCCCCGTTTTTTGGGGCATATGGTTTCCATCCCCAGTTTTGTACTTTCAATGGGGGGGGCCCTTCTGGGGTTCCTGAGGAGGAGCGTTTCTCGTCGTCACTTGCTTCTGTGTGGAGAGGTGTATTGAATAACCTGAGTGCGATGGGGAACCGTTACAAACGTATGGCTGATAGGAGGAGAGTTTCTGGTCCAGATCTGAATGTGAACGATCTGGTATGGTTGTCTACCAGGAATATAAAACTTAAAGTGCCCTCCTGGAAACTGGGTCCCAGATTCATCGGGCCATACAGGATCAGTTCCATAATTAATCCTGTGGCATTTCGTCTGGACCTCCCTCCTACGTTTAAAATTCATAATGTGTTCCACAAGTCATTACTTAAAAGGTATGTGGCACCAGTCATACCGTCATCTCTACCTCCTCCTCCTGTGTTGGTCAATGGTAACTTGGAATTTCAAGTATCAAAGATCATTGACTCACGTCTGAATCGCCGGTCCCTTCAGTACTTGGTGCATTGGAAGGGGTATGGTCCAGAGGAGAGGACGTGGGTCCCTGCGTCTGATGTTAACGCAGATCGTTTGGTTCGGACCTTCCACAGAACTCACCCGGGCAGGCCTGGCCCTGAGGGTCCGGAGGCCCCTCGTAGAAGGGGGGGTACTGTCATGTGTGCATTGCCACGAAGATCGTCGCGGTTGCACATTTTGACTTCTCACAGCTGAGCTGCTGTTTCTTTGTGTTTGGCAGCTAGGGAGTTAATTCTGTCTGTGCTCGGTGCTGGGACTGGGTGCAGTTTCTCCCGGCTGCAATTATTTGTTGATTGGTTTCCTTTAAATTCCTGGTTGTCTGCTTGGGGAGTTGCCAGTGAAACCTTCATGCAGACCACAGATAGGAATGAATCTGTATAGACTTTAGTTGTGAGCTCCTTAGTTGTTCTAAGCTCAACTTGGTTAGAGTTTATTTCCCAGACCATTTATGTTCCTTTGGTGTTTGAGTGTGTATGCAAGCGAGTGTTATCCTGTCTGTCTTATATGTCTAATCTGTGTATTTAGCTGAGATCAGCCCATATCCCTTTGGTGGTAGTCAGGATCCTTCTTAGGACTGATTACAGGGTTCAGGGTCTGATAGGAGACAGGGTTAGGTTGGAGACTTGGACCTCTGAACCATTATCAGTACCTCCAAGGTGAGGGATTAGTTAGGACCCCAGTTTAGGGTCAGGTTAGATCCCGGTCCACCTCTTTCCTGTTTCAGCTCATCAAGTCCTCAAGATTAACCCTGAGTTCAGCAGATATCGTGTCAGGTAAATCTATTCTATACTTACATGCTGATGTTGCTATACTAGTTGTTGTATAGAGTGTTGTTCCTGTATTAATAGTTTACTGACATTGTATACATATCATTAGACAGCGTGACACCTACTTACCCATAAATGCAGGCATCGCTGAGAAAGGTGTCCACATTCACCCAGGAATTCAGACATCAGCCTTAGAGAGGTATTCACACATGTAGGGACCCATCAGTTTTTGAGGCCACCTTGACAATGGTTGATGGGCAGATATAATTTGGCCAAATTTTATGCTAAGTGTCTACAAATGTTTCCCAATATTCAAAAGCCGTATTGCTATATTTATATTTCATATATTTCACATTGACATGCTTTAGCATGATAGAGTGCAATCTTTTTTTGTGTATAGTGTATGTCAGTTGTCAGGGAGGTATGGTGCTTGATGTTTACTTTTTAATGCACAGCAGCATGTTGTATACTACATAGCTTTTGTCCCCATGCTTTCAATCTGTAAAATTGTAAAATACACTTTACCTTGCATAAACAAAAAGAATGAAAGCAGCATTTGGAATCAACAATGTGCCATGTTTCTGTTGGTGATGGGATCATGTCTGAGGAGGATGAAGAGGATTTTGTAGGAGTAGATAGCCACTGGTGGTTGGAAAAGATGTATTTCTCAGTAATGGAGGCTTCAGTTCCTGTCCTAGTTGCAGTGGTGCATCATTGTTACTCAAAATATCCACCCAGTTAGCTGAAAATTTCAAGTATTGTCCCTGCATATTCTTGCTGCTGCATTTGTCTACAGTGCATTGCACTTTGGAGCTCAACGACAAGTTGAGAGATCGACCCACATTCTTTTGCATGTAAGACCACAAAGAATAAATTGTGAAGGCTGGATATTGCCCAGTGAGGATAAGCGAACACCATTATTTTTGAAAGGCAACTGACTCTACTAGATGCTACAGGGGTCACTGCACAACCAACAATTTGACCAAATGGGAGTTTAGTTGGCACACAAGTGGATGACTGGAGACAAAACCTATTTTTTCAACACACAATCTGGAATGGATATCTGGTAAAGTGATGGTGAAGTGGGAGGAGTACTCAGAATATGGCAAGCAGTAGTAGTGGTATAAAATGATGATGATGATAACACCGACCAGGTGCTACTTGAGGCTGAGACCTAGCTGACATAAAGACAAGTATGAGGTGAAGGGGTATGAGAGTAATTTAAGGCTTGCTTTGATTGCTATACCACTTGCTTTTCCCAAATGAGAAAATGATGTTACTTCATGTGCTGATGGGAAGCCGTAGTTTCTAGCCTATGTGATCCTGGACATTTACTGCTTATTTTCCTACTGCAGAGTCTGAAGACTGCCAAAAATATAATTGATGGCAATGAACAATGAATTGGTGGCAAAGTACTCCCAGAGCAAAAACATGACCCACCAACACCACAAACATAGCTTTAATGCACTGGCATGCCTCCTCTACAGACAAGACATCTTGCATCATCTGCTCCAAAGCAGAAGAAGCAGATATTGACACACAAAAACCTTTAGCTGCAGGCTGCTTCCACTTTGTATTGCCAATAGCCTCCTTCTCTGTTGACATAATCCCTTTGTGATCAATATCTGGTCCTAGGTCTTGTCCACCACACAATCATCATCATCACTCCTAACTTGGCTGACAATTGCCAGTAAATAGAAAATGTCCTGAGCTCCTTGCCCCTAATACTGCTTTCCACCTTGATATTTGCGCTAGCTCAAAGTGAGACTACCACTGCCAGTGCCCATACTACCGTGACTCAGAACCAACAAGAGTACAAGACAAAGAGTACAAGACATTATAATTGTTTACTCCATCTCCTCTAACCTATATCATCAGATTACAATAAAACTGACCATGTGATCTGGCCATGCCATCTTTTTCAATGAACCAACTTGAAGCAGTTGTTCTAGTAAATTATCTTTCTTAGCCCCAAGGGTGTTGTGGATTAAAGGACTATGAGGCAGAGCAGATCAGATACAGGTAACATTACTGAAATTGAAATTCTGCTATGTAAATCATGTTACAGTGTTACAGTGGAGGACTAAGCAGAACTAATCAAGCTTACAGTGTCGCTGTCAGAGATAACATCATCCTGCTTTGACTGAGACAAGTGACATGGCATATATAACATTTTGCCTCCAATTATATAATGGCTACAAAAATCACTTCTGATTAACTGCAATATACCATGTGATGTAACAGCTGAAATGCATTATGGGTCTGGTTACATCTGGTGTCATCCGAGGCTGCTATCTTTGGCAATGTGTGAAATGGCACTGGGCATTAATTTGGTGATTCTTACAATTTGAATCACAAATTGTTAAAATTTGCAAGTACCTGAAGATATCATGAAATTCAACTCAAAGTCAATATCGGGCAGAACAATTCGAATTGGATCATCTCGAGTAGCGTGTCTCAGCACTTTGCTATTCTTATTCACACTACTATATATATCAGAATTTTTAAAATGCTAAAGTTTAGTGGAGAACCTCATTATGAGATGCCCTCCTAAAATGTTTAGTTTATTATTATCATTTTCTATGTTTTATATTTACATTTTGAATATATCATACTGTAAGTGACAGGAACAATATTTTAGACAGGTGCTGCCTATGTATTTCTAGGAGTTAAACATCAAACTGTGACAGGAAAAGAATTTGGCTAGCAATATGGTACAAAGAGAGAAGAAAAAAAGACTGCATTATACTGTACGTGCTTGAATTTTTTTATTGCCTGCTTATTCATATGGTTTAATATTGCCTTTTTATTCATTTTCCATACAGGCTCTAGTATAAATGTATCCATTAGACTAACATTCCTTGTCTTTCCTGGGCAGATATGAATAGGTTTAAATAAAGCTGAAAAGAAAGAATGGGTCTGCAGAAAAGTGATTTCTGAAGCACGGAAATTTCATAGCTTACCAAACAATGAAAATTGCTTTTGCTTTGATATAATTACTGATATTGCCACCCTGGAGAGAGTATTCTACTTTGCATATTATGACAAAATTTAGAAACCATTCATTGAAAATTAGGTTACCAGATTTTATGCTGAATAGTAATTCCTTCATATTTTTTTGTAACATTGTACCTTTTCCAAAGCTTTGTTACTCCTGCTGCCATATATTATATTCTTTCCATTATCATGATTAGGCATGTGCACAATCTTATGGGCTCTTGCTATTACTTTCAATATTTCAGCATAAATGAATTGGAGGAAATGGTTAAATTAGATGTGGGGTGCCTATAAATCACTCAGTGTAAAACTATTGTTCATTTCAATTTCCTTTTATTTCCTAACCAGTCTTCCATTCTTTCATAGTTATGGTTCTGGAATTTTTATTTTTTTTGCTATTAGAAGAAGTGTGAACCCGATCAATGCTTGGGTGACATTAAACACTGTCCCTTTTTTATTTACTCTTTTTGATGGAAAAAGCTCAACATTTTAATACAAACTGAATAATTTTCATGGACAGATTGTTCAATGATGTCAGATTGTCAAATAAACAGAAACATATCATATCAGTCTGCTAAATCCATCAACACAAGGACAGTTATCAAATTAATGGTTTACCTCAAATATTACCTGGTTGGAATGCAGGTTACATTGCAATTTAAAGTAAAAATATATAATTTTATTAATTTTAAAGTGATAATTCACTTTTGTGGACCGGTTATCTCTCCCGGTATGGTCATTGTCTAGGGGCCATACAGTTTAGAGCTTTATGTTTCTTATTAGTATGATCATAATATGCTTATGCATATATGGGTTTTATCTGTGACTGTTGCTTGGTTTTGAGTGTGTGATAATTCCCTTTCTTCTCCTACTTTGGTTTAACCCCATCTGTCACTCCCCAGTGTTTACCTCTGTTATTTATGTGTGTATATTTGTATGATAGGGGTTTTCCTTTATCCCTGTTCATATTACCTTGTTAGTCTGGTGTATTATGATATACTACTACTCCCCTCTTCTCTGGGTGAGGGAAGGGTTCAAACTGAGGGTGCACTCAGGTGCTAAGGCAAGGTACGCGGTCCCGGCGTCTTCACCATCAGAAGTAAGCCAGGGAACAGGGCGAGATACGGCACCCCTAGTGTTAGGGACTGGGAAGGAGCCCCTGGTCTTGGGACACCCGACAACAGAGTCATGACAGGAGGAGTAGCATGAGGAGAAGCAGGGAGACAACTTGACAAAGGCAGAAAACAACAGAGATGTGCTGCTGCTTTTAACGAGTAATTTACCTCATCTTAGAGCTGGATTCACAGCTGCACAACTCACAACTGCTGTATAATATAATTTATTCAATGCTGCTGTTGATTGTTTCCATGTGTGATACAGAGAAAGACGAGCGATGCTATGTGTGTGCAACATGTATACAGGTAGACAGTCACAGTTATTTGTCTGGGTTTTGGGAAATTTTCTTTTGTATGCTTAAAATTTATTATTTCCCATTTCATGAAAAGCACTACTCAGGAAATGCAAAAACTCAATACTGTCACTAGCATTATGAATGAAGAAAAAAAACCTGTAATTTTAATTCAAATTCAGCAGGTCAGATGCCCGGTACACTGTATCACTGATCAATCACAATGTGACTGGCACTTCTCTTGCCTATTATTTATCTAAATCACTCTAAAATAGTGCTGCATTCCCTGCCTAGACTTTTATATAAGTTGATATAGTCCCTACTGATTGGTTGTACTATACCATGCAATGTAATAACTGTAAGTCTTTATATGAAGGAAATGAAGGAAGCCCGCATGGTCACAACTGAGTTCATGTCAGCATTCTGTGGCTAAAACAAAAGTCAGCAGGTATATTTTTTTCATCAATTTGTGCAAATGGACTTACAAATTATTTAAATTTGCCTGGAGTAGCAAAATTCATTAAAGTCGACTGGAATCCACTTTGCATAAAATTGATTTTCTCACCTCTAGATTTATGGATGTAATATGTTTCTTGCTTTAATCTTTTTGTCTACAACTTCCATCTACACTCGTCAACCAGTTATGACTGCCTTCAGATCTTATACATTGGCAGTGGGTAGTGATGCGCCAATCGTTTAAAATTTGCTAGGACACTTGGATTTCCCAGGAAAAATCTGATTAGGAGTGCAGTTATTTTCTTCTAATTGAATGGTCCTTATTATGCTTTGGGATATTTCTAGACCCCAGGAACATAATAAACGTGAGATTTAAAAAAAATAAAAATAAAATAGTACCCACCTCACTGCTCCTCTCTTTAGCTTTTAACCCCTTCACCCCCAAGGGTGGTTTGCACGTTAATGACCGGGCCAATTTTTACAATTCTGACCACTGTCTCTTTATGAGGTTATAACTCTGGAACGCTTCAACGTATCTGCGCGATTCTGAGATTGTTTTCTCGTGACATATTGTACTTCACGTTATTGGTAAAATTTCTTCGATATAACTTGCGTTTATTTTTGAAAAAAATGCAAATATGGTGAAAATTTTGAAAATTTTGCAATTTTCAAACTTTGAATTTTTATTCCCTTAAAATAGAGAAATATGTCACATAAAATAGTTAAGAAATAACATTTCCCACATGTCTACTTTACATCAGCACAATTTTGGAATCAAATTTTTTTTTTCTTAGGAAATTATAAGGGTTAAAAGTTGACCAGCGATTTCTCATTTTTACAACAAAATTTACAAAGCCATTTTTTTTAGGGACCACCTCATATTTGAAGTCACTTTGAGGGGTCTATATAGCAGAAAATACCCAAAAGTGACACCACTCTAAAAACTGCACCCCTCAAGGTACTCAAAACCACATTCAAGAAGTTTATTAACCCTTCAGGTGCTTCACAGGAGCTGAAGCAACGTGGAAGGAAAAAATGAATATTTAACTTTTTAGCCACAAAAATGATCTTTTACAAACTTTTTTTATTTTTCACAAGGGTAAAAGGAGAAAGTGGAAAGATAAAGTTGTTGTGCAATTTCTCCTGAGTACGCCAATACCCCATAAGTGGGGGAAAACCACTCTCTGGGCGCACAGTAGAGCTCGTAAGGGAAGGAGCGCCGTTCGACTTTTTCAAACTAAAATTGGCTGGAATTGAGATTGGATGCCATGTCGCGTTTGGAGAGCCCCTGATGCGCCTAAACAGTGGAAACCCCCCACAAGTGACACCATTTTGGAAACTAGACCCCCTAAGGAACTTATCTAGATCTGTTGTGAGCACTTTGAACCCCAAGTGTTTCACAAAAGTTTATAATGCCTGGGTGTGAAAAAAAAAAAGAAACAATTTTCCACAAAAATGATTTTTTAGTCCCAAATTTTTGATTTTTCCCAAGGAAATTGGACCCCAAAAGTTGTTGGCCAATTTATCCTGAGTACGCTGATACCCAATATGTGGGGGGGAAACTGTTTGGGCGCACGGCAGGGCTTGGAAAGGAAGTAGTAACGTTTTGGAATGCAGACGTTGATGGGGGTCATGTTCCGTTTGCAGTGCCCCAGATGAGCCTAAACAGTAGAAATCCCCCACAAGTGACCACATTTTGTAAACTAGACCCCCTAAGGAACTTATCTAGAGCTTTGGTGAGCACTTTGAACTCCCAAGTGCTTCACACAAGTTTATAATGCCCGGGCATGAAAATAAAAAATCCTATTTTTTTCCCACAAAAATTATTTTTAGTCACTAATTTTTTTATTTTCCCAAGGGTAACAGGAGAAATTGGACCACAAAAGTTGTTGTCCAATTTGTCCTGAGTACGCTGATACCCGCTATGTGGGGGGGAACCACTGTTTGGGCGCACGGCAGAGCTCGGAATGGAAGGAGCACCATTTGACTTTTTCCAACCAAAGTTGGCTGGAATTGAGATTGGACGCCATGTTGCATTTGGAGAGTCCCTGATGTGCCTAAACAGTGGAAACCCCCACAAGTGACCCCATTTGGGAATCTAGACCCCTTAAGGAACTTATCTAGATCTTTGCTGAGCAATTTGAACCCCCAAGTGCATCACACAAGTTTATAACGTAGAGCCGTAAAATTAAAAAATCATATTTTTTCCACAAAAATGATCTTTTCACCCCAATTTTTATTTTCCCAAGGGTAACAAGACTCCAAAAGTTATTGTGCAATTTGTCCTGAGTACGCTGATACCCCATATGTGGGGGTAAACCACTGTTTGGGTGCATGGCAGAGTTTGGAAGGGAAGGAGTGCCGTTTGACTTTTTCAACGCAGAACTGGCTGGATGCCATGTATTGTTTGGAGAGCTCCTGATCTGCCTAAACAGTGGAAACCCCCCACAAATGACACCATTTTGGAAACTAGACCCCTCAAGGAACTTATGTAGATGTGTGGTGAGCACCTTGAACCCCCAAGTGCTTCACAGAAGTTTATAACGTACAGCCGTAAAATAAAAAAATATTATTTTTTTTACAAAAATGATTTTTTCGTCCGCAATATGTTATTTTCACAAGGGTAACAGGAGAAATTGGACCCCAAAAGTTGTTGTCCAATTTGTCCTGAGTACGCTGATACCCAATATGTGGGAGAAAACTACTGTATGGGTGCACGTCAGGGCTCGGAAGGGAAGTAGTGACGTTTTGGATTGCAGACTTTGATGGAATGCTCTGGGGGCGTCATGTCGCATTTGGAGAGCCCCTGATGCACCTAAACAGTGGAAACCCCCCACAAGTGACCCCATTTTGGAAAATAGACCCCACAAGGAACTTATCTAGATGTGTGGTGAGCACTTTGAACCCCGAAGTGCTTCACAGAAGTTTATAATGTATAGCTGTAAAAATAAAAAATATTTTTTTTTTACAAAAATTATTTTTTCGCCCCCAATATTTTATTTTCACAAGGGTAACAGGAGAAATTGGACCCCAAAAGTTGTTGTCCAATTTGTCCTGAGTACGCGGATACCCAATATGTGGGAGAAAACTACTGTATGGGTACACATTGGGGCTCGGAAGGGAAGTAGTGACGTTATGGATTGTAGACTTTGATGGAATGGTCTGGGGGCGTCATGTCGCATTTGGAGAGCCCCTGATGCGCCTAAACGGTGGAAACCCCCCACAAGTGACCCCATTTTGGAAAATAGACCCCACAAGGAACTTATATAGATGTGTGGTGAGCACTTTGAACCCCGAAGTGCTTCACAGAAGTTTATAATGTATAGCTGTAAAAACAAAAAATATTTTTTTTTTACAAAAATTATTTTTTTCGCCCCCAATATTTTATTTTCACAAGGGTAACAGGAGAAATTGGACCCCAAAAGTTGTTGTCCAATTTGTCCTGAGTACACGGATACCCAATATGTGGGAGAAAACTACTGTATGGGTACACATTGGGGCTCGGAAGGGAAGTAGTGACGTTATGGATTGTAGACTTTGATGGAATGGTCTGGGGGCGTCATGTCGCATTTGGAGAGCCCCTGATGCGCCTAAACAGTGGAAACCCCCCACAAGTGACCCCATTTGGGAATCTAGACCCTTAAGGAACTTATCTAGATCTTTGCTGAGCAATTTGAACCCCCAAGTGCTTCACACAAGTTTATAACGTAGAGCCGTAAAATTAAAAAATCATATTTTTTCCACAAAAATGATCTTTTCACCCCAATTTTTATTTTCCCAAGGGTAACAAGACTCCAAAAGTTATTGTGCAATTTGTCCTGAGTACGCTGATACCCCATATGTGGGGGTAAACCACTGTTTGGGTGCATGGCAGAGTTTGGAAGGGAAGGAGTGCCGTTTGACTTTTTCAACGCAGAACTGGCTGGATGCCATGTATTGTTTGGAGAGCTCCTGATCTGCCTAAACAGTGGAAACCCCCCACAAATGACACCATTTTGGAAACTAGACCCCTCAAGGAACTTATGTAGATGTGTGGTGAGCACCTTGAACCCCCAAGTGCTTCACAGAAGTTTATAACGTACAGCCGTAAAATAAAAAATATTATTTTTTTTACAAAAATGATTTTTTCGTCCGCAATATGTTATTTTCACAAGGGTAACAGGAGAAATTGGACCCCAAAAGTTGTTGTCCAATTTGTCCTGAGTACGCTGATACCCAATATGTGGGAGAAAACTACTGTATGGGTGCACGTCAGGGCTCGGAAGGGAAGTAGTGACGTTTTGGATTGCAGACTTTGATGGAATGCTCTGGGGGCGTCATGTCGCATTTGGAGAGCCCCTGATGCACCTAAACAGTGGAAACCCCCCACAAGTGACCCCATTTTGGAAAATAGACCCCACAAGGAACTTATCTAGATGTGTGGTGAGCACTTTGAACCCCGAAGTGCTTCACAGAAGTTTATAATGTATAGCTGTAAAAATAAAAAATATTTTTTTTTTACAAAAATTATTTTTTTCGCCCCCAATATTTTATTTTCACAAGGGTAACAGGAGAAATTGGACCCCAAAAGTTGTTGTCCAATTTGTCCTGAGTACACGGATACCCAATATGTGGGAGAAAACTACTGTATGGGTACACATTGGGGCTCGGAAGGGAAGTAGTGACGTTATGGATTGTAGACTTTGATGGAATGGTCTGGGGGCGTCATGTCGCATTTGGAGAGCCCCTGATGCGCCTAAACAATGGAAACCCCCCACAAGTGACCCCATTTTGGAAAATAGACCCCATAAGGAACTTATCTAGATGTGTGGTGAGCGCTATGAAGCCCCAAGTGCTTCACAGAAGTTTATAACGTACAGCCGTAAAAACAAAAAAAATCATTTTTTTAAAAAAAATGATACTTTTGCCCCCAGTTTTTTATTTTCCCAAGGGTAACAGAAGAAATAGGACAAATTGCACAATAACTCTTAGGGTCCAGAGTACGCTGATACCCCATGTGGGAGTAAACTACTGTTTGGACGCATGGCAGAGGTCAGAAGGGAAGGAGCACCGTTTGACTTTTTCAATGCAGAATTGGCTGGAATTGAGATCGGACGCCATGTCACGTTTGGACAGCCCCTGATGTGCCTAAACAGCGGAAAACCCCCAATTCTAACTCCAACCCTAACCCCAACACACCCCTAACCCTAGTCCCAACCCTAACCACAAACCTAACCCTAACACACCCCTATCCCTAATCCCAACCATAACCCTAATACTAACTTTAGCGCCAACCCTAACCCTAACTTTAGCCGCAACCCTAACCTTCACCATAACCCTAATGGGAAAATGGAAATAAATACATTTTTTTAATTTTATTATTTTTCCCTAACTAAGGGGGTGATAAGGGGGGTTTGATTTACTATTTATAGCGGGTTTTTATGATTGGCAGCTGTCACGCTAAAAGACGCTTTTTATTGCAAAAAATAATTTTTTGCATCGCCATATTTTGAGAGCTATAATTTTTGCATATTTTGGCCCACAGAGTCATATGAGGTCTTATTTTTTGCGGTACGAGTTGACGTTTTTATTGGTACCATTTTTGAGCACGTGACATTTTTTGATCGCTTTTTAATTCGATTTTTGGGAGGTTAGAATGAACAAAATTCAGCAATTCATGAATTTCTTTTGGGGGAGGCGTTTATATCGTTCCGCGTGTGGTAAAATCGATAAAGCAGTTTTATTCTTCGGGTCAGTACGATTACAGCGATACCTCATTTATATCATTTTTTTATGTTTTGGCGCTTTTATACAATAAAAACCTTTATATATAAAAAATAATTATTTTTGCATCGCTTTATTCTGCGAGCTATAACTTTTTTATTTTTTTGCTGATGATGCTGTATGATGGCTCGTTTTTTGCGGGACAAGATGACGTTTTCAGGGTACCATGTTTATTTTATCGGTCTTTTTGATCGCGTGTTATTCCACTTTTTGTTCAGCGGTATGATGATGAAGCACTGATTTTTTGCTTTGTTTTTATTTATTTTTTTAAGGGGTTCACAAAAGGGGTTAACTAGTGGGACAGTTTTATAGGGGGGGTCGTTACGGACGCGGCGATACCAAATATGTGTACTTTTATTGTTTTATTTTTTTTATTTACAGGAAGAAATGAATTTATTGGGGAATATTTTTTTTTTTTATTTATTTATTTTGGAAATTTTTTTTACACGTTTATTCTTATTTTTTTTACTTTTTTACATTGTCCCAGGGTGGGACATCACTGTAAAATGTGAGATCGCTGGTCTCACAGTGTGCACAGCACTCTGTGAGACCAGCGATCTCACAGGCAGCGCTGCAGACTTCTCAGTGCCTGCTCTCGGCAGGCACTGAGGAAGCCGCCTCCCTCCAGGACCCCGGCGCCATCTTGGATCCGGGTCCTGGGAGGGAGGAAGCCCTCAGAACAGCGCAATCACATCGCGCTGTTCTGAGGGTCTCAGGGGGGCGCGCTTGGAGCCCCCTCCCTGCGCGATGCTCCCCTGTGCCCCCAGTACACCGCGATCATGTTTGATCGCGGTGTGCAAGGGGTTAATGTTTCGGGAGTGGTCCGTGACCGCTCCTGGCACAGAGTCCCGGGTGTCAGCTGTGATAATCAGCTGACACCCGGCGGCGATTAGCTGTGCTCCCCCTGGGAGCGCAGCTAATCGCTATGACGTACTATCCCGTCCATGGTCAGATTGTCACGGGTTTTATGGACGGGATAGTACGTCAGATGTCAGAGAGGGGTTAATGTGTATAGCAATATTGGAGTTCATGGATTTATTAATCACAGTATGCTGATGCATAGTGTACTGTATGTATATATTTTCTGGATGCTAAATTACCTCAGGGATCACTGCCAGCTGTAAGGTCACAGCACACTTTGTGATATCACGGCATTACGACCTTACAATGCACAGTGACCTCCTAGACTTGGTTGTGACTGGAAGTCTCAGCCTACAGTGAAGAACCGGCAGAAGAGGCACATTATGGCTAAAAGAAGTCATCCAGAGGACAAGCCAGTGGGCATTGAGAAGTGCTACGGCCAGAGGGGTGAGTATAAGTGTTTTTCTTTTTTTATTACTTTTTTTACCTGCTTTTTGCGATTCACCAAAATCACGGTCTGGAAGTTTTCTTTTGTGATCCTTGTGAATCAATTTGCAAAATGTTCAAATTTATGTGGAAACACAAATTTCAGGAAACTGAACTCCAGCTGGACCATTAACACAAATGGACAAAGCTTAAGATGGAAGCAGCACAGGTGCAAAATACTGATGAAGCAACACTAGGAATGATTTAGACAGATTTATAGGATCCCTCACACAGCATGCAGAACATCAGAAGACCATCGCAGCAAACATTTCTGGTGCAGAAGTTGCTCCATGTGAGTGAAGTGAAGGTGAGAAAGGATGACAGGCCCCCTTCCCCATCCTGGTATGCATGGCCCCATCAGAAAAACATAAAATAAAGCCATAAACCATTATACTTACCTTCCTGCGCTCCCTCGCAGCTCTTGTTCCGATGCCAGAAGCTGCTTTATGCTTGTAAGCAGCGCATGGCAGGGACATCATGCGCTGCTTACAAGCCGAGACTACTTCCAGAATACTCACTGCTCTCCATGCCAGGACTATGTGCATGGAGAGCAGTAAATTGGCATGGAGGGCAGTGAATATTAATTTCCATTTAATAGGGGACACACTGTTAGCCACAGCAGCCGGCTTCCTGCAGCTGCCAGGCATTCACATGTGCCCACTACTTAAGGGAATGAATATTCACTGCTCTCCACTCCTATAGACATGAAATGTAGTGAATATTCATTCCCTTTAGTCCTTCACTGCTCTCAGCGCCGGGACTATGTATGTGGAGAGCAGTGAATATTCATTGCTCTGAAATAGCGGACATGCTATTAACCGCAACAGCCTGTTTCCAGCAGCTGCTAGTTGTTCACTTTTACCCTCTACTAAAGGGAATGAGTATTCACCACATTCCACGTCTTTTTTAAAAAATGGCTTGGGGCCCTTCTAGTTTTGATAAGCAGCCAAGATAAACCAGATATCTGAGGGCTGCAGTCCTTAGTTGTCTGTTCTATCTGCGTTTGTTATCAAAAATAAAGGAAACCCCACTTCTGTTTTTTAATTAGTTAATTTTTTTACTTTGTTCGTCGGCCAATCACAGCCATGCTAGTACTTGACATGGCTGTTATGGGGCAGGAAGCCTACACAGGAAATTCTGGTTGGTTGATTGACTGCACTGCAGCCTTTCAACAACTTTTGTTCTGACCCTCAAACTTTACCATTCAGGTTCGCCCATCTCAAGTCCATGTAAAACAAATAAAGCACACGGATGGCATCAGTGTGCCATCCGTGTGCTGTACGTGTTTAACATTCCAAAGTAAAGGAGAAGCTTTGTAATTTCTTGTTCCTTAGCCATACCGGAAAAACACTGATGGCGCACTGATCCAAAACACTGATGACACCAGTACTGTTTTTCCAGTAGCGGTCTTATACAGACATAATAATAATAATCTTTATTTATATAGCGCCAACATATTCCGCAGCGCTTTACAGTTTAACAGTTTCAAAACACAAGTCATAAGTAACAACGTTAACAATACAATAATTAAAGCAAAATAAGCCGCCCCTGCTCGTGAGAGCTTACAATCTACAATGAGGTGGGGGAGATACAAAGTACAGGTGTGTATATACAGACATGTGAAGAAGACCTTAAATGGTTGTCACACATCAAATTGATTGATAGAATAATAGCCGTATAACCTGCGCCTAGATATCTTAATAAAACCCTGTCATGACAAGTAGATTGTAACATGTTTTTCTTCTCTCTATATTTTTAATAAAAAATGATGGCTTCCTTTTTATCACTACAGGCAAAGGTTATCTCGTGTTCCTCCAGTAATGACTTGGCTCAATGCTTTGTGCAATATAATGTGTTTTTTTTTTAGTTTATTTTTTATAAGTGAGGGAAGTCGTATTTGTTCGAAAGATCTCATGTAACAGTAATATCCTGTTGAAATGTAATTTTAAAAACAATGAAAGCCATTAACTCTCACATAGAAAGCCAGATAAAGACAGATCACTGTATATGGATCTTTAATAAGTAATTTAACTGAGGTTTGAAACATGAGCTTGTCTAGTAATTGCATTAATGTATAAGCATGTTGGTAAAACCATGCGTTCCCTTCAATTTATTCAATTTTGCTAACCTCTTTTTTAATAGCTTTTCCAACCTATTGAGACGCAATTATGCACAGATCGGCTCTGCTGAGGGTCTGAATTATTCATTTGGTTTGTTTCACACCTTATAGTATATTCTTAAGCAAAGGAAATAACTCACCTGAAACATCCATTGCTCCTTTCCCTAGTTAGCCAGATACATTGGCTTGTAGTTAACAAGATGTGCTTGATTGACAGAAAATGCTGATTTGTTTGCTGACATTAACATATTTTCTGCTTAAAAGCGATATGGTCCTACTCAGTGACAAAAAAAAAAAAAAAGGAAAAAATAAAATATGAAATAAATCCTTTCTTTTAATTGACTTTTTCTTATAATTGCACTGAAAAATGTGAGCAGAAGCTGTGGGAAATTATACTTTTGCATAAGCTTCAGAAAGTCATTCCCACATGCGGTCCTTAGTTTGTAATATAATCGGTGGAATATAATATAATTCAGTAATCAATTTAATATGTATGGATTCCATTTTGACAATATTCTCTCTCCTTTGTGGGACATGAACTCCATTCCCTGTAGTTCTTATCAAAAATTCACTATCTTCCCTGCATTTTATATAGCACAAAAAAAATGTTCTTGGTGTTGAATAAATGGCAAGGCAGTAGACACGAGGGATGAATGAGATGTTTTTTGATCATTTTACACTGCTCTCTCAATCCGTGTGGTTGTTTCAGCCAGCTGGAGGTCTCCTTTATGAATCCCAGCATTTTCTTTCACAATACAGCTGCTAGGAAGAGCTGTGTTGCAGAAAAAAAAAGTTTTGCTCAAAGGAATGTTCGATCCCATTATGCCAAGTTTAAACCGTTTTCAGAGAACAACACATGAATTTAAGAGACACTAATATGGATTATTTACTGACATTTTCAAAAGGAGCCGCTGGATAGTACGTGGCAAACAATGCAAAGTTATCTAGTAAAATGTTTACCACAAACAACAATTTTCTTAATAATAAAAAAGAAAAATGTTCAGAAATAGTCGAACTATGGAAAGAAAAACTGGATTTTCTTTCTCTAAAATACCAATGGTTTAGATGAATTTCGTACAGAATCTGTAATAAAAATCTGCAACAAAGTTTCGAGGTACTTTATATTTTATGCCAAACCATTAGTAAGTGCCAAATGGCTCTCGTAGACGACCGTACTTTCAGCCCAAGTGCAATCCGACAAAACATTAGGTCTCACTCGAAGTAATGTTATTCTATGGGGCACATGTCCAATTTTTTTTCCTCGGTCTGAGTATGTATGAGGAAAAAATTGCAGCAATGGTAAATTGGCTCGTGCTTGGCTATACAGGTCAATGGGTCCTTGGAAAACATTGAACCGGACTCAAGATGACATCCGAGTGTGGTCCGATTTTCACGGATTGACAGAAAGGAGAAGATGGAGAAATTTTTTTTTCCATCTTTTCCACATCTGTGAAAATCGGATCACTCTCTGATGAAACTCTGATCAGACTCTAATCAGAGTGTGATTAGTATATTTGGCCTAATTTTTCTCGAGTGAGAGAATATACAGTCCTGTGACTTAGTATCTAGCCTTAGATAGTAAAATGTTTACCACAAAAAACAAATTTATCAAAAAAAGGAAAAATTTGATTTTTTTTTCTAATATGAAAATGATTTAGATTTATGCCAAACATTTTGTAAATGCCTAATTGTTAGAAATGTTAGAGCGTATATCAGGAAAAATTCTGATTTGCAGGTAGTCACATATTTTTCTGGGAAATTCAATTAGCTGAGAAATTATTCTTCATAAATTTAATGTCCTTTATTATGCTCTGAGGTTTTTACAGACCCTGGAACAATATAAATATTTACCGCTCACATCTCTGAGCCCTCTACTCTTCACCATCCACTGTCCGTTCATCACCGTATCAAGAGCTGAATCCCCATGTCGCCGCACTTTAGGCCAGAACTTCTGGCTCTGATAAGACCTGGAATGGTTAAGAACAAGCATCATAACGTTCAATCGTGATAAGATGTGATGAGAACTGGACAACTGATGGCGCAGAATGGAGGGGCCAGACAGGGAAGTAGTGAGTATCCTTGTTATGAGGGGCATTCATTAAAGATTTTCCCTGACCCACTTCTATTTATCACAGGATGCTGAAACTGCCATGTGTAATGATATAAGTTTCTATAGGTTACATGCGAATTTGCAACTCAGAACCTTTCGCCACATAGCCCAAAATGTCAAGATTAGTGTGGGGTCTGTGGAAAAAATCCTTCAAGACCATCTTCACATGCATAAGGTATCAGCTCGCTGGGTTCCCCGGCTGCTCACACCTTTCCTGAAGCAGGAATGAATCCAATGCTCTCAGGCTCTATTGACGATTTGCCATGGAAACCAGTGGGACTTTTTCAACAAACTGATCACACAAGATGAAAGCTGAATCCATCACTATGATCATGAGACTAAAGTCCAGTTGATGCAATGGAAGCATCATGACTCACCACCTACAAAGAAGGCTCGTGCCCAACCCTCGGCAGGTAAGGTCATGCTCACAGTATTTTAGGACCAGTATGGAGTAGAATTGATGGATTTCCTAGCAAGGGGTAGCATGATCATTGGGGCATACTATGCTTCACTGTTGTAGAAATTGTGGGAGGCCATGAAAAACAACAGACGTGGCATGCTCACCAAAGGTGTCCGCCTTCTGCAAGACTATGCACCAGTTCACAACTCACAGGTTGCCAAAATGGAAGCATGCTCTTGCGGCTTTGTAATTCTACCGCATCCCCTTTATTCACCCGACCTTGCACCATCGGACTTCCACCTCTTTCCAACAATGAAGTTATTTTTGAAGGGCAAGCATTTTCCAGATAATGAGACTCTGATTTCTGAAGTCACAAGGTAGCTTTTGGAGCAACCTGTCGACTTCTACAAGCGAGGTGTTTACAGTTGCTTAAAGAGAAGGGAGAAGTGTGTGTTCATAGGTGGCACCTATGTAGAGAAGGACTAATAACTGTGCCAAGTTTCACTGCTCTCAATCCACAGGAAGTGGGTCATGGGAAATCTTTAATGAATGCCCCTAGTAGCTGCTGTGGCAGACAGATGTAAACATTGAAAGGAGATGTGTTGCGCAGTTCCGTTCAATGTGTAACTACTGCTGACAAATTCTGTACATCGGCTTAAATTTTCTTGAACAGGAGTTGATGTGCAATACTCATCATCAGATGCTGTACACTGAATGGAATGGCATGGCTCGGCTCTAGTTAATGTTTTCATGTGGCCACTGCCTACGCAAATAACCGCTGTTAGGTTGCATTTCTGGAGCTAAAGAATAGTGGGTGGCTGTAGCTGCTACACACTGAGCTGTACTGTGCAACTCACTTCTATACAAAATTTACATCTAGCTGCTACTGCAGAAAATGACATTTTTTTTGTGGTTTTGCACCTTGTCGGACCTCCACTAATCTGATATCAATTACCTATTTTATGTAAAGCCCATCAATATCATATGACCGAAGAACCACTTTAATTAAACTTTTTTTAGGTCTCCCTAAATTACAGTTGGCGAGAATGCAGAGAGTAAAGGTCAATAGATAAATGTGTGGGATTCATAAAATGTTGGTCTTTTATGCTATGCACCCACGATCAGGATATAGTAGAGCTTTGGAAGCAGTATATTTTTGCTGCATTCAAAACGCTGCTTTCTAATCACACAGGTAAATCCGCATGTGTTCATTGAATGTGAACAGGTGCAAACTAGGAGTAGCCACCTCCATATACAATATACAAAAAAGTTGCACTTTGTCTTGGTAAAGCATGTAGACATGGAATAAAAGAAATATGAATAGCAATACTGCTCTGGAAAATAAGAAAAAATTGAGACGCTTAGCACATAATTTGGCCAATTCATGCATGCCCAGCAACCAATAAAAATGTGGTCTCACGCTGCTGGGGCCCTACGTATCTAGTGTGAATACCTCTCTTAAGGGTATGCCACACTAAATGAGATCGCTAACGAGATCGCTAACGAGATCGCTAAAACGTCACTATTTAGCGATCTCGTTAGCGACCTCGTTGTGTGTGGCATGTAGCAATGATGTGGCCCTGCTGTGATGTCGCTGATCGTTCACTAGCGTTCTGGACCGTTTTTTGATCGTTGGCGTCCCGCTGGTGAGCCTATATCGCTGTGTTTGGCACCTTTTGCGAACGACGAGCGACCTCGTTTGTGACGCATATGACAGCGGCGCAGGCGGGACTAGGGTTTTTTGCGTCACGGAGTGGATCGCAATATCTGTAGGTTCTCTTTTGCGTCACAGAGAGGATCGCAGAAGTTGCAAAGCAGGCTAGCAGGACGCAGAGAGCAGGAGCGATGCTGGAAATTCCTATGAATCAGAAGCGCTCAGTACATGCTAATGACATCCTAATGACCGCCAAAGTCGTTAAAGAGATCGCTGACTGCTGATGTGTCGTTTATGAGATCTCCTGTTTGGCAGCCACTAGCGACCTAAAAGCGATCACATCAACGATTGCGTCGTTATCGTGATCGCTAACGAGATCGCTAAGTGTGGCAGTACCTTTAGACTGAAATCTAAATTCCTGGGTAAATGTGGATACCTCTCTCAGAAGCCTGTATTTATGGGTAGGTAGGATCCTGCTGTCATTAACACCACCACATGTGGAAGGGAGGAGTGCTCGGTAGAAGCACACTGGACATGGGATTAATAGAAATCCCATCCAATGTGCTTGTAGCCTAGAGCGCAGCGTTTTTGGCACAGCACAGGTGAGCTGCATCCAAAATGCTGCTATTCCAGATCGTGGGCATATACCCTTACTTTCCCATGATGAGTTTTTGAAGTTACAGATTTTCTGGAGCATTTCTGCACCTATTATTTAAAATAAATTATCTTTTTCTTCATGCATTTTTATCATATTTGTGATGTTGTTTTTGCCTCTTTTAGGCATGTCATGGCTGAACCAAAGCTGCTTTGATTTTGATACATCCTGGTATTTGACAAAACTTTATTAATACAGTCATGTATAGAGTACATGCATTCTTCTAGTGCTGTTCCACAGTGGAAACACACTAAAATGTACCTGCATTTCTTTCTTGCGGATTTTCCTTACTTAGTGCACTTCCATGTGGAGAATTTGCACATGAAACTCAGAAATCTCGCAAAAGAAATCGTCATGTTGCTGATTTGAAGCACTGAAGCAGATGTTTCTATAGATCTCATCCACTTTGCTAGTAGCAAAAATGTGCAGCGTCAAAAAATCATCATTGGAATACAGACATAGAGAGATACTAATTCTAGCATTTTTTAACTTGACATACAAAGTTTCAACTATACCATTGATATGGAAATTTAATTAGGATAAAAATATCCTGTGTTTGCTGCTTGCCATGTCCAAATCTCTATATAATGTCTTTTTGAGCGCTCAGAACGAAATGAGGACTGTCCACACGAAAGTGTCAGTATAACAGTTCGTCAAAGACATACATTTATTATTCATTCAAGGTTTTATACATTTACAAAAAGGGGCTGGTTAGTCAATTAACATACAATTAAAAGCTGCTAGATTATTGGCTGTTCTAGTGTAAATATGATAATTATGATAATCATGATTAAAAGAGCTGAAGTTGCAGAATTATTGTTTATATTCTTGTGACCTAGTTGTCTTGCATAACTATAATGTAAACAACAGATATCTAATAGGACTTTTTGTACTTCATGCATTGTTCCTTAACGAAGGCCTTTAAAAGGCCAGATTTCTTTAAAACGATGATTTTAGTGGCAGAAAATGTGAGACAAAGGTTTTTTTTTGCAAGTGAGATCTATTAACGTGAATTTTGGGAAAACTTTTAGTAATATACTTTTAATATAGGAAAACATTTTTTTCCAGAACCTGATGCAGAAAAATATCTTTAAGCCAAAATGTAGCTTGACATATAAGTTTTTTAGTTGCGTTTTCTCATCAAAAAATATTTCTGCATTTCGAAAAAATTTTTATACCCGGTTGACAAAGTTCTTCTTTTCCTTTTAACTGAAAGAAAATGGATGACGTCCTGTGTTATGAAAAGAAAGCATTACAGGTGTAATCTCTGAAGGAAATTTTCCCTTTTTTTTCGGGCTATAAGACCCCAGAAATTTAGAAGGAAAATAGGGAAAAAAAATTAATGTTCAAATGGGGGTCCGTCTTTCGTCCCAATTCAGCTTACCCCGGGGGTCAGCGGCTGAGATGGGGCCCCCGGGGGGGTTCGGTGGTCCGGCGATAGACTCCCATAAGACTCCTTGCCCAGATCTCAATCTGAGCTTTCGCTGCCCCCGGCGGCCCAATTTTTCCAGGCCCCGCACGCAGCAAAAGAATGCGGGGCCCCCTGTCTTTCAAATGCGGGAGCCCCCCCGCCCACAGAGCACACCGCCGAACCGCCGCAACGCCGCACCCCCGAGAAGTGAGTGTGATCATTTCCCGACAGCGTCGGACGGGATAAACCCCAGAATCGCCCCAACCTGCTGCCCCCACGTTTTTGTAAGTAACCCAACTAAATATGCACCCCCTTTTCCCCTAAAACTTTTTGGGAAAAAAGTGCTACTTTAGTACAAAAAATACAATATAAATAGTTTTCTATGGTTTTTAAATGTTTAAAGAGTTGATTTT